>ML786502.1:188610-232073 GCA_009831015.1 Picea engelmannii | reverse complement strand
GACTTTGTTAAAAATGCCCTTCTTATACCTGATAACCAAATGAAACTGTTGAAGAAAACCCATCCATCTGAAGTGCCTAGCTTGCTGTAGCTTTGACTGTGATTGTAAATATTGCAAAGGTTGATGATCTGTGTGAATAATGGATTCTTTTCCCAACAAATAATGCTTCCATTTCTTAACACTTTGAACCAATGCATATAATTCTTTATCATAAGTAGGATAATTAATCACATCACCATTAAACGTCTCAGAATGAAAACAAATTGGCTTACCATACTGTAGCAAAACGGCTCCCATCGCATAATTAATTGCATCTGTCTGGATTTCAAAAGGTTGTCTTAAATTTGGAAGTGCAAGAACCGGCGCTGAACTGATCTTTTCTTTCAAAGTATCAAAAGCCTGTTGTTGCTTGCCTCCCCATTGGAAACCTTGCTTGACACTTGTCACATCATGTAATGGAGCTGCAATGGACGAAAATTTAGCAATAAACTTTCTCCAGTATTGGGCGTCTCCCAGAAAACTTCTTACCTCTGTCACATTGCTGGGTCTGGACCATTCCAAAATAACTTTAACTTTAGAAGGATCAATTTTTAATTCACCTCCACCAACAATATGGCCTAAGTAAATAAGCGAAGTTTTGCCAAATTCACCAATGGACAACTTCAAAAACAACTGTACTTTCCTCAAAACATCCAAAAAAAAATTCACATGTTCAATATGCTCTTCACGAGATTTGCTGAAAATCAAAATATCATCTAAGTAGACAATAAAAAAATCATCCAGAAAAGGCCTCAAGACATCATTCATAACTCGCATGAAAGTAGCAGGTGCATTGCAAAGTCTAAAAGGCATTACCATCCATTCAAACAAACCTTGCTTAGTCTGAAAAGTTTTCTTCCATGTGTCGCCCTCAGCAATCCTGATATGATGATAACCACTCCTTAAATCTAACTTAGTGAAATATTTGGCATCTTTTAATTGATCAAGAAAATCATCAATTCGTGGAAGAGGATAACGATTTTTAACTGTTATTTTGTTGAAAGCCATGAAATCAACACACATTCGCCACATTCCATCCTTCTTTGGAACCAACACAATTGGAGATCCACATAGCGAAGAACTTGGCACAATTACCCCTTTGTCTAACAACTCCTGAATTTGTTTTTTAATCTCAACATTTTCCATAACTGACATTCTATACATACCATTATTTGGAAGTGGACAATCTTGTTGTAACTGAATTTCATGTTGGATTCCTCTTTTTGGAGGCAACCCATTAGGTTCTTTAAACATGTCGTCATACTGATTAACAACTTCAAATAGATTTGATTTTAACTTAGTATCACAACCTTGAAATGCTTCGTTCTCAACATCATTTTTAGGTTTGATCATTAAGAGAACAAAATTTTTACTTGCATTAACTAACCTCTTCATTTGCTCTGCATTTATGATTGATAAATTCATCTTCTTAGTGTGAGCTCTGAAAACATACTCAACCCCATCTTTAAACAAATGATACTTATTCTCCTGACGATAGAAAATAGCTTTCCTATCATACAAATAAGGACTTCCAAAAACAATACCACATATATCCAACGGAATCACGTCAAGCTCTACTTCATCAAGAAAATTAGAAGTTATAGCAAACCTAAGTTTACACTTCCTGGTTACTTGTAACTTAGCATTATCACATATCCAACCAAGAGGGTATGGCTTAGGATGTGTACTGGTTTCCAACTTAAGTTTCTTAATAGTCTCTTCAGAAATAAGATTTGCTTGTGACCCCGAATCAAATAATGTGTCCATCTTAGTATGTTTTGAAACGACCCTTATATGAAAAAGTTCAATTCTCATTTTCTCTTGTTGAGTTACATCGACATTATCATTACTTGAAGAGCTAGTGCTAGCAAAATAATTATTACCTTGGTAACCCATGGCTGTGATCTTCGTCTCATCACCAGAACCCGAACCCAAATCTTGTAAAACAATCACAACAGTCTTTGACTTCCCTTTGTCGTTGTTGCCAAACTTTTTGGGTCTTCTTTCAGGATGAAGCTTCCAACAGTGGTCTTCATCATGGCCATCCTTTGAACAATGTTTACATGTGAGCTTTTCTCCTTCCTTCTTCACAGCAACATTCTTCCTGCCATTGCCTTTGAATTTCTTCTTCCCTTTGTCTCCCTGGATGTATGTCTTCTTGAAACCCTCATGAGTATCGTTCCTTCCCCTTGCTTCCAAATGAGTATCCTGTACACAAACCTCATCTAGATTCGTAGGATTAAACATAAGTATAGTATGCCTCAAATAACTATGCAAAGCACCAATATATTTGAGCAATGTTTCCTGTGAAGACAAATCAACTCCCAATACCAAATCTCTTCTCCTAAATTCCTGAGTAAAACTTTGTACATTCTGTCTTTTTTCTTGTCTAAAATTCTGCCATTCCATGGTTGCCTTTTGTTTATAAGCCAATGGATAAAATTGTTTTTTAATTGCTATAATGAAATCATTCCAAGAAAGCAAAATTTTTCCATTCTTTTTCATTTCTTCCTGTGTCTTAGATTACCACCAAATAAGTGCTGAACCATCTAATCTTAATGAAGCTAACTGAATTTTGGTTTCATCATCTTGAATCTTTTGTATTCTAGAATATACTTCAATTTGACATATCCAGTTATCTAACTTTTCAACGTTAACTTCTCCATTATAAATTGGAAACTCAAATTTTATATCAAGCTTTAATGAAGGAATTTGCGAAGGAGTTTTACCATGCCCATTCGGAAGATGTTTCGAACTAGTAGAAGAAGAAGAAGAAGATGATGGAGGAGGAGAGGGTGGTGGAGAAGCACCATTCCCTCCATTTCCACCTGGAGTCTTGTCACCACTGCCTCCCTTATGCATTGAAGGGTTAGAGCCTTCACCCTGTGACATTATGTTCCATTCCAGCAATATCTTCATCATATCTCCCAATTCTATGACATTTTGTCTGAGATCTTCTTCTTCAGCCGAAACATGTTCATGACTTTCTGCACGAGCCATGCTTGGTGAATGTCTTTCTGCAACTTGCGGTGAATGAAACTGCTTCCTCCTTGTCAGATAAGAAATTGGCTCCACAAGTTGACTTTCTCCTCTTGTGAGTTTCAAACTTGTCAGCATCAGAAACAAAACTTGCAAACAATCAAGTCTTCAAAACCAGTGCTCTGATACCAACTTGATCTAAAATTGAAGAAGACTTGAAAAACTTGAAAATTATTGCAAGTGAATGTTATGTGTTTAAAGCAAAAGGATCAGTTTGCAACACATAAATTAAAAGGATTACTTATGCAAATTACATATAGACAACAACATAATCATTGAACATAAGCACATAAACACAACAATTTGATAAAGGAGTTCACCCCTCTTATGGGCTACATTTCCTGGTCCAGCTTCCAATGGTTTATTATTATTAATTGCTCAAAGTGCTAAAAAACATGTCTTACAATGCTCAAACTGACAAAACGACTGCTCCAATGGCTTCCCAGCGTCCCAAAACCCCTGTTTGGGCTCTTTTGGCACCTCAATCGGTCGAAAAACGAAGAAGTTAGGCCTCCTGGAAGTCTCCCTCTTCAAGCTTGCTATCTCTGGTTCTACAATTTGCACCCCTCTTCATTGAACCTGGCTCACACACATTTTAAAACATATAAACCTGGCACCGAGCGCAACCACGCCAGCCCCTAACCGCCTCGGCACCTTGGCGTATGACAGCATGTGACCGTGTGCAAGGCATAAAGGTGGTTAACAAAGGTTACAACCGTTTGACCGTTTAATTTTCTCGCGCTCCAGGCCGCGGGCATGTGGCACACAACATATGACCAAGGGTTATATCAAACCCCGCGCCCACAACCATTCGAATACATTATACATCGGTTACATAACAAAACCCACGGCTATATGTTTAACCCCACACACAAACATATTATAACACGGTTATATGTTTAACCCCGCACACAAACATATTATAACATGGTTATATGTTTATACAATGGAACCACGGGTCGGGGCTAAGCCCCGGCCCGCCCCCCTTCCATTTAGTACAATGAACGGATTCAAATAATATTGCAACCACATATTAAACAAGAACTAACTTGTGGCCCAATGGCCGGGTTGTCGTGCGAAGGCGCTAGGTAAATGGGAGGTTCGGGGGTCAAACCTTGCGGACTCCCACATAAGTTTTACACAACCATATGAACCAAAAAAATGAGTGACACGTGGCGCCTCCAGATTGGGCCACGTGTCCTCACAACATTTTCCAGGTATAGGACACGTGTCAACACCTGACTCTCCAACAATCAACCAATAAACAACTGCCATGTCATCATCATATGGTCTATACGGCCCTGCCACGTCAGACCGTACGGACTATACAGACTGTACGAATAGGTACAGTCAGCATCTAACTTTTTGCCTGTTTGGCTTGGCGAACAAATCGTGATATCTTCTCCATACGGACTCCGTTTGAGAATGTAAATATACCACCGAAATCAGGAAGATGAGACGGATGCAATGAAACTGTTTTCGTCGCATTCCGAGCACTTTGAAATTTGAGCAAAATTTGATCCCCTGATCAAGGACCCTTTTTCCCAGGCTATCAGCAGCAACCCAAACTACCATTCCTGGCGATGTTACACTTGATAGATTTGACAAGGTTGTTAAATGATCCTATTTGTCACGATCGACGTTGGCCTCCTATGCCAACGAAGATTCCTTTGGACATTCCAAAGTTCGAGGCCAAGCCTAACGAAGATCCAGGTGATCACGTGACTACCTTCCATCTTTGGTGTTCATCTAACTCACTGAAAGATGACTCCATCCAGTTGCGATTGTTTCAACGCACTCTTATCGGGAGTGCCACGAAATGGTACATCGAGCTTGATCGCTCAAGATATTCTTCTTTTGGCGAACTGGCGATGGCCTTCCTTAACCATTTCCAGTTACCTGTGAGATACGACGCGGGCACAGAGTTGCTTGCCAGTTTCGAACAGACAACAATGGACCATATATTTGATCATATTCGAGAGTGGAGACGTCGAAAGAGTCTAATCAAAGTACCAGTTCCACCAGCATTCCTTCTTGAGTGGTTCCTTAAGTCTTTAGTCCCTCAATTATCTAAAGACGTCGCGACTTCAGGAGTTTTCTTTGAAGAAGATGCCATCATGAGGACTCAACAGTTTGAGCTCATCTATTCTCAGTCTGGTTTATTATACAACATCCTTCCGGATGCACCATGATCGATACTGGATAAAACTAGACAGAGAGCTAGACCACATGCCGATGGTATCGTTGGTTCAGCACAAACCAAGCCCGCTGAGAAATTGTCAAAACAATTGCAACAGTTATCTATACAACACTTAACGGCTAGCCAGACTACTGCTTTGGCTGCTCCTCCTACCCAAACGTCGGAAGTACACTCCATGCAGACGACTAACCCAAAGGCCACCCAACAACCTAAAGGGAAGAAAAAACAACGAAAGAAGGGTAAGGGGGAGAAAAAACCCACTGATAATGTTGGCGAGGGCACCACAGAAAATCGGAAGGCGAGGTATCCATGCAACTTGTGTGCGGAAGACCACCCGACCCATGTATGTCCTCGACTTGCAGAGGCCTAGAATTTTGTCACACAACAACATCAAGTCGTTTTGACTAATCCCTTTCAGCATGGGCAAAATTTAACTCAAGCCTCTACAAGTGCCGAAGGGGGGAGCCAAGAAACCTGTCCTCCCCCAAACAATTCCTCATCCATGAACGTATATATGGTTAGGGGTGATGCTTTAATAACAACTAGAGTGCACAACTATAGTAAACCAAGTGCCTCTGAGAAGGGTAAAGAAGCTGAGATCCCATCTCTTCCTCTACAGATCGAGAAGACGTTGGGTGAAACAATGACATGAATTCCAAAGGGTGCATTTAAGAAAGCTTCTCACAACCCAAATGAAAGGGCCGCCCAGAATTACTCTATGGTGGAAGATTTATCACAAACCCCTTGTGTGATGTCCGCTTTGGAGGTCCTCCAAAGCTGCCCTACTCAGAGGAAAGCCTTGTTGACTGCTTTAGGCTCTACCGAGACTTGTAACCTGGGTACCATCATGTTAGATACGACCGACTTAAAATCTCGTCTGCCTTACCACGTCGCGTTTCAGATAGTAGTGGCTCATCCCACGAAAACTTTTACATGGAATATCTTTCTCATGGTGGTCGACGAGGGTGCTTCAAATTGCGTTATGTCATTATCATGTTGGAAAGCCATTGGTCAGCCCGATTTGTCTCCATCACCTACTCTCCTCACTGTGTTTGACAGTCATTCTTTCCGACCACATGGCATCGTTCCTTCTTTCCCTGTGCAGTTAGGCGGGAAGACCGTGTGTGTTGAGGTAGAGGTAGTCGATGCTCCCCTCGACTATAATCTCTTGTTAGGTCGGAGTTGGACTTATGCTATGCAAGCTGTAGTTGTTATAGTTTTCCGAGTCTTATTGTTTCCACATGAGGGTCGGATAGTGACCATCGATCAATTGTCCTTCTCTAGACCTGAGCCAGCTTTGGGGGCATCCACGGTTCCCATGATTGATAATCCTCAATCCGGTGTCATTAACCTAGGAGTTGGTTTGTGCCCATCCTTGATGGGTACCTTAGATTACCCACCTCCTCATGACGATGTCAAGTTTATATTGAATCACCACAAGGCTGAGATTTTTCAAGATTCGTCGTTCCGCATGACTTACTTTACGGATCCGTGGATTCTTCCTTCCCCATTAGCCATGATGGATGAGACAGGGCACTCCAGCATGTCCATGCCCTTGTCGACTGCTAAAGTAGCGTACTCTTTAGTCCAGCAAGCTTCAGCTAACCCTGATCCGACTCCCGCATAGGAGTTGGATCCCCTTCCAGAGCCTATTTGGGTTTAGGATTCTCTTGCTACTACCGATTCGTTAGACTTAGTATTGCCTTCCGACGAAGCAGTAATCGAAGCAATGACTAGTCCAGACAAACCTTGGGACGATCTTCATCAAAAATCATATTTCCTCCCAGAGTTACACCGAATCGAGGCAGGAGAATTCACTATCACCATGACGGGAGATCAGCCGTGTCCTATTAACCTCTTAGCTACACAGGAAATTTATGCTGAAGGGAATATCGCTACTATCACTGAAACCATACCTATTAATATCTCCAGAACCCCTGGCGTCATAGACAATGTTTTCGTCGGAGCATACAGCTCCCCCGAGGAGATGCCAGTCATTGACCCACAAAGTGTCGATCATGAGATAACTTTGTTGTTTTTCAAGCTTGCTTTGAGATCCGAAAGAAACATCTGGTGAGACTACATTTATGCTTTTCGATCTCATCCAGATTAACTGAGAAAAGTAACCATCATGGAGTCTTCTTTAAGCCCTTTTCAGACTCCTTAAAGATGAAAAGATTTCCGAGTGACCTTGTTTCTTCACACTCGTTAAATTGGTCCAGAAGAACGTTCCTTAAATGGGTCTCCTTTTAATCCCTTTTCAGACCCTCTAAAAAGGAAAATATTGCCGAGCGATATTGTGACCTTTCATGCTCGTTAAACTGAAATTTGAAGTCACGTCTTTCCGACAGTAGTTTACCCCTTTTTCGGTCCGGATGACCAACTATACGAACAAAGGAATACTCTATTGAATTCCCATTCTTTAGAAGAGTATCCTCAAGTATAATTTTATTTCTTTTTCGGGCCTGAGGGACTAAATTTACGAAAAAGAAACCCCCATGGAGTCCATAGTTAAGCTCTTTTCAGACTCCCTAAAATTGAAAATATCGTCGAGTGACCTTATTCTTTCACACTCATTAAAATGGTCCAGAAGAACATTCCTGACAGAGTCCATAGTTAAGCTTTTTTCATACTCCTTAAAAGTGAAAAAATAGCCGAGTGATATTGTCCTTTTCACACTCGTTAAAATGGTTTTGAATTGATGTCTAATCGGTGCTAGTTTACCCCTTTTTTGAACCGATTATACTATTGTCGAAAAAGGTACCCCAATGGAGTTTCCTTTTATGCTTTTTTAGACTCTCTAAATATGAAAAACCACCGAGCTTACCTTCTCTGGGTTCGTTAAACTTACATCGAAGGACGTTACCATTGTGTGTTCTATCAACCGCATTTGCATACCTTACTCATCAGACTTGTAACAATTTGCTTTTTTATCTTAACACCTTTGGCCACTGGAGGATATTTCCCGAGTATCATTTCCCTAGAACATCAGTCTTGTCCTTGTGCCTAGAGATTGTATGTTTGCAGTACTCGTTCCTCCATTGTAACATAATATTCCTTTATTCTTTTTCAAAAAATCATCAAAAAGAGCAAAAAAATCAAATATACCCCAAAAAGAGGATGGGAAAAGTATTTTCTTTATTGGCAACATAATGAGTCACCCTTGGATGAAGAACATATGTCCGTTTGATCATCAGACTGTGGGATGAAGTACAACCTTAGGAAGCTTTGCTTACTATATAGAGTTGTGTCCTCCACCGTTTGGTTACTCTTCCAAACATATGGAGAGTTTGCGTTGCCTCCTTCTTCGTAGACTTATGATTAACAGATATGTTGCCTGAGTCTTATCACTTGTCATGCTATCGTCCAAGGGAAGTTTGTCACTAAGCCTGAGTCGGCCCCACTGTAATCTGTCTCTTGTCTTCATACCCGGCCATCCTGAACGTCCAATCAAGTCTTTGTTCAAAATCACTGAAGCCTTTAGTCCGATCATCAAGATTATCAAGTCCAGAACCGACGAGCCATCGAAGACCTCTGGGTAGTGTAGTCATACACTCATATTACACTCCTACCCGAGTTTAGAATATTTTGAAGTTGTTTCTCGAGCTCTGAAGTACAACCATCAGGCCAAATTAGCTTCTGGGAGATGGATACTTTAGATGTATATCTTTCTGATTTCGAGATGTAGCTTCATTGTGTATCATTCACGGCTACTCTTTATAGTTATTTGACATGGATCTACAGTGTATTTGATTTGTATCCATGGTTCTATGTTATCTCAAGCATGGGTATGCCCGCCTCGGTGAGACATTTTTTATTTTGTAGACGACACCTCATGATTCCTGATTCTTGGGCTCACTCATTCAGCATATCAGTACATATTGGTAAAAGATTGGTAATGTATTTCGGCCATCAGATGCTCTTTTGACCTCACACATTAGGGGGCATCTGTTATAACCCTAAATTTCACCACACATGCTTACCTGGCATCAGGCCAACTCATATCCCTTCTTTGCCAAAAAACTATTGAACAACTCTTTTAAAAACTCCATTTTTAAAAAGTACACGCTAGTTGGCCCACTACAGCCCGCGTGTATCCAAAAGAAAATGCTAGCAGGCCCACTACAACCCGTGTTTACCTTCAGAATAAAAAAAAACGAAAAGTTTCCGACGGGACAAAAAGCTATGGGTCAGTTAACTGAAACTCCCGGCCATGCATGGCCAAGAGTTCATCCAAAACCCTAGCTCCTTCTAACCTATAAAAGAAGGGGTAGGGGTACCATTTGGAAAGAGGAAAAATATAGCAAAGAAACTCTGCCCATTTTCCAAATCCATTTGTCCCAACCCTTTATCCTTTCCTCAAGCCTAAGGAGAATTAATGCAAAGCAGTTGGAGGACAAAGAAGAGGAGGAGCCCAGGATCAAGATCAAGGAGCGATAGCCGGTCTTGAATTTGGTTGTAAGTTGATTCATTTTGAAAACAATAAAAGAATACTTTTCCCGTCCCAATGCATGAGTTATTTATGATTTGTGTAATTTATGCTTAATCTCTAACCCTCAAGTAGAAAGATAGCATGAATGCGTAGTGTTTTGTCTTGATTGCAGGTGAACTTTGGAAGGAGAAGCGCAAGTAAGCGGGCAAAGCGCAACAGAGGATCTACACCAAACATTAGTAAAAAGGTTAGTAGTTAATGTCCATGCATGTATATTGAAAGAGGGGTTTAAGTTTTGGGCGATAGGTTAAAAGGTCATTTCTTTAAGGTCAAAATTTGCATGCAAATCTGACCCTAGTTTGCTAGTCCGTAGCGTATTATTTCCCAACAACAATATTAGAGGGTTTTGAATAAACCAGATCCTACAATGGTTATTCAAGATAAGAACAAGTAGATAAAAAAGTAGATGAAGAAGAAGAACAAATGGATAACCAATCAGGTGAAGAAAAAGACACCCATGTACAACATGAAATTCCTCCTCACATTCCTCATCCATCATAAATACCTCATAAACTAATCCTCCCCCTTATCCAGAAAGGTTACTTGTGAAGAAATCTGAGGTACCTCTAGGGCATAATATAGAGACTAAACTTAGAAACATATGTGTAAATATTCCCCTACTTCAAGCCATCAAGGACATTCCTGTTTATGCTAATATTGTAAGGGATATTTGCATTAAAAATCAAGGAAGGAAGAGGAAGGAGCCTCCTATTATATAGGTGGTTGGAAAATTATCAGAATTCATATCAGAAATTCCATCTAAATATAATGATCCAGGAAATCCAGTGGTGACCATAGAGATTAATGGTTTTTCTTTTCCAAACACACTTATTGATCTAGGAGCAACAATAAATGTTATGTCGGTTGACACCATGAAAATGCTGCAACTAAATCGCCTAAGACCAATGCAGACTTTGTTGAAATTAGTAGACAAATTAGTTGTCTGTCCAACAGGAAGTCTAGATGATGTAAAAGTCACTTTGGCCTCTTGGGAGTACCCTATGGATTTCTTAGTGATTCATCCTAAATCCTCCAAACCAGGACATCCAGTGGTACTTGGACGACCTTGTTTGGCCACTGCTGATGCGTTTAGTAGTTGTCGGTCTGGAGAGATGACAATCTCCAATGGGATCCAAAGTCAAAAACATATTCTCTTTCCTCCTACCCAACCAACCATTGAAGTTCCTTTCTGGTTGGAGAATCCCTATGGGGAGGAGGACTGTACTCAGCCCTTGTTAACACTCGAGAAAGTAAAAGGAGTTCAATATAAAAATGAAGAACATATCTTAAGACTATTTTTGGTTGATACCAAATGCATTGAATACCCTCAATATTTTCCAGAATATACACATATCTTCAGCTATGAATTTCAGGAAATCGTGCACCCCTCCACCTCTACAGTGTCCACCATTTCAAAAATATATGAAGGGAAATAATCATCTGTCCAGACTGTTGAAATTAGTCCTGGAAAATCCTTGTATATCAATGTTATCTTAGAAATAGATCAACAACAAAAATTGATTCAAATGATTCAAGGACAATTTGGTGCTTTTGCATGGGATTACTTCGACATGAAATGGATTCACCCAGACACCTGTATGCATCATATTTACACCAATGAACAAATTAGACCTGTTAGGCAACCCCCAAAAATAATGAATCCAACCTTAAAAGACATAGTGAAAGAAGAACTCCAAAATCTCCAGCATGGAAATTTTATTTACCCTCTTTTGGATAGCAAGTGGGTATCCCCATTAGTTATTTTCCCTAAGAAAAATGGTAAATAGAGGATTTGTGTGGACTTTTGAGAATTTAACAAGGCTACCTATAGGTATTACTTTCCTTTTCCTTTCATAGACCATGTCTTGGACACTTTTTCTAGGAAGAGGTATTTTTATTTCTTGGATGGGTTTAGTGGTTACAATCATATCCAAATTTCACCAGAAGATCACGACAAAACCACATTTACTTGCCCACGGGGTGCCTATGATTATAGGGTTCTTACTTTTGGTTTGTGTAATGACCCTGCCACCTTTCAAAGGGTTGTCCTGGCCATTTTCTTTGATTTGACCCATGATTGTGTAGAAGCCTACATGGATGACTTCACAATATATGGGAATGATTTCTAGCTAGCATTGGAAAATTTGGAGAAATTATTGACCAGGTGTAAAGAGTCTGACCTTTCCCTCAGTCATGAAAAATATAGAATGATGCTCATTGAAGGAATTGTTTTAGATCATCACATCTCTGGTACCAGAATAAGGGTAGACCCTTCCAAGACTAGCATCATTTCTCAAATCAAAATCCCTAGTTCGCATAAAGAAGTTAGAAGCTTTTTAGGGCATTCTGGTTACTATAGGAGGTTCATTCAGAATTTTACAAACCTAGCTGCTCCACTGTTCAAACTATTAGCAAAAGAGGTTGAATTATATTGGGATGAACAATGTCAGATTTCTTTTGAAATTTTAAAAACAAAGCTTTCAAGTGCCCATGTTTTAAGAGGACCAAATTGGTCTCTTCCTTTTCATATCTGCACAGATGCCTCAGATACAACTTTGGGGGTTGTTTTAGGACAAAGGGAAGGTCAGGTTCCATATGATATATACTTTGTCAAAAAAAATATTTCACCTACTGAAGTAAATTACACTGTAACTAAAAAATAACTCTTGTCAATAGTACATGCCATTAATAAGTTCAAACACTAAATAATAGAATATGACATTTTTGTACATACAAACCACTCAACCATATGATTTTTGATGAAAAAACCTATTACAAATGCTAGAGTGACTAGATGGTTGTTATTACTGAAAGAATTCAATATCACAATCATTGATAGACTCGGAAGAGATAATTTAGTGGTTGATTTCTTTTCTAGACTCATTCATACAGGTGATAATGCACCAATAGATGACAATTTTCCAGATGAGAATCTATTTTCTATTCCTACTTACATTCCTTGGTATGTAGATGTAGCCAACTATCTTGTAACAAGAAAGCTACCTCGAAATCTGTCCTCCCAAGAAAAAAAGAGAATTATCCAGTTGAGTGCCAATTACATGTGGCATGATGATTGTTTATACCGTACTGGGCCTGATTTGGGGATCATAAGGTGTGTCCAGGAGGATGAGATGCATGAAATATTCAAAGCCTGTCATGATGGTCCATGTGGAGGCCATTTTTCTGATAAAATAACAACATACAAGATATTACAGTTCAGATACTATTGGCTAACTATTTTCAAGGATGCAAAGAAGTATGTGGTCAGTTGTGATGATTGTCAGAGGATGGAAAAACCTACAACAGTTGATGAGATGCCTCTCCAAGATCAAGTAGTAATAGAACCATTAACCCTATGTCTTGAAGGAAGAAGTATATCCTGTTCTGCACAGATTATGTGACCAAATGGGTGGAAGCTAAAGGTTTTTATTCTACTAGTTAAAAATATGTTGTAGATCTTCTTTTTGAAGAAATATTTACTTGCTTTGGTGTGCCTCAAGAAATAGTAACTGACCAAGGAACTCAATTCACCTCCAATTTGGTTAAATTTATTACTGAACGTTATAAAATTAAACATAGAAAATCTTCACCTTATCACCCTCAAGCAAATGGGCAGGTGGAATCAACTAACAAGGTGATCGAATCTATTCCTACCAAGATTGTTCAACTACATCATAAAGATTGGGTTAATAGGTTTCCTAAGGCCTTATGGGCCTCTAGAATAGCTTGGAGAAACACAACAGGCCATACACCTTATGAGTTGGAATATGGAAAGAAGGTGTTTCTTCCCATAGAATTTCAAGTGAAAACCTTCAGGACTGCCATGCAATTAGGGATGGATTTGGATGAAGCTCAAAAACATAGGATTTTATCAAACATGTTCTTCAAAATTATGAAATGCAATTGGTAAGCAAGGGGACTTCTCCTCCTGTTGATCCACCAAAGTAAGTTTGTTGTGTGAATTAATTTGGCTCTGTACATATCTATAAATAGGTGTTTCATTAGATAGAAATTTTGATGTTACTAACAAAAATAAAAAGTTGATTGTGTTCTCATGTAGATAAATGAATAACGAGGACATCTTCCAGATGTAGGTTTATCCCTTTATCCATCCCTAGTAGATCATTTATGGAAAAGGAGATAAATGGATTTTTCTTTAAGCTTTTAAGACCTCTAAAACTTGAAAACACCAACGAGTAGGAACTGGCTTGGGCTCGATAAAAATCCACGGGACAGTAGATGGAGTTTTCTTTAAGTTTTCTAGACTCAAAATTGAAAACACCGGTGAGCAGGAACTGGCCCCAACTCAAGAAAATTCCACGAGACAGTATATGGAGTTTTCTTTAATTTTTTCAGACTCCTTAAAATTGAAAACACTGATGAGCATTAACTAATCTGGGATCGAGAAAAATACACAAAATAGTAGTAGTTAGGGTTATTTTTATAATAAAATGAAAGTGGAAATAGAAACAGTGATAAGATTGGTTCCAAAAAGAGGAGGATTCTAAATCTGAGCATGAGGTTGTCCAACTATAGAGTAACTTCTTGTTACAGGGCTTGGAGCCCAGTCATTGAATTCTTTTGCCTCATTTTATGAGACTTTCGCTGCAATTTCAGAGTTTTTGTACTAAGTGTTGTTTGTTGTTTTACCTATATGGTCCTTCAGTAGAATAAAATCACATGTTCTCTTGCATAGCAGTAGAAAATGCCAACAATTTATACAAAATGCAGCCTACAAAGTTCTAGTCTACAGAATACGCCTCCAGGTACCTTATCCAATTTTTATTGAGTACAAGAATAAAAAGTTTGTGGTGATCTGATACTAGATAACATCTTTGTGTTCATCCAGTATTGGGTAAGTCTCTGTGTTGATCCGTTACTCGGAAAGTCTTTGTGTTTTTCTAGTGCTACAACAATATTCACCCCTGTGTTCATCCAGTACTTAGGGAGAAGTCTTGAGTTGGTCTGGTACTACAACAATTTTCTGTAGTGGTCCAGTACTAAGTTGTGATCCAGTACTGGTGATGAAGTTTTGGGAATTCTTATTCTATACTCAAAGGTTTTTTTCTTGATACAAATGTTTCAGGTAATAAGAGGTATAAGATCACTATTTTATTTCATTTTATTAAAGAATCATACTAATTATGTATTAAATGTGTGGTTACTCTCATGCATCCTCCTTTCCTCAATTATTACAAATTCCCTACCATGACCTTCTGAAATCTCGAGGGTATTTCCTGCTAAAGAAATCATTCATATGCACTCAAAGATTTTGATGGGATGGTCATAATATGTTGAGAGTACGAGGTAATTATACCTTTAACAGGACCAATTCCATTCTCAAACACTCTGGTCAAAGACTTCTATTCATATGGTGAAGAAATATGATAGTTCCATGATCCAACATCACGACGTGTGTGATTTATTTAAACCATGTCTTAATGCATGTTGATCCATGATTGTTTTTTGGTCACAATGGCGTCAAACAGTTGCATAACTGTGAATTTCGATCACATCGACCACATCTCCTGTAATCATTGCACAACATTACCATGAACATGATCTGACACAAACCTTTATACAATCCTTTAAGTTATTCATGGATACAAATTATCTTACCTTGCCATCATTACCATGGATTTTCCCATTGTAATCCAAATTCTAACTTTAAACGCTCCTCTGGATGGCTTTTCCATCCAGATGAACATTATTTACCCATTCTTTTCATACAATATTCATTCACACTATTCTCTATCCCTTCATATCATTTTTCACACTTTGTCCCCTTCGGGTACTCTATTGTGTGCTGCTTTGTTCTAGTACTAAACCCCCGTTCTTCATCCTGTGGCCATATATGCTGGTAGACTTTCTCTAGAGATAGCACGGAGGTTGATAGATGTTAGGACCCTATAATGTACCTTTTTTCTCATACTTTTTTATATCATTACATTCCTTTCCCACTCATATTTAAGCCTACATTATCACCTTAACCTATTTCTCCAAAGGTATATAACGTTTCTTCTCTTTGCTATATGTTTAATTTGTTTTACATGTAATTTTACATTACTCTTATACTTAGCCATTAATCAGAAATATATAGCTGCTGAAACAGTTTGAAGACTGCAGTTAATATATTGTTGGTGCTTGAAAACCATGTTGCTGAAACAGTCAACAGTACGCAAATCCCGTTGCTGAAACAATCTGTGATTTGCGATGCTGAAACAACATTTCACATACAACAGTAACAAGAAGGAGTTGTTACACTGGCCACAACAATAGACATGAACCATTTTTCCAATTATACAGGGAGATGAAGGGATACCAAGATTGCAAAGGAAAATTTGAGCGGGCCGACTGGGTTTCATTTTTGAAAAAATTCAAAGGCTATCACGAGGGGGTGCTTGTGCTTTTTCTCAGACCTACGATGGCGAGAGTGTCCATTTTGGGAGATGAAATTAAAAATTACAGAGGCCACCATAGAAGAATATACAATATTTCCTTCATCTAGAGATAAATATTTCAAGGACGTTAACATTGACAAAAAGATGTGTCATAAGTTTCTAAGGTCGGAGAATCAGGATCTCAACTAGACCAAAGGTATTTCCTGTAGTTGTTTTAAGGAAGAGTACTGGAAAATGCTCATAAGCCTGCAGAGGTTTCTCACTTGTGAAGGGAGGTATGCCATGACCTTCTTATATCATTTAAAACTTTTGTCGCACTTTGAAGGTGGGCCACAAATTGACTTTCCCCATTTCCTCTAGATGAGTCTAAACAAAATGGTGAGAGGAGTTAAATCAACATCTAAGAAACTTGAAACTGGCTTAATGAAATTATTGGTTCTCCATGCATTGATAAAACAAGGTAGTAGTTGGAAACAACTCCTTCAACAAAAAATTTCTCAAGAGGGAGTTTCTAAATCTCTAGAAGAACATGAAACAAAGGCATGTAGTGAAGGGTCCAGTAGAAAGACAAGGGAAAGGAAAAGAAAAGGGAAGAAGTTAGGGGATGAAGAAGTTGATGTTACACCTAGTTCATCCCAACCTGTTGATATATTGGACAAGGATAAGTTTGTTATCATAGAGGATCCTACTGCATCCAAGAGAAAGAGGACCTCCCAATCTTAGAAACCAAGTCTAGCCCTGGTCCCTAAAACTAAATTACCATGCAGTAAGAGGCAACAAAGAAAGAACTCTAGGCAAGGTGAACTCTCAGATAGTTCTCCTGAAGCAACTATTGAGTTTCCTCAAGAGTCGTTTAGTGATTTGGAGACGACTCATGAAGTGAAATTTGGAAGTAGGGGGAAGCTTAAAACGAGGAATGTGTAGAAAGAGCCAACTCTTGTATCTACACCTTCACCTCATAGGGTAAAAATGAGTGTACATAAAGAGAAAAATTCCATACCTGCACTTAAATCCCCTAGAGTAAAAATGAATAAGGTACAAAAGATGCAAACTGCATAAGTTACACATCAGTCCTCTAAGGTGAAAACAAAATATGTATAGGAGAAATAGGTCCCAATACCTACATCTTCTCCTACAACAAAGAAGAGAAAGTTGTTTGAAGAAATGTCTACTCCTGACAGTGCATCTAAGGAAGCCTCACATCTAGTGCATAGAACTACAAGAAGCATGGCTAAATAGATAATAATTCCACATGTACCTTCTTTTCCAGAGGAGCCTATTGATATTCCGACTTTTTTAGAGAAATATTTGCCTCACCCTATGCAATATTTTAGAGAGGGCCTTATTCCATTTCCCCATGCAAACTTACTTTCCCTGATTGATAAATCTAGACACAAAAATAAATATGTTTCCACTTGTATGCACCCTGCAAGATATACAACAAGTGTATACGTTGGATGATCCACTACAGCCCGCGTACATCGATATTTGTGCCAAAAAATCAAAATTAAATGTCAGCTTTCCATGTCACGATAGGGGATCTCTAATCCTTGGCCTTCCATATACTGGAAATGTTCTAACTTGGCCCTTAAATTGCATTTTGAAGTCTATAAAGAATCCAATTTCAAGCTATGGAAAAGGAGAGAGAATTGAACTTTGAGAGCAAAGTTACTCTGGAGAAATTATTTACTTCATATTGAGTCTGCATCCCTTTGTCCTTTAATTCTGAACACATTTTTCATCCCCCAAAGATATTACCTTATTGATGGAGAACCTCTTTGTCTCCCTTGTATGATATTGCCTTTGGTGGAGGATTGAAGTGGTGGAGGCCTAGTTGGAAGGAAATTGGTTTCTTGGTTCTGAACCATGTCGACATGAAAGTTTGTAATGTTGTCACTTCTACTGATCATTTATTAATATAAATACTCATTTCCATTCTGTTATTGGATAAATCTGTAAGTGCGGACACAAACCGATCTCCCTAGATCCACCTGGATCTATAACAAAGCAAGACAGAATAATACTCTTTCCCTAGATTTTGACTATTGAATGAACTAGGAGGCAAGAAGAAGTTACATTCCTTATAATCACTTCCTATGGTCTTTGTTGCTTCTGCTTCGCTCCATTTCTCTTGTGAAGCCAAGACCAAGACAACACAAACCAATCAAAGTGAAGAAAGAACAATCTATTCAACAGTCAATCTATGTATATGATCAAGGAGTTATACAATAAAGTGGAACTAGCTTTATGGGAAAGGGACATATTACTGTATCATATTGATGGAAATTAAAGATTACAACCTGAGCCTTGATGTTGCAAACTTCCTTTCAATGGCCCCTGGCTCTGACACACACACTTTCTCACTTGCATGAAGAAGATCAACCACCTTTGATAAACTTGCTGGAGTTATCTAGTTGTTGTAGCTTCAATCCTTCACACAGTCTTTCACCAATTCTCCAATGAGACTTGCTTCTCCTTGTTTGCTTCTAACCTTTTCCATGAGAATCCTCTCAATATATAGGAGAGAATGAATTGGTTACTTGGATAAGAATGATCCCAAAATATCAGGGAATCCAGTACTAGGATAACCATTCAAATGCCATCTCATCCTTCTAGAATATTCCCTTCTAGAAGCTTCGAGAATTCATCTTTTTCCCTTCTTTAGAAAGAGTTCGCACCCTAGCAATATAACACAGTGCAAACTTCTCGCACCCTGGCTTAAAGAATCTTGCGAGAATCATGCATTCTCGCAGGCAAATGTATTAGAAACCTACAAACCTCCTTAAAAAATGATATTTCTGGAAAGAGAAGAAAGTAACTTTTCTCAAGAGAAAGTTTTAATGAAGAGTCTGAGTACACCATTATCAATACATCATCATGATGACCAAAATCATGGGTAACACCTTCTAATTGATATCTTGAAAATATATGAGTTATTATCCATGGGCATGTTTGTTTTGTATATTAATGGATTATGCTATCTAATGTGCTAACCGTTTATATTATCACTATGTTCTTGATCATATTGTTTGTTGAGAACTTGTTGCATGTATAAATCTTTGGGTCGAAGTGCTCAACGGTGGAAATCATCAAATGTTTGGATGAGCTAGGCCTCTTTCTTATATCTCTTTCACATTGGTTTATATAGCATATGTTGGAATTGAGTTGATTTCTGCAGTCATACCTGTCTGTTGTGGCTTACCCTTTCATAGAGAGATTTTTGTCGTAACAAAATTAGCGACCATACTAGGGAAGAATCTTCTTTCTTAGGGTTTGAAGTATTTTCTTCTTAGATTGCTCTTGTTTCTATTGTGGTTATTGTCGTAACATTGCTTGATAGCTCAAGTTCACTATGGGTCTCAGTTTTAAGCCTTTTCTCCCTTGTCTGGCCTTATTTCAAAGCATATACATGCCTTTTGCCTTGACAGTCGCATATACATGCAAGTTGTCTCACTGCAAGCTATGTATATATGCTTTGTTTTCCCAAACAGTCACGTACACCTTTTTTCCTTGCATGTTTTCTTGGTCTGGTGTTTGTTGGGTGGTATTTGATGCTTGTTGAGCCTTCTTAGGTGTCTGTAGTTCCTTTTGAGTTCCTGTGGGATGACAAGAAACCCTCTTTTGGTTGAATTTTTGGGCAAAGTTTTTCTCTTCATCTTTTCATTTTTATTGTCCTTGTACATTTTGCTGGGTGTTTCATTACTTGATATATTGCTTGAGTTATCTCTATTTTATACACAATAGGGCTATATATCAAGTTACTTTTTAGTGCATGCATTTTCAATTTCGATATATTGAAAATACAAAACAAATAGGCATTTTTCATTGCTTGGAATTTTTGTCTTTTGAATTTTTATCATTAGCTTAGTGCATACAATGAAATTTTGCATTTTTACTTCTGAATTGCAGAGTTGAATTTGAAAATTGCATTGCTTTTAGGAGCATATCATACATTAAAAGTTAAAGTTAGGACTTTATATTATTTTCATATTTACTTTCTTGCAGAGTCATAACACCATGAGTTTCATCACCATATCTTTTTGAGTAATCACGACCATAAAATCAACACTATAATTTAAAAGTTATTAGTAACGATTTTATTTTCTAGGGTGCACAAACTAGCCTAGGATTTAGTGCCTTGGAATAGGATTTTGTGACTAAAATTCTCCAAGGAAATTGAATCAACATATGTGTCTGAGTCAGGGAGTGGAGAAATTTGTTGTATAATTGGTAAGTTTAGGAGGCTATGATCACACAGAAGTTAATCATGAGGTCACGCGAAGTTGGTTGAAGGGATATCCCCCCGATACCTTCCTAGCGTTAGAGATATTTATAGGGATCTATTCATATTTGGGATCTTGTTAGTGTCTTTACCTCCATGAGAGGTGGTGCTTTCAAGGTTTCAAGCTTTGCTACCCTACCCATATGGTGGACCTGACTTACGACTGCTCGCCTGTGCATCGATTATACAGTGGTTTATTAGTTGCTTGACTTAGGTATCTCATGGGTTACTTGAAGGGGTTATTCTATAGGTACCCTAGGTCAGATAAGGGTCAGACAACACACAACCTTTATGGAGGATTACCTCTCCGAAGGGATATGACTGACTGGTTGTTAAACCCACGAGTTCCCTTATAAATGATTATGTTAACTCTGATCTTTAGCAATGATTCTTAGGCCCCTCCTGGGAAAGACATATCTTCTTTAGGGAGGGAGGCCACTCAGCCACTTTACCACATTTGCATGCATATTAGCCTTTTGAATTTTGGTGTGCTCTTTGCTTACTAGTTGGCCTTAAGAGTCTATATTGAGTCCTCATTATGGATAGTGGAGTCCCTTCAACTCCCTCATTTACTATTGCTTACCCCATGATGCCTACTCAGTTCATGGGGATGAATCCTCTTGTCTCTTATAATGGTATGCAGAACTTTAGTACTCAATCCGCGCCTTAGGTATCTATTCATTCCCTCGTTGATATGCCTTCACCCTTGCAATTCTCTCCCTAGTCCACTTATATGAATCATAGCATTGGATTCGGGGGCACCATGGCCCCAATTCCTACATCCTCGTTTGATATGAGTCATGTCCCTCAACCTCCCTTTATGATGGGAGGTTTGAACCTCCCCTCTTATGGATCCAATCCTGGTTATGATCTTTTAGGAGCCAATACTCAGATGGGTTCTTATTCTACCTACTACACTCCATCCATGCATCCTTCATCCTTCATGTTGGTTCCTTTGAACACTTTTTCCATGGTGAGTCCTCATGTATCCCCAGGTGTTTCATACAGAGAGAATTAGTTTTACAGTTCAGGCTACCTGCATCATGGGACTCCTTCACAAGGGGGCAACATATATCATCACTTGAATATTCCCTATCATACTTTCATCCCTTCACAGAATTCATTGATGATACTCATTTAGACTTCTCTGAATCAATTAAATGGAGGATACTACCTTCCCGAAAAGGGCCAAGGGGTAAACCAGGATCCCTCCTGTCCTACATTGTTTCAAAGTCAATCTTTCCCTGAACCTTGGCATCAAATGCCACAGCCTACTGCTAGCCCAGTCATTGTTAGTCATACTAGAGCTCCATCGCCAACCTTTGTCAGTTATGTTGGGGATGCGTCAACTACTTCTGCATGTCTTGTTCACAATCTGTACTTAGCCGTTGCTAGCCATGTTGGGGGAACCACTCTAATCACCACAACTCCTATCAATTCCATGTCTCCAACCTTTGTACATCATGTAGGATATGATTGTTACACATCAAAATTACTCAACTAGATAAGTGTCGCATGTTCCTCTCAACTGTCATAAGTGTCGCATCTTCCTTACAACTTTCGCAAGTGTCGCAAGTTGTTAAAAGTGTCGCAAATATCGTTCAAGCATACTGCCATAATGAAGACACTAAGGAGACACCTAAGACATCTCATACACTTGATTTGAAGGAGGAAAATGATTGACTGGAGTTAAAGAACTTTTATCACCTGAGAAGAGCTCTTAAACAAAGGTTTTGAGGGTGAGCGCTCCCCTAAATCAGCCTTAGGAGCGCTGATGCTCCTCTGTAAGGTCTCAGGGAGTGTTATAATGCCTACCTGCCCCTCTGAAGGTGCACTATCCATATTTGGAGCGCTGGCACCCCCCTCAAGCTTCCTAGGGAGCATTATAGTGCTCTGATGCCCCTTTTGAGGGAGTGCTGTCTAATCTGAGGTAGCAGTTGGCCCGTTGAGGAGAATAAGGGGAGGATCTCTCAAGTTTAGAAGGCAGTTACATTTGAATTCTTGTTTTCATCAGAAGATCCATGATCCAAGGAGGGAATTCCTCAACTTGTTCTAAAGATAACTCAAGAGGTTAATATCCTCTTAACCTATATAAGTAGGCTCTATGATGGCGAGAAGAGGGAAGAATTGCTAGCATGAAACCTATGATCTCATAGGAAACACACAACCATTCAAAGGAGAGTGATCAGTGAAGCTGCTATCATCCAGGTTGTGGATCTTTCGAGCGAGGGTTAGATGAAGGGGACTTGATGAAGTTGTCGCATTCGCATCTACGATTGTAAGTACTGTTGTTGTTATTCTCATTAATATGACATGCTTGTCCTGTTTCTTTCTAGTTTTTGTCTGATGTTACATGAACTTATCATTGATAGATAGATCTGTTTTCAAGATAATATCAATAGAGTAGGAAGTGGTCGTATCTTGTTTGTCTACAGGACTCAGTGAGGAGCAAAGGATTGGAGCTCAACTCGGAGCGTGCAGGGATAAACGTCGATAAAGAGGTACCTATATTCTCCTTCCTTCTCATGTGTTAGTTTGTATAGATTTGAAAGGAAGTCAGTGTCCATGTTAAGCATTTTCTGTCTTAGAGTTAGCATCAAGCTCTTTGAGGCAATCTACCTGTCCGCAGGGAGATTTTCCTACAACAGAAACTGGCGACTCCATTGGGGAGATAGCCTCGAATCAAAACTCCTTGTTTTGATTTCTCCTCATTGAACTTGTTCTACCCCTTTATTGTTTCAGACCTGGTTCACTCCTCTTTTGATTGGTTTCATGAGCTGATTGGCTCCCTACCCCATCACACTCAGCCTAGTTGTTGAGATTGAATTACAATTTTTTAATTTTTTGACACTTTTAGGAGCTTTCTAAACCTGGTGCCCCTGTCTCTGTGTTAACAGAGTGCCAGCACTCCCTGAATGCCTTACAAAGAGCGCTATAATGCTCCTTGTCCTTGAAAACAGAGCGCCAACCCTCCTTTGGCCAATAAACTTTCCAGAATTGTTTTTTTAGGGTTTTTCCTCTGTGCCTCTCTTGTTGGGTTACCTTGTGAGTCAATCCTTCTTCTTTTCCATCTTTGACATCTATCTTTTTGGAGAACAAACATCTTGATGTTTGGATTTTGTGGCCTTCTTCACTATTGTTGTTGATTTTTTCTGCCATTTGGAGTTTGAAACCCATGCATTGTCCTTCTCTCCTCTTCGACTGAAAATGCTAGTGAAGGTCATCAAAGGCCTACAGATCTTTTCATTTGGTTTTGGTCAAGATCATTGTTCTTCGACATTTCTTTTGGTCTGAAGTTTGATTTCTCTTTGATTGTTTCTTTTGTTTCACTTCTTGTTTTGATCGCAACAAGAGGGTGTATTGTTTGTATGATTCTTTCTTGTGTTTCTCTGATTTTCATTCATCCAAAAGATAATTAGCAAGACGAGCATTTTGTCGAATTAATCATTATTCATATGCAAACAATAAAAAGCATCTTTATGATTGATTGTGCATGTTAGAAGGCATCTCAAAATTTTTAGCATCACATCAAGATTTGATTGAATAAAATTTGTTTGAAGACATTCCTTATTAGTGCTTGTTAGTGGAAATAACTCTCTCTCTCTCCCTTAGATAGATGTTCATCGAAAAGAAATGGTTTCTTATCATATTTGATGAATTTTTTGGACTGAGTCATAATTCCATTCGTTTCACTTCCATGCACCCCTTTTGAGTAAAGAACAACAATAAAATGAACGCTAATTAAAATTATCTAGAATTTCTCTTTTCTAGGATCCTCCACCAACAGTAGACTAGGCTTAGTACCTTGGATTAGGCTGTGAGCATAACTCTCCAAAGTTTCCAAAAAAATTAGTAGCATCCTGAGTTAGAGAGAGTCAAATCCAATTATCGTATAAGTCTTCCTGGGATCCCCCTCTCACACAAGGGTTATGCACGAGGTCACATTTGGGTGAGCTACGAGGACTAACCCTTCGTGGTTTAATTGATTGTGGTGGTCGGATTGTATTATGGGGATCGCTTAAAGGTAAATCCACAATTACTGCATGGAAGCCTTTTGGTTGATTTCAGGCTCGATACCCTGCCCGTACATTCGGATTGGACTGTCGATTGTTCCCGCCCAGGGGTTGACTGCGAATTGGTAACCTTAGTGGCCATAATATTTAGGGTCTTACACAAGGTGACAGTGAAGGGAAGTCTCACTGTACCTGGAGCAGACATTGGTCAAACTCACTCAGGCTCCTTGGAGGGTAAATCCACAATTACTATGTGGAAGCTTGCACCAAGGCGTAAGTCCATTATGCAGGTCGCCATTGTAACTGTTCCACCCTATCCTCGCCCCTTCTTGACTTGATCACGACCATTGGATTTCATCACCAACTAGTATGGTCATCGAATTCTCTGAATTAATTAAATGGAGGATACTACCTTCCCGAAAAGGGACAAGGGGTAAACCAGGATCCCTCCTGGCCTACATTGTTTCAAAGTCAATCTTTTCCTAGACCTTGGCATCAAATGCCATAGCCTACCGCTAGCCCAGTCATTGTTAGTCATACTAGAGCTCCATCGCCAACCTTTGTCAATTATGTTTGGGATGTGTCAACTACTTCTGCATGTCTTGTTCACAATCTGTACTCGGCTGCTACTAGCCATGCTGGGGGAACCACTCTAATCACCACAACTCCTATCAATTCCGTGTCTCCAACGTATGTACATCATGTAGTATATGATTCTCCCACCCTTTCCTGCCACATTGATAGTATGTCACCAACCATCATGAAGGACACTAGGGGTATTGAGAAGCCAAGACACCTCAAACGTAAGCCTAAATAACTTTGCAGGAATTGTGAAGGAAGTCATCTTACTTGTTTATGTCTAGCCACGGTTGAGATATCAGAAGCGTGGGGCTCACCTAAGGGCCCTTCGAATTCTAAGGCGTATGTGGTTTCCCCACACCTTGTTCCTCCAATTGACATGACAATAACATAATTTCAATCTTCTCTTGATCACACCACCATTTTTTAGGGTGATGTATCCCCTATCCCTATTATCCCACATCCTCTTCAACCTAGAATTGAAGAAGTGGTCGTACCAATGCAATCTCTAGTCAATCCTACTCTCCCTGAAGAGAGTGATGCATCCTTCAATCATATTGTTAGTATTCTTGATCCTCACCTTCTAAACGAGAGAGAATTTTCCTTTCACCAAGTCCTCTCCCTCCTGGTTTTGAGGAGATCACCTTCAACTAGGATAGTCCTATATGGTATCCAATACCCCCACCTATGTCCTTTCCATTAGGAGACATTTTCTGATCTATCATAGAGACTATATACTCAGTTAGTTTGTTTTCCTCCTCGACTTGGAGAGCTTTGGGTTTTCGCAAGATTATGTCATATATTCGTAAGATACTGACATTCCGTAGAAGGCCAGTATGGGATCCTTGGCCTCCCCGATTACATGTTGATTAGAACTCCCAAACGAGTTTAATTTAATCTCTTTTCTGACTCGTCTAAAACAAAAAACATTGTTGAGTGATTTGTCCCTTTTACAATCGTTAAATTGGATTTGAAAGATCATGAGTCTTAGTTAAGCTCTTTTCTGACTCGTTATCAAAAAGTGAAAATATCGTCGAGTGAACTTTATTTCTCACACTCGTAAATTGGTTTTGAAAAGATGTCTATTTGGCACAGTTTATCCCTTTTTCACACCAAGTAGACTAAAAGATATAAAAAATGAAATTTTTTGGCGTTAAGTTGTGATTGCATCTCATGAACTTTCTTGCAGTATTGAGCCTATATTCGGTTCTCACTTTGCATTATAAACCGTTTGCCTCAGCAGTTTTGCATCCTTAAAAACCTAGATCCTTGTTTATATCCTTCTCAATTTGACACCCTATACCTAGGAGGGAGCATTCCCCTGAGTGTCCATCTCCCGCATGCACTTCCCTGCATTGAGCATAGGTACATTTCACTGCTGGAACTAGTTTTGCTTACTTGCGACACTCATTCCCTCCTCTGCATCATAACATTCATTTTTTATGAAAAAACAAAAAAAGATGGGTGGGAAAGGAGTATTATCTTATATCGGGAGAATTTGTGTCGCCTTTGAACAAAGCACAAAGTCATTTGAGTCCATTCATCATAATTTTGGGTTTAGCATGGCTTTATGAAGTTGAGCTCGTTACAGAGTCTTCTCTACTGACTGGTTACTCTTCCAGTATCTATAGAGAAATTCATTGATGCTTCCTGCATATCATGATTTTATCATTGGGTCTATGCTGCCAGATTCCACCATATGTCTCATGCTATTTTTCAAAGGAAGTCTATCAACCTGTGTCAGCCACTTCTCATAACTCTTGACTTTGCATGTCGGCCATACCCTCAGTTTGTCTCAGAATCACATGATATTGTAGTCCTATCATGCACCCTGGCCCTACTGTCATCATTGGTAGGTAACCTTGAACCCAGCAATCGACATTTCATCATTGTTCATTGACTAGGTGGTTTCCCTTGTGTTCCACTACAATACATCTATTCACACATTGGGATTTGTGCAGTGTCTTGAAGGCCATTATCCTTATTGGTGGTTTCCTCTCCTTTATCAATATTGTTTCATCATTGGCTTCTATTCATAGGGTCTTTTTCATGTACCTCTTTCACTTGGCACATGCTAAAGATGCACAGGGTCGTTGGTTCATGAAATTGTTCTTCATCCGATTTCCACCAAATCATGAAGGTCCTGCTTTGTACCTCATGCTGACTGATGAGAGATTCCTTAATTCTCTCCTTTCAATGGGTCTATTTCCATCGACATCAGCCAATTTATTCTAGAAAAGGGATCTAGAGTCTTATGAGTACCTTGAGGCTTCCAGTCATCAGTGGCAGACTCTCTCACCATCGAAAGTTGGGAATACCTCAATGTCTCCTGATCGATGGATTCTTTATGTGTTCGACTCTGACTCCTCTATTCACACTTGTATGAATGTACTTGGTGCCTTGATACCTACTTTCATTATTGGTAGGTTGTCTCATGTTTGTTAACGGTATACCTTAATGACCGGTAATCAAACAATGTCTCATTGCGTTCGACCTCAACTCCTTTATTCACATGATGTAGACTTGCACCTTTGGAGGATTGTGTAGAAGACTTGAAGACATCACTATGTGGCCGCAACTTTCATAAGTTTTTGCTTCTTTTTCATTGGACCAATACCTATATGACTTCAGTGATCATGGGAGATCAGATTGCACTCCATGGTATACAAATATCTTCAGATTGGTTTTGTGACGGGTTATATTGGGCCTTGTTCATGGAAATGACAACTATTGGCATGTAACCACAATTGTATTTTCCTATTCATGGCCACAGACACTTATTTGGTATATTTTCACATGGATCTTTAGTGTATTTTTGGCAGCCATGTATGAAAATTCAGTGCAGAATGTAATGAGCAATCGAGTTCATCTAGTTGGTTCTCTACCACTCCACTCCTAGGTTATTTATAATGTATTTTGGCCATCACAGATACTCCTCTGAAATAACACATTAGGGGGCATCTGTTAGAGCAAGGTTTGCCTCACACTATGAAATCTTCCAGAGAGGGCCTTATTCCATTCCCCCATGCAGACTTACTTTCCCTGATTAATAAATCTAGAGACAAAAATAAATATTTTTCCACTTGTACGCACCTTGCAAGCTATACAACAAGCGTATATGCTGGCCACTCCACTACAACCCATGTATATTGGGATTTGTGCCAAAAAATCAAAATTAAATGTTGGGTTTCCATTTCACGACAAGAGATCTCTAATCCTTGGCCTTCTATATACTGGAAACGTTCTGACTCAGCCCTTTAGCTGAATTTTGAAGGCTATAAAGAAGCCAATTCCAAGCTATGAAAAATGAGAGAGAATTCAACTTTGAGAGCAAAGGTACTCTGGAGAAATTATTTACTTCATATTGAGTCTGCATCCCTTTGTCCTTTAAGTCTGGACACATTGTTCAACCCCCCAATATTTTCCCTTATTGATGGAGAACCTCTTTGTCTCCCTTATATGAGCTTGCCTTTAGTGGAGGATTGAAGTGGTGGAGGCCTAGTTGGAAGAAACTCAGTTTCTTGGTTTCGAACCATGCCGAAACGAAAGTATATAATGTTTTCACTTATGTTGATCATTTATTAATAGAAATACTCGTTTCTTGTCCAATTGATATCTTGAAAATATATGAGTTATTATCCATGTGCATGTTTGTTTTTTATATTAATGGATTATGTTATCTAATGTGATAATCTTTTATATTATCACTATATGCTTTCTCTGCGTGTTTGTTGAGAACTTGTTGCAGGTATAAAGATTTGGGTCAAAGTGCTTAACGGTGGACATGATCAAACGTTTGGACAGGGTAGGCCTCTTTCTTATATCTCTTACACATTGGTTTATAGAGAATATGCTAGAATTGAGTTGATTTCTGCAGTCATACCTATCTTTTGTGGTTTACCCTATCCATACAGAGATTTTCCTCATAACAGACTTCTCCAGAGAAGGAAAGTTTCTATGGACCGATGATTAGTGAGACTGAGGGGTTAGTAACAGAGACCTTAAGAGGTTTAAGGAAGGAGGTGGAAGCCCGAGGGGAGGTAACTAAGCAAGCAACCATATCTGATCCTGTCAGTTCCTTGAGCAAGAAACCATTGGTATTGAAGGTTGGGAAACTTACAGAACATAATAAGAATTTAAAACAAGAGGTTACAAAGTATCAAGTTTTGGATAGGCACATTAAGGTAGATAATGCACAATTGAAAGAATATAACCAAAGGTTACATGATGCACAATAAGAAGCCTCTACTAAGATTAACAAATTTTTGCATTTGATCTAGTACACTAGGGTTATAAAGAAGGATATTAAGGGTGAGGCCTCTAGTTTCAATATTCTATAGCTAGACAAATCATATTAAGCAAGGGTGGAATACAAATTCAGTTTTGAAAAATTTTGAGTACCAATTTCAACATTTTTTCATGACATGCAATGACTTAAGCATGGGGGAAATGTTGGGTCCCCATTTTGACACCCCTATTACCTTATATTATCTTCTATCTTGGTCAATTTTACCTCTGGCATATGCAGATGTTGTCTATTTCTTCCACAAACCTACCTTGTGTCCTTATTCATATGCATAATGAGGTAATCCATGTTAAAAAAATGATGTGTTTGATTTCTTAATTAATTTGGACTAAATGATTGAGTGTTTATTTTTCTAATTACTTTGATTACTTTAAGTAGCTTCATGATGAGGAATCCCCTCATCTGGTACTCATCTTTGGAATTCGTCTGGTACTTTTGTTGGTCCAATACTACAACATTCCAACTTTGCGCCTATTCCGGTACCACCTCTGCGCTGATCCGGTACCAAGATATGTTACTGTGATAGTCCGATACTAAATCTGCTTCTACAGGATTAACGTTTTGAATGAGTACACTGGTGATGGATCCAAGAAATTAGTTGGATGGAAGAATCCGTGGTTCATTTTAAGACCACGATAGACTTCATCACTCATGCACTTTGTGTCATGAGGATGAAGTCCATTCCTTGAGATACTTTATGTTCACCAATTGTAATATTTTGTAAACATTCGATGATTATCTTCAGACTTTGATTGTAATGGATAACCTTATTTAAAGGGGATGTTGTGTAGATGATTAATAATAGAATGGATAATATACAATGTTATGTTGGGAAATTGAATGTTGAATTAATGATTCACTCGTTTAATTGAAAGAATATGAATGCCAGTTTTTGCAATTCATGGATATGAGTAAAGTGTCTATTCTGTCATTTATTTAGAGCTACCTTGTTGGTTCGGAAAGGGCCCACTAACCCAACCAAGGTATATCTCCCTATGTATGTTTATGTGTGGACATAAGCTAATTGTGTGAGTGTGCAAATAAAATAGTTGTGTATTGCAAATGATTCTGAGTGCATGAACTTTCCTAAGTACAACGTAGATTTCTAAATAGATACTTGTTGATTTTGGATCAGTGTGAATGAACAATTATACATTAAGCATAATAGATGATTCTGTTTTTGTTTTTGCAAGGTGATATTTATTCAACAAAAGCTAGGTAGATGTTTGGGATTGTTATATAAGCAATTGTTATTTTTCTAAATTTGGGAGTCCTAGTAATTGTATTGTCCTCAGTAGGTACAGGAACAATTAGACTTCATTTCTCACCCTTCATGATTTAGTAATGAATTCCTTCAATCATATTGACTATCTCTTGTATTGAGGAAGGAATTTTTGAATGGAATTGATTAGGTCATGATTGGTTTCTTTCCAGTAGTAAATAGAGTGAATTGTCAATTGTTATGTGAATTCAATTGCTATAGGAAGCAGGGTCTCAGTTCATATTTTTATTTCACGAGCCTATAATGAACAAAATTTCTCAACTAAGTGTTTTCTTGAGATTTTTACTATGAGCTTTATCTTCTAGTTTGAATTTGTGTGAAGAATCATGCTCAAATATTCCAAAAATGAGTATTGTGTTATTGATTGTTTCTTGATTGAGCTAGATACAAGAGACATAGATAGATTACCCATTTTCGGCACATATAGTGTAAAACCTATTTTGATTAGGAATATCGGATTGGTATATAAATGAGTGCAATATACTAAACATATATTTATACCAACACCAACTTTATGTACTTCTCCCGCACTGGAAAATAGTCCATGGATAAGAGAATTTCTCCAAAAAAGACTGTAGTTCGATGACCAATATACAAGATTATGGCACAGAATAAATGACCAGGGAAACCTATGAGTGCATTGATTATTGAGCCAGATAGAAATGAAGTCGACAATATGATTATTCAAATTAAGGATCTCACTAATTGGACCCCCCTGCCACATCTGATATCGAGAGAAGAAATTAACTATAGTTTGGAAGTGACACAACATTTGGAACGATGGTTAGTAGATTATAAAGATCAAAGTTCTCAAACTAAGGATGAGTTTTATATACTCATGAAGAAACAACTATTCCTTGAGTACCATTCATTATTGGATGCAGACAAAAACTGACTAGAAGATTTGACAGCTCAGTTGAAAGCAATAGTAGCTCAAACACCAAACAATCTGAGCATTCCTACCAAGAAAATCAAAATGGGATTCAACCACATCCCAATTTACGAAGGAGAGGAGGTCCAAAAATTCCATTGGTTCATATGGGAAAATATTTGGGATGCGACTAATATTACAGATGAAGATAAGAAAATGGCTCAATTAGGAGCCATGCTACGCCACTGTGCCTTAACATGGGTTTTTAACATTCTTTAAAATTCAAGGCATCACACATCTGACGTCCCAAAATTTAAAAGAAATAAAACAAAGATCGAGTGAGTTGGTAAGACAATATGATAAGAGATTCAAATATATCCTAACTCAAATCCTAATGACGATCGATCAGAACTTGTTATTCCATTTGTATGTAGTTGGGCTACTACCAAGAATCCATTCTCTGCTACACTTATACAAGATAACCAACTGTGAAGATGTGCTACATAAGGAACAACAAGTCGAGTCAGATTATGATATCCCATTGAGTTCCTCGACATTGGAGAGACTTGAGGAGAAAATAGAACATTTGCAACAAACAATCAAAAACCTATATATATGACGCAATGAAGTATAGTGAACCATGTGCACCGAGGAAGGATATACAAAGGATAATTGTCCCCTCAATGAGTGCACACAAAAAACATATGTCCACCAAATACAAGCTTAGAAATACTGTAATATATGTGAATGCCTAACTGATCTTAGTATACAAGATTTTCCACATAATCTGAAAAACACGAAATGGTGCCACATATGTGAATATTTTGATCATTGAAAATCTGAATGCCATCTAAATGCTCAAAATTAGAGTAATATATGAACAATCTACCACACAGAAACCACTAATAAAGAAAACAACTATGGTCAAAGAGATTATTACTGCTATGTTCGTGGTTGAGGTCGAGGAGGCCAATGTGGATTTGTTGGCCCTTGACCAAGTTTTGAATAATACTTGGTCATATTTGACCGTTTTTGGGGTTGTGACAGCTTACCAAAGATGGAGCGCAACGCGAAGCGGAAATTATAGAAGAAAGACCTATTTTGGGGTCCCTTTTAGGGTTTTGGGTTGATGTAAAGCGAAAGGGATGTCGTCCTGTGGTTTTACCCATGATTAGGCCCATTTTGTAATCTATAAATAGATACTTAGGCAATGTAAGTAGAGGATAGTAGTACATCTATGTGATGTATATCTAAAGGCTTAGTTGTTGATACTGAGAGGGGGGTGAATCAATATCAAGTACAATTTAAAACCTTTTTCAACTTATACTTAAACCATTCAATTATATCCAATGAGAAATGAACAATAGTATAAGAGTTACACCAATACACCACAATACACCATGCACAATATATGAGAAATAATCAATAGTTATTGTTCAAGGGAAGTAATGACTTCCGAAGGTAGCTACAACTTCCAAGTGTAAAGGGAGGGATAAACCCCCAAGAGGAAGATACAATCCTCCATTATCAAGAGAGATTTGAACTCTCCATCCTTGCCCCTTCCTTCCTCCCAAGAATATACGAGAGATAATAAAACTTCACATTAAATCATAACCATCAACCAACCATCACATAGAACCTGATAATGCTTCCTGAGACTTCTTCAATTTCTACAATTATTCAATTCTTGGAATACTCTGATCTTGTATACAATATTATTCAGTTTACTCTTTGAAGCTTCTCTAAGTTTCACTCCTTGAATCCTCCCCAAAAAGCAGTTATAGAGAGAATGGTAGACCTTGTTCAATTTTGGTTTATTCAGGAGACCGAACTTGTACAGAATGCCCCGTGCTCCATATTTAACATAATATTCTGAAACTTTCATGCATGAAACTATAGTCCGTACTCTTTCCAATGAAATTTGTCCCACATCATTGGGATTCTCTATGAATAAGTTATGACTGTTTTACTCGGAACACCTGTTTATTGACTAGCTTCAGGACTGGTAAAAAACCCTATCTTCCACAGAGTGTATCTCCATAATTATAGTGGATCAAGATATGAAAATTTTACCATAGGTACCTTGATATGTATTCTCAATACCATAGCAATTTCACCATCTGAATCTTTATAGAAAAAAATGTTATAGCAAACATGGTAAGATGCCCTGAAAATAACATACCTTAGAACACATCACCAAAAGACTTCATCCTCCCTTGAAATCGGGCCTTCTTTACTTTTGATTTCCTCTGAAATTCGACTTGTGTATCAAATGAATGTATAATGATATTTATTTATACCATTTATGTCACTTCCTTTTAACATTAAGTCCGACCTGACACTTTCTTATTTTGTAATTATTTTCTTTAATTATCTTCAGGGCCTACATGTACTTCCTTCTTCAATTCACTTTGTCATCTTCAAAAAATCATTTCTCCTCAACCATGAGGATCCATGTGACATGCCACATACCACCGGAAACAATATGATGTATGATATCCATCCATGGGTTTTGTATATGCATGTGCATTGTCCTTCATGTCCAAATACCTTCATCAATCGTGCGGTCCAAAACCCATGACTAGGGTTGACATCAATGACAACAACCAATATTCCAACATTAGTGCTAGTAGTTGGATCTGTGTGATTGGATGTATATTGCAAGTGATTTGTGCATGATTTTAAGGATATTGAAAAGCTAAGTAAAATTTTTTGTAGTTTCATGCTGAAGTGCAAGGAAGAAGGATCTAGCGAGCTGCATAGATCTTCTGTCCTGTGTGAAGTAAGGGTCACTAAAGCTCTGTGTTGTAACCGCTTGACCAAGATAATATAAAGAAGAAGACTTTGTGGATGTAGCTCCAGGGTGGGGGTGAACCATGGTAAATTTGTGTATTATGCTTTGTGCTTCGACCTAATGTGTTTCTCTCCTTCTTGGCTAAGTTCTTGCTATGATTAAATAGATCTAGTTATGCACTGTGCTTATGATATATGAATGAATGTTAGATCTGATATATAATATGCTTAGTGTTTGATCTGTTGAATCTAATCTATATTTTTGTGGCTAAGTACTGAATCATCTTTAGTCTAAGTATTCATTGCGATGCTCTGTGCTATCTGTGAAGTACCATAAGGGTCAAATATTCATGAATGATCTATGATAAGTGCCCTATAAAAGATATAATTATAGATCGGTGTCCCAGCTAAGGTTGCAGACATCTGAGTCCTACAACCACCCCTGCATCTACCTTGGGTGAGACTTCATCTGCTTTGCAGATGTTGCCGAAAGGGTTAGTAGTTAGGGTTTTTTTGGTGCACTCTTGAGTGTTAAAACCTAGGTATTCCCCTATGCCAACAAATGGTTCCGTTGTCGAGACCTGGAAATGTGATTGCTAGGAACTAAAGAAGAAAAAGATTTGTGTGAAATAAGTTATGTGTGTAGATGTTCTTCCCTAGTGCGCAGTATCCTACTTGACCTACGAAGATTTGTGATGAGAAAGAAAGGTCATATCTGAAGGAAAGAGGTTAGATTTGCAAGAAAGAGGTTGATACTGAATAAAATAAGTGAGATCTAAACACTTTTTTATCTAAGAAAGGTAAAAGTAGAAATTTTTGGAGAAAAGAGGTAATATCTGTAAGCTCTATCCCCCAGTAAAGGTAAGAATATTTCAAGTTTTAGATATGAAATATTTGTGCTCTATATAGGTAAGATAAGTAGAAATTTTTTGTTTATAAAGAATGAATTTATGTATGCTTGATAAATTTTGTCCTAGCCTGAAAACTAGAGAATCGTTAGATAAAAGAAAGTTTGATATGAATAGGTCTGATAGGAATAGTGAAAGATATGTTATACCTATGCATAGAAAGAATTTTTGGACTAACCAATGGATGCAGGATCCTAGAAATAAATTTTTGCAGGCTAGCCATCATGATCCTAGTGAATAGTACAAGAAGAGTTGGGGATCATGGACGAGAAAGAAAGGATTAACTCTTTGTTACAATTGCAGAAGACCAGGACATATTGCTAGGGAATGCCCTGGGAGAAACCCTACTTGCCTCTGTTGTAAAGCTATGGACCATGAAGTATTTGATTGCCCTAGAATGATTTCTAGACTTGAAAAACTGAATATGGAACAAGCAAACTCTGAAGGATATCAAGAGACTAAAATTAGGGAAGAACCCCAGAAAGAATCATAGATCATGTGACTGAAAATAAAAGAAACCCTAGATGATCATAAGGATGTCAATTTATGAGAGATATTCAAAGAAAAGGAGAAAATTGAAGTAAGAATAGGAGACTTCGACATTGACTGTGCTCTAGATGAGGGAACATTGATGAACATTATGATAGAAATCACTTGGGAAACCCTAGGAAGGCCTGCTCTAGTCCCTTCACTAGGAACCAGCAAATTATTTAAAGGAAAAATGGTAACCCTATGTGGCAGAATTACCCAAATAGCTATGATTGCCCATGGAACTTCGACAGAGGAAGAGTTCAAAGTCATTAGATTTATTGAGGACCGTGCCCCATTTCCAGCTTTGTTAGGAAAGATTTGGATTGAAAAAGACCAGATCCGGAGGAAAGAAGAAAAGGAATCCCTAGAACAGAAGAAGAAAGAACTCATGGAATTTATGACTAGAAGGATCGCCTACTTGATGGAGGAACAAGAGAATAGATCTCATCTGTTAAACACCATGGACCTGGATTTCAAAGCTATAAGAGCATTAGAGGAACCACAAAAGACATAAATACCTAATCCATATGATGAAGGAGTATTACCCTTGGATCTGAAGAAAGAACCTAAGCAGTGCGAAGTGACTATGTCGAGAGAAGATAAGACTCAGAATGGAAAAAGAATGACCAAGACTAAGCTCACTAGGAAAAAGGATAGGAATATAAGTAAGAAGAGGGCCAAAATCGAAAAGTTACAGAAGACTCCGGAGAAAACTATGCAGAAGGAAAAATCACAAGAATTGAGCTTCGTCTAGATATCAGAACAACGACATTTGGCACTTCACCATGGCGCATCAATATAGTCCTTGGACTGATATACCTGTTCAACTTCTGCCCCAAATGGGTCGAAAAGAAATTATGGTTTCCCACTAGACTGTTGGACAACACCAAAATGGATAGAACGAAGTTAATGAAGGCCCCATATCCGTTGCAAGCAGATCGTTGCTAAGTTTCCCTACTTAGTTCGTCGTGCCACACACTGAGAATACTTTTTGCTAAGTGAGAATTTGAGCCCAAAACTTGAGATTACTTCACCCTCTGATCATTTCCTTGTTCCCATACTATTCATCGTAGTATCTGAATTCATTTTCACACCTGAGCTAGTGGACCCAAGCTTGTATGTCAAACTAACTCAGCATTGTTGAGAAACTAGTTGAAGAAGTTTGGATTGACCTAATGGCTGAGAGATTCATGTCAGAAGGAAGGATGTCTGCAAGTGTTCAAGAATCATTGACAGGAGGATTCCAAGATTCTCTCTCCACTGCTCATGGAGCAGGACCTTCCAGAACCACGACCGAGACAAGAACAAAGCACAAAGATGATATTGCAAATGCCAAGCTGATCCCACACATTCTGTCAGTTTACATACCACCTTTGAGAGGAAATATTAACCATGACAGTGTACCAAGATACTTTGAGTACACCTTGATCACCGTGTATCTTCCGAAAGGGGTGTGCGCAGTATGTGCTAACCAGGATAAGCTCGCAGCACTGAAATTTAATGATTTTAACCTTAGAGATCGTAAAACCTACAGCATGTTAGCTCCACATAAATACTTAACCAAGACCAAAGGAAAAAATCCTAACATTGTCCCGCAATCCAAGACCTAGAACCTCACATAGTCCACACTGCTCAACGTAATGAAGATCCCTCACTTCAGAAGACACCAGGAAGTCAACGCATGCGTCAGGTTGTTGTTGTCTTGGTACCATGACGAATACTTATGGTTGGCCCACTGCATCACTATGGATCCAACTTTGATCAATCAGATCACAAGACTTAGCATGCAAGGCCCTAACCCACAAGACTTTTACCCAGGAAAGACCTCAGACCAAGCACTAACATAGTGGATAAAGGAAAGTTATGGCGATGTAGAGAAGAGTATGCGAGGCTACAAGGTAGCCTCTATCTAGAGTGGCATAGTGCACCTTGCATGTCAGTTGATCATGAGAAAGTTAGTTCATAAGAATAGACCAACACAGGTGACTGGCTTCGTAGTTGACCTCGCAGGGAAGTGCGTCGAGGAACTACAAATGAATTGGGCACAATATCTTGTAAACCAGTTAGAGATGGATTACAGAGGAGCGCAAGACCAAGGGTATGAGTTCCACTTTAGTTGGTTGCTCATACTCATCGCTTTCATTGCTTGGGAACTGCCAGAGGGAGCCACTTTTCTAGATATTGAACCTTTTGAACCACTAGCCATGAAGTTCTGTACGTTGTGGTATTCCAATGACATGAACAAGCAGTGGGAGTCCAATGTTGTCTTCTACACCTACTTCAACCAATTGAAGAATGCAATTCAATCTACACTGTGAATCACCCAAAATGTACTTCATAGGTTTATACCTTTGATGAAATTTAGCACGGACCGCCACTTCACCTATATTACAACGCATGGTGATGAGCATAAACATCATCTCCAATCCTACTACAATATGATAGAAGATGACTTGGAGGAGATTACCAAGGAATGGTCAGTGAACCTCCTTGTTGCAGTGGACCCTGCGAACATGTCCGACGAGGAAAGCCCTGAAGCTATGCCAGATACACCTGGGCCAATCATGACTAAGAAGGATGATGAAGTTGAATATGTCCCTAGCACGTCCACGAATACTACTTCTATCTCACCTGCACAGGGAGGTGATGGTAACGATCTAGGCGGTACAGAGGTTGAAAAAAACAGAGGTGAGGTTACTCCACCTAGAGAGGAGGAGGATCCCTCCATGAAAATAAAGATGACACCACCAAAACCCTCCTCCCGAAAGAAAGATAAGGCCACCCGGACCATGCTTAAAACTACCCTTACCCCGGATGACTTCGACTTCTTAATTTTTGTGCTGAATGATGTTTTGCTAGAGCTCGCAGAAAAGAAAGAAGAAAAGTAGGAGGATCTATTCAACCGAATCAAGGGCAAAATCAAAGAAGTGCAGTAGGTGCTCCAATCCAGCCAAGAAGTTTCTACAGTGACCTTGATAAGCAGAACATCAGGAACAGTCAATGATCCCACTCAATTACACTAGATCGTTGATCAAGTCGAAGCTCACCTTCAATGAGCTCAGGAAGACATAGAACAAGCCACCTAGGCTTTGATGCAAGCACAACAAGCACTTCTAGAACAAAAGAATGAGGCAGAACGGGAAAATATTTCCCTAAAAGCGAAGTGGGACAAGGAAAAGGCACAGTTGCTAGCAGAGAAAATTGAAGTACGTGAAAGGGTTCACAAAGCACTACACTATGTGATGGTCATAGAAGTGAAGATGGATGACATTTTCCCACAGTAGGTGACCCAACTAGAAGAAGTAATCTAGCAACTCCAACAATGCATCACAAATTTGGAGCTCTACACCATGCTTGAAACCCCCCAAGAAATAAGAGATCTAAGAGAGGCCATTGCTCGAAGCGCAGTTGGTCGATTAAAAACCTTTGCCTTGGAATGCAGGCAGCTGAGCACTAGAAGTGCCTAGACTTATGAAACCCTCGCAGAGAATCCAGAATTGTAGACATTGGAGGCACAAATCCAAGAATAAAAGTAGCATCCAGACATGCTACAGGCATAGATAAATACTTTGACCCCAGTCAAAAGAATGAAGAGGTTCGCAGAACAATGCACAACCCAACAACAGGTACATATGTTGCAAAGTAAAGTGATGGAAGTCTCCCAACGACTTCATCCAATCCAAGAAAAGGCATGCCAACTATTTGTTGAACTTGAAATCCAGGGAGTTGAACTCGAACAGGTTGTCATCATTGCAGAACAATGCCTGGAAGGACCTCTCAATGAAATAGTGATCTAGGAATTTACTGAGCAAGAGGTTGTCGCACTGCAGCAGGTTGAAGTAGCTCGAGCCAATATCGAGGCATTCAAGGAAAAATTGATCATACCTGAGTGACTCAGAACAAGTCATAGGTGAGTGTTGGGGGCCTATTGGCCCTTGAACAAGTTTTGAAGAATACTTCGTCATATTTGACCTTTTTTGGGGCTGCGACAACTTGCCAAAGATGGAGAGCAATGCGAAGTGGAAATTAGAGAAGCAAGACCTATTTTTGGGTCCCTTTTAAGGTTTTGGGTTGATGTAAAAGAAAAGGGATGTAGGCCTATGGGTTTACCCACGCTTAGGCCCATTTTGTAATCTATAAATAGATACTTAGGCAATGTAAGTAGAGGATAGTAGTACATATATGTGATGTATAGATAAAGGCTTAGTGCTACTAGCCGGATCTGTGTGATTGGATGTATATTGCAAGTGCTCTGTGCATGATTGTAAGGATATTGAAAATCTAAGTGCAAGTTGTTGTAGTTTTGTGCTGAAGTGCAAGGAAGAAGGATCTAGTGCAAGGAAGAAGGATCTAGCGAGCTGTGCAGATCTTATGTCCTGTGTGAAATAAGGGTCACTAAAGCTCTGTGTTGTAAACGCTTGACCGAGATAATATAAAGAAGAATACTTTGTGGACGTAGCCCCAAGGTGGGGGTGAACCACGGTAACTTTGTGTATTGTGCTCTGTGCTTCGAACTAATGTGTTTCTCTCCTTCTTGGCAGTTCTTGTTGTGATTAAATAGATCTAGTTATGCTCTGTGCTTATGATATATGAATGAATGTTAGATCTGTTATATAAGATTCTTAGTGCTTGATCTGCTGAATCTAATCTATATTTCTGTGGCTAAGTATTGAATCATATTTAGTCTAAGTGTTCACTGTGATGTTATGTGCTATCTGTAAATTACCATAAGGGTTAAATATTGATGAATGATCTATGCTAAGTGCCCTGTAAAAGATATAATCATAGATCGGTGTCCCAGCTAAGGTTGTAGACATCTGAGTCCTGCAACCACCCCTGCCTCTACATTGGGTGAGACTTCATCTGCTTCACATGTGTTACCGAAAGGGCCAGTAGTTAGGGTTTTGTTGGTGTGCTCTTAAGCGTTGAACCCTGGGTCTGCCCCTGTGCCAACATGATTTGGTGGTCGAGTTGGAGGTTGTGGATGACCATATTTTTTTAATTGTTGGAAAAATGATCACGAAAAATGTAGATTTCCCTATAAAAGACAGAATTGATTTGAAAATTTTCAATATATGCGGCATTGGAGATCACTCTTTAAAAGACTATATGATGGTACTCGACAAAATCATACCAAGAAAAAATGTGAATCTACTACATGTAGTATCCAAGGAAGAGGTGATAAAATCGAAAAACTTACATATCATTACAAGGTCAAGCACAGGACAAGATATTCACACTCCACAAAATTACCAAATAAAGAAGGCTAATAACTTCCCAAACCTAGGTAAAGAAGAGAAAATCATGAGAGAAGATCTTAAATTCTTCAGGAATTCCACAGAATATCAACAAAACCCAAGAAGTTGAAATGAAGACATGATCCAGGAATTTTTGCAGCTCCTCAAATACAAACATTCAATAGGTAGGTTGTTGGATCTACTCAACATATTGTGAGAATACAAAGATGGTCAGAAACCAACCAAGGATGCAAACCACCTCTCTTATAGAAACAAACATTGCAATCCATGAGTCAACTTGGAGATTGAGTGAATGATGGTCAATCACGTGGTCATTTTATTTTTTTACAAGTCAATATTCTACCATGAGAAACATGGATACGAATGGGTTGACCCAACCTAGCACCCACGTTGAACTATCTTAAGTTAGGTTATAAAATATTAATAGAACCAATTGGAATATTGATAAATTTCATCACTCAAATCATGTGAATACAGACTTCGTTTGACTTCTAGGTGATCGACCTTGTCTAAGGAGTGAAAAAATACACAACTCTTGTCGTTCAGCCATGGAGTCGATGAATGAAAGCAACTATCTCCCTAGAAAGAGATAAATTAAATTGAAAGGAAGTGGGAGAAAAATAATTATTCCCTTGGATCCAAAGGAAGGAAAACCATGGATGGAATCATGGGATGAAGATCAAGAAGATGGATTCATATATTAGATAAAAAAATTAACAAAAATATTATATAGAACTAACCGCAGAATGAGAAATTTTGAGAGAATATCCCATGTTGGTTTGGCATAATTTTGACTTCGCCTTATACAACTGGCAAATTGAAATTTATGAAGCACATGCGAAATATTACTGGTCTATTGAAATTATTCCAGAGAAACATCTTAAGACATGTTACTCAATCTAGGTTGTACCAAAAGTATATGAAAATATAACTCGACAAACTCCCACTCTTATATCGATCGACAATCAAACAAGAAAACCCTTACGATGCAACGAACGGTATACCCCTTCGACCCATGTCGAAGAAGTGGTAAAGTCCATAGGAGAGAAATGAAGGACACTTAACCTTATGGAAACTTTCATAGGCCAAGCTACAAGATGGTGGTAAACAAATTCCCCCCGACTACAAACATGGACAATTGTGTTGACATACTTTGTTGAAAGAATCAGAGACAATAAATTATACAAAGATGCAGATATTCCCACATTCAAACTTAGCTATGACCTAATAGAACACATTAAAATTTATGAAAGCAAGTGGTGAAAAATAGGATATAAGGATGAAAGGGTATGACCCCATATATTTCCAAGTAAATTAGATGACATACCAAACAAATGGTATAACATTGAATAAGCTTGTGTGTTATAACCCTAAATTGCACCAGACATGCATACCTGGCATCACGCCATCTTACTTGTTATTTTTTCCAAGCCATCATTGAACAACTCTTCTAAAAAACCGTTTTTTTGAAGATGTGCGTTCCCTGCACCACTACTTCCTACATACACATGCTTTTTGTGCCATTACAGCCCGCATATACTCACAAAAATCACGTAAAATAAAAATTTTAAAAGGGATACGGGTTTTTGGGTAGTTACCTAACCATTTGACTGCCCATAGCCGGTCACACAACCGAATAACTATCTTTTTGGCCTATAAAAGAAGGTGTTGGTGTCCCATTCCTACAATAAGCATGAGAGAAAAAAACCTCTACCCATTTCACTATTCCTCCTTTGCCCCAATATTTTTCAACCACATTGTGAGTTTGAGCCAGAGTTCCTTTTTCCAACCCTTTTTCCTCCATTGCAAACCCTTGCCATATCCCTAGAGAGAACTGAAGAGGAGAAGAATACATGGAAGAAGTTGGTTCACTTATCCAGGTGTATATCGGGGGCCACCCACCTTTTCCAAATGGCTCAAAACAGTTTTCTGGCCATTTTGGCAATTTACTATTTTTAGCAGGTTTTCACTTCCGGGGCCATTTTGAGGGCCTAAATGAAGTTTTCTCAAGATAAAGGTTCTCAATGATAAATAAAGGTATCATTGATCCCCCAAAATGAATCTCCTCGACGATACCTTTCCAACGAGCTATCACACACCTAAAACGGAGATCGTATGCAAAAGTTACGACCCCGGGAAGTTGATGCACCAACTTACCCAAACGGGGCCCACATGACTTTTTGCGCTTCATCTCCTAGGGTTAGGTTTTTGGATGTCTAGGACTTTTGACATTCCTGATTATTGTAAAAATGCCTCCAGAGCCTCATTGTAACCATCTTCTTGTGAATGCGAGTAGTTATCACATCTCTTCTTAGAGATAAGATGACACCATTCTAGCGAGTCTTTCACTCTGTATTTTTACAGTCTCTGTACATTTCTTTCATTAATAGAAATCATGTATTACTGTATCTCTGTGTTTATGGTTGCATCTCTGATATATTTCTATTATATTACTGGATATATGCGATA
>ML786502.1:163938-186678 GCA_009831015.1 Picea engelmannii | reverse complement strand
TCCTAAGGAGGGAGGATTGATCCAAGTGGATATCGGGGGCCACCCACCTTTTCCAAATGGCTCAAAACAGTTTTCTGGCCATTTTGGCAATTTACTATTTTTAGCAGGTTTTCACTTCCGGGGCCATTTTGAGGGCCTAAATGGAGTTTTTTCGAGATCGAGGTTCTCAATGATATCCGAAGGCATCATTGAGCCCCCAAAATGAATCTCCTCGACGATACCTTTCCAACAAGCTATCACACGCCTAAAACAGAGATCGTATGCAAAAGTTACGACCCCGGGAAGTTGATGCACCAACTTACCCAAACGGGGCCCACATGACTTTTTGTGCTTCATCTCCTAGGGTTAGGTTTTTGGATGTCTAGGACTTTTGGCATTCTCGATTATTGTAAAAAGGCCTCCAGAGCCTCATTGTAACCATCTTCTTGTGAATGCGAGTAGCTGTCACATCTCTTCTTAGAGATAAGCTGCCACCATTCAAGCGAGTCTTTCACTCTGTATTTTTACAATCTCTGTACATTTCTTTCATTAATAGAAATCGTGTATTACTGTATCTCTGTGTTTATGGTTGCATCTCTGATATATTTTTGTTATATTACTGGATATATGCGATATCTCTGTGCATTTCTTTATTATATCTCCGTTCTCATTTCGTGCTGAAAATAATCCAGATCATTCACAGTGAAGAGGAGCCAAGGACCAAGTTCGAGGAGTAGTTGTCAGTCTCATATTGTAAGCGACTTTGTGAGATTAATATAAAGAAATAATTTTTCTGTCCTGCCAATGATGTCTTCAATATTTATGATTTATTCGTATTTTGGTTATGATATCTAACCCACCAATCCATATATAGAATGCATGCTTGTAGTTTCTTCTTTGTATTTTGGTGAATGCAGGTTGGCCTTAAGAGGAGATCTACAGTTGAGAAACAACTAATCGAAAAGGGATCGACACCAGACGTGGAGTTTAAGGTAATCTTATTGGATCCCTATACTTTTCTTTTTATGTATGATTGTGGGGTAATGTCGGCATAGTTTTTAAAAGTAGGAGACTTTTAACGATTATCTTTGCTTGAACTTTAGAACCCTAGTGTAGTCCGTAGGGGGGTTTTCCAACGTGTGAATAATTGGGGTTTTTCAACGTGTGAATAATTGATTTTTGGTCCAACTAGGCCTCGAATCAGGTAATAAATCATGTATTCTTCAAGAAAATCATCCTCCTAAAACAAGACCATACCGATGGTCGACTCTACTGCAACCAAGTACAATAAGAAATCTTAATTATAATTGGGTGGCCAAAGTAGAGGGGAAGATGTGAGGGTGCGTTTCAATGCTTCGAAAGAGAATTGAGCGGCTTTATCCGAATGAAAAGGAACATCCTTATTTAGTAAACACATGAAACCCTTTGTGATCTCGGCATAGTTTGCGATGAAATGCCATAAAAAGTTCATTTTTCCCTGTAGACTCTGAAGCTAAGGGACTATGCACAGGGGAGGCAACTGAACTATTGCCTCAAATTCTAGAGGATTGACCATGATCCATGTTGTCAAAACTATGAAACCTAGCAGACGACTCAATGTTACACAAAAATTGCATTTGTTTGGATTCAAACGAATCTGGTAGTAGCGACATTGCTCAAAGATGAGTCGAAAGTGTGTGGGATGATCATTTCTCTTACGAGATCATGATGCTAAATCATCAAGATAAGCCTCGACTATGTGTTTTAGATCATGGAAAGCAAAAGACATGGCCTGCTGAAAAGTAGCTCCAACATTTTTCATACCAAAAGGCATCTTCCGATAAGCGAATGTACCCCACGGAAAAATGAAAGCGGTCTTGTGTTGGTCTTCGGGTTTGATCTATATCTGATTGTATCCCGAAAAACCATCCATGAAAGAAAATACCTTGCAACCTACGCATTCATTGACTATCTGGTCAATAAATGGTGTGGGGAAATTATCCTTTGGACAAACCTTGTTCAAATCATGGATGTCCGTACATATGTGAATCGTACCCTATTTTTTGTTGACTGGAATGAGATTTGACACCCATTGAGTCAATTGGATGGGTTAGATGAAACCATATTTAAGAAGTTTCTCTACTTCAGCCTTAATAGTTGTTTCTTTCTTAGGATTAACCAGACGAAGCTTTCGCCAGACCGGTTTAGCCTCAGGATATGTCATGATTTCGTGTTTGACGATTCTTGGATCTATGCCTGGAATTTCCTCGTAAGACTAGGAAAACACGTTGCAAAATTATTTAAATAAATCCTTGTAGATTCGAATTTCCTTGGGGGAGAAGTTCACTTCGACGGAGACATTCTCCATGACACTAGGGGTTCTGGATATATCAATAGGTATCATTTTAGCGATGGTTTCCATATTTCCTTCAGTGTAAACTACGTGCATAGCCAAAGGATTGATAGGACAAGACCTATCTCTAGTCATAGTCAGAGTGAATTCACCTGCTTCAATTCATCTTAACTGTGGGAGGAAATAAGATCTTTGATGGAGATCATCCCAGGGTCTTTCCAGACTAGTCATTGCCTCAATAATCACCTCGTTTGAGGGAAAGACTAAGTATAAAGAATCAGTATCAGCGAGGGAACCTTGATCCAAAATAAGATTGAGAACTGGATCTGACTCTTGTGCGGGAGTCGGATCGGGATCAACAGAAGCTTGCTGGACTATAGAGTACACAACCTCTACCTTGGACAAAGGTATGTCCATGCCATGGTGCCCTATCCCTTCCATCATGGATTATGGGGAAGGAAGAGTCCACGAATCATTAAAGTAAGTCATACGAAATGATGAGACTTGAAAATTTTCAACCTTAGGCTAGTCAGGGATAGGCGATATGAACTTAACGTCGCTGGAAGGAGGCGGGTAATCGAAAGTACCCATCAAAGGTGGGCAAAAACCAACCCCTATGTTGACGATGTTGGGTTGAGGGTTATCAATCATCGGGACTATGGATTCCCCTGATGAATGGTCAGGACGGGAGAAGGAAAATTGATCAATGGACACGATCTGACCCTCGTGTGGAAACAACAAGACCCAAAAAACTATAGCAACCACTGCATGCATAGAATAGCTCCAACTCCTTCCTAACAAGAGATTGTAGTCGAGAGACACATCGACCACTTCAATCTTGATGCACATCGTCTTCCCCCTTAACTACATGGGGAAAGAGGGGATGATTCCATGTGGTCAGAATGAATGACTATCGAAAGCGGTAAAAAGATTAGGTGACAGAGACAAAATGAGTTGGCCAATGGCCTTCCAACACACCAATGACATCATGCATGTTGAGGCACCCTCATTAACCACCATGCGGAAAATTTTATGGGTAAAAGTTTTTGTGGTGTAAGCCACTACTATCCGAAATGACATGTGGTAAGTGAGACAAATGTTTAATTCGATCGTATCAAGCATGATCATTCCCACATTACAGGTCTCATTAGATCCTAAGGTAGCTAATAGATCCTTTCTCTGGGAAGGGCAACTCTAGAGGACTTCCAAAGAAGAAATTGCACAAGGGGTTTGTGACAAATCCTTCACCACAGAGTAGTTTTGGGCGGCCCTTGCGTTTGGATTGTGGGAAGTTTTATTGAATGTACCTTTTGGGATGTGTGTCATTGTTTCTCCCAACGTCTTCTCAATATGGAGAGGAAGTGGTGGGTTTTCAGCTTCATTACCCTTCTCAGAGGTGTTTGGCATTCAGTAGTCATGTGTCCTAGTTGATATATCAACATTACCCTTCAACATATACACATTCACGAATGAAGGATTACTCGAAGACAGAGGGCATCCCTGACTGCCCCCTTCTACACTCGAAGAGGCTTGAGTTAAGTTTTTCCCATGTGGAAATGGGTTTGTTAACATGACAGGATGTTGTTGTGCCAATAAATTCTAGGCCTCCACAAGCCGAGGGCACAGGTGATTTGGATGGTCTTTCGTGCAAATATTACATGGATACTTTGAATTCTTTTTTTTTGTGTTTCCCCCACCAGCATTATTGGTAGGTTTCTTATCCCCCTTACCCTTCTTTATTTGTTTCTTCTTTCTGTCAGGATTCTAGGTGGCATTTAGGTTTGTCTATTGTAAACTATGTACATCCAACATTTGAGTAAGGGGAGCAACTGAACCAGTGGTCTAGCTGGTCGTTGTCTGCTATATTGACAATTGTTGTAATTGATTTGACAGTTGATCAATGGGCTTCGTTTGCATTGAACCAACAATATCATCGACATGTGTTCCAGATCTCTATCTAGTCTTGTCAAGTATCGATCGTGGTGCATCTGGAAAAACTTTGTAAAGTAAACTAGACTGAGAGTAAATCAGTTCTAGTTGTTGAGATCTCATTATCACTTCTTCTTTTGAAAAGACTCCCGACGTTGCTACATCTTTGGATAATTGAGGTACCAAAGACTTAAGGAACCACTCAAACAAGAATGTTGGTGGGACTGGTACTTTTATCACACTATTCTAGCATCTCCATTCTCAGATGTGATAGAAGATATGGTCTGCCTTTGTCTGCTCAAAGTTAGCCAACAATTCGGTGTCGGTGTCGTATATCATAGGTAATTGAAAATAGCTTAAGAAAATCATTGCCAATTCGCCAAAGGTATAGTATCTTGAGTGGTTGAGCTCAATGTACCATTTCACAACACTCCCGATGAGAGTGCATTGAAACAAATGAAACTGGACGGAGTCATCTCTTAATGAGTTGGACGAGCACCATAAATGGAAGGTAGTCACATGATTGCCTGGATCTTCATTAGGCTCAGCTTCAAAATTTGGGATGTCCGAAGGAAACTTGGTTGGCATAGGAGGCCAACGTAGATCATGAAATATGGGTTCATTTAATAACCTTGTCAAGTCTGGCAAGTGAAAAGTTTCCAGAAATGGTAATTTGGGTTGTTGATTATAACTAGGGAAAAAGGAGCCTAGAGTTCGGCTGGCACAAGGTTGCCAGGAAAATTTAGGTTACTGGCTAGGATTTTGGTAATAACCATGGTCGTGAACAGTGTATGAGTTCTATGCTTGTTGAGACGTCATCCGCTGACTCCCATAATAGGATGTATAAGGTTGGGCTTGCATTGCATTCTAAGGATTTTGGGAAGGGTTGCCCCCTGCCAATCCGATGGGCATAGGTCCCGATCCTTGCCCAGGGTTCCATTTCTTATGGAAGGGGTTGCCCCCGGTTGACATCCCTAACGAGTGAAATGATCCCTTCCATGGATTACAAGGTCCTTGTGAGGAAGGAATTCATAAGTTTGCCCCATGTGCAGGAATAGGTCCCTGCACAGGATTTTGTTGTCCATAACTGGGGTTGCCCTTAGCCGAGATGACAGCTGACAAAAATACATTGTTACCAAATGCACCAAACAAAGAGAATTATGTTAAACCTATCAACATGCTATAAGAATGAAGTCCTTGACTACCTAATCCAAACAAACTATAGTTTACGTTCGGCTCGGTGGAGTGCTGGTGAGCACCGTCGAGTGAAGGGGACAAATGAGGTATATGACCCCCTCCGTAAGGGAAAGAATTATAGGGAGTGGAAGTGACCCCCATGGATCCTTGGAGAGGATATTTCACACTCCCTATCCCATACCTAAATTCTGTAGAGTGGAGAAGGAAAGGACAAAGTTTGTATCGAAGCCAGGCATCCTGTATGAGAATGGAGGGCCTGTTGCACTCTAGATGAAAGGAGCAGTGATCGCCACCATAGATGGAATCAAACCATTGCTCAAGGTAGATGTGGTCGAGACCATAGTGGTTTGAACCGACGATGGTTGGTTTGGAGGTGGAAAACCCCCTATAGTGACAGCCGTAGAGGAAGTATGAGGATTATCTGAAGAAGTAGCAACATTTGTCTCCATTGCTACTTGTGACACTACCTGACGCTCGTAAGGGTAAACTTGTATGACAATGGGCATCGATAGATCAGTGATCGAAGGGTTGTATGGACCAAGAGATTCTACTCCAAGTTTAGAAATGGTTGGTTCCTCCTGAATCAAATTTTCTCTTCTCGGAGATGGGTCGGGCATAGTTTCCTGTGGCCTGGTCACCTCAAAAGACCCTTGTTGGTCTAGTCTTCTCCTTAGCAATGGCGAGGGTAGATCCAAATTAACCGGCGGTAGGAAAACAAGCCTTCATGACCGACGTAGCTCTTGGTATTCCAGGTGTGAGAAGATCAATGACACACTAGGGAATTCTATTAACTTTAAATACCAACACAGACTATAAAAATATCCTATGAGATAAGACAAGGAAATCACTAGCTAGTTGGAAGAACAGTTACACCATCCAACACTAGAGAAACTTACCGGTGCAAGTGAAACTCAAATAAGGAAGCACCCTCCGGGTATACTCTACAAAGCATGGCTCAATGTATTCCCTAGGTACCACGGTATACCCCCGCAGTCACCTGTGTAAGTCACTAAGATAAAGGAAACTAGGTTGCCAATGCACGAACAGTCACTAGGCGGGTACAGTTGACAATCGGGTGGACCACAACGAGCAGGGTATCAAGCCTGAAACTTGTCAAGGGTATCAAAATCAAGAGTTCTGGAAGATGATTGAGGACCTCAAATAGATTCGAGACCCATGAAGCTCCATGGAAAATGAGATCAACGAAATCCCAAGGTAAGCCCTCTATATGCATTCCCCACTACGCTTGGTCTGTCTTTGGAGGGGTTATCTCTGCTACCTTTCTGCACTCGACCTCATGTTTATCCCTTATGATAGAGGGGGGTCCTGGATAACTTTCATGGTTACTGAACTTTCAAGCACTCCCTAACACATAATCCTATGTTTTTTTTAGTATCCTTGAAGAGTTTCCTCTCCAATCCTAAATCAAGGCTCTAGCCTAGACTAAATTGATGGACCCTACAAACCCAAAGTCCAATAACTTTTAATTAAGTGTCAATTTTAGTGGTTGTCTTAAGTAAAAGGGAATGGAAGTGGAACTAGTGATTTTCTTTAAGAGACGAAAGAGAAGAGCATAAAATGAAACTGAAAACTAACTACTTCTTCTTAACAAATAAATATTTGCCAATTTAAACTCTTTAACCAAAAAATTTCGCTACTTTTCTCAGATCTTTGAAAAGAAAAACCTAAAACAAGATTTCTCTCAATTACGAGCTACTTAATGTCCTAAGTATTCAAATAAATAACCTAAGAAAAACTTTATTTTTCCTTGATAAATAAAACAACTAACCTAAACTATTTTTACCAAAGAAAGAAATGAAAAACTTTTTATTATTATTATTTTATTCTTCAAAACAAGAAACTTGAAAATGAAATCTTTTCTTTTCTTCCAAAGCAAAAAAGGGAAAAATGAGGACAAGACAAGACCAAGAAATGACTTTTGGTCCACTGCAGATCACAGGGAGTCACTGACAATACCAAACAAGAGAATCAGAACAGATTCACAAGCTCGTCTAAGAATTCTAATAAAGAAAACACAAGAAATATTTGATGAACAAAAGATATACTGAGGTCAGACCTAGGCTACAGATTGCTATAACGGAGACTAGGACTAGATCAAGAAAACCCCTGAGAAGTATGACTTCTGACAGGGAAGACGATGACTACCTCTTCTTTAAAAATTATTTTCTCAACACAGGCATGCTACTGACACTTCAACAGCCTACGTATGTACACGGGCTGTCTAAAGGTAGGGTGTGTATGTATGCATGCAGACCCACTACAGGCCGCATACACCTCTGTAACTTTCTAAAAAAAAATAAAACAACAATCAAGTTGTCAAGGCAGGGAATACTGGTATGGAAGACCAGAGTCCCTTAAAGACTCAGACACTTACAGAAGCTCAAAAAAGGAAATTAAACCAATTAAAACACCCAAAACGAATATCCCCTAAAAAACCCTAGAGGTTTCCCCAGTATGGTCTCTAATTCTTCTATAGCGAGAAAATTCCATATGGACTACACTAGGGTTCTACAGTGTAGGCATAGCTAGCCGTCTATAGTCTCCTACTTTTAACAACTATCCTGACATTACCCCACAATCATACATAAAAAACAAAGTATAGGGATCAGGTAAGCTTACCTTAAGCTCTGCGTCCGGTGTCGATCCCTTTGCGCTTATTTGTTTCTCGACTGTAGATATCCTCCCAAGGCCAACATGCATTCACCAAAAGACAAACAAGAAACTACAAGCATGCATTCTATATATGGATTAGTGGGTTATATATCATAACAAAAATATGAATAAATTATAAAGATTGAAGACATCATTTGGCGGGATAGAAAAATTATTTCTTTATATTAATCTCACAAAGTCGCTTACAATATGAGACTGGCGACTGCTCCTTGAACTAAGTCCTAGGCTCCTCTTCACCGTGCACCAACTTCTTCTAGGTATTCTTCTCCTCTTCAGTTCTCTCTAGGGAGATGGAAAGGGTTTGTAATGGAGGAAAAAGGGCTGGAAAAAGGAACTCTGGTTCAAACTCACAATGTGGTTCCAAAATATCGGGGCAAAGAGGGAATAATGAAATGGGCAGAGTTTCTTTTCTCTCATGCTTCTTGTAGGAATGGGACCCCAACACCTTCTTTTATAGTTCAAAAAGATATTTATTCGGTTTGGTGACCGGTTATGGGCGGTCCAATAAATAGGTAACTACCCGAAAACTCGTATCCCTTTGCAAATTTTCATTTTTTGTGTTTTTTGTGAGTATATGTGGGTTGTAATGGCGCAACAAGCATGTGTACGCATGCAGTAGTGGTGTAGGGTGTGTACATCTTCAAAAATATGGTTTTTTAGAAGAGATGTTCAATGATGGATTGGAAAAAATAGCAAGTAAGATGGCTTGATGCTAGGTATGCATGTCTGGTGCAATTTAGGGTTATGACACTACGAACATACATCAAGCTGGGTTGATTTTTTTTTTTTTTTTACAGAAGACTTCGAATTCAATCCAGAAGAAGAACACTTGAGAGATGCAACACAACATATAAAAATATTTATATAAAATTCTTCACCAGTTGTACAAAAAGAAAAAGCAAAGATGCCAGTTGACAGAGGATCGACATCGAATTGCAATTTTGTCTTGATATAAAACAAAGAAATCTCGACTACATGGAGGATCGACATGGAGAATATAAAATGGCCAGAACAAAGCTTCTAGTGGAAGAAAGACCATCCAACACTGCAGAATCATGTGAAGTCAGTATGAAGTATAACCGTGGAACACAAAGAAGACTAGGAACAACCTGAATTCTCTAAACATTTTACAAAAATTGAAGAGATAAAATGCCATCTCGATGAAGTTAAGCCACTAGAATGGATGGATGCGGAAATCAAAACAAAGGAATTCAACACATCAAATGGTGACAGGCCAAAAATTGTACGAATAGGTGATTATTTGTCTGACAAATAAACAACCGACATAGTCAATCTACTAAAAGAGTATCAAGATGTTTTTTCACGTGACTACAAGGATTTGAAAGGACTTGTATAGGAAAGGGTGAAATGAAGATTGAAGTTATTCCAGGGGGAAAACCAATCAAAAAACAACCGTACAAGTTAGCGCATAAATATAAAACGATCATTCAAAAATAGATCAAGTGAATGATACAAACATGAATTATTTATCCTATTGACAAGGAAGAATGGGAAAGCCCCATGGTGGTGCAACCAAAGAAACATGATCCAAAAAAATTGAGAACTTGTGTCAATTTCTGGGAACTCAACAAACAAATTGTGATGGATCCGTTTCCCACACCCTTCGATAACGAAATTATCATTGAATTTGTTGGTCATAAATGTTATTCATTCGGTGATGGGTTCTCAGGATATAACTAGGTGCCAATAGCAAAAGAATAACATGGAAAAACAACATTTGTGTCAGAATTCAGATCTTACGCTTACAAAGTATTGCTTTTCAAACTCAAGAATGCGCCAAAAGTTTTTTCGAGAATAGTGGTTAAAGAATTTCAAGAGTATATCTACAAAACCATGGTTGTATACTTTGACGACTGGAAAATATATAGTATATTAAAAAATCACATACAATGGCTTCGACTTATGCTATAATGTTGTAGACAGATTCAACAATCATTAAACATCGGGAAATGTATATTTTCCATACCTATTGGAATCCTGCTAGGACATGTGGTATGTAAATATGGCGTAAAGATCGAAATGGATAAGATTAATATTATACTTGATCTAGAACCACCCATGAATAAAAAATATATCAAAATTCTATTGGGCCATATTGGCTATTGTAGGAAGTTTATACACCACTATTCAGACATCACCTTCCCAATGGATGAGATTTTACAAAAATATGTTGAATTTAAATGGAGCCAAGACTACCAAGAATCCTTCAAATTTTTAAAGAAGAAGTTGGTCAAAGAACCTATGATTCAATAACAGTCATGCACAAAAAACTGATTGACTGAGTTATTGAGTTGACCAGAAAAATCTGTGTGGTTGACCAACAACTACACAACTAGCATTTCAATTTGGCTGCAAAGAAGTTCATCCTCAAAACTTTATGCTCTCTAATATTTTTAGGTTGTATATGATTTATGTTATAAATTTATAAGTTTTAAAATGTATTGCATGAATTATCCATATGGATATCGGTGGCCACCCACCTCTTCCAACTGGCTCAAAACAGTTTTCTGACATTTTTGGCAATTTACTATTTTTACCAGTTTTAACTTCCGGGGCCATTTTGAGGGCCGAAATGAAGGTTTTTTGGTATTGATCTTATCAATGATAGACAAATGCATAATTGATCCCCCAAAATGAATCTCCTTGATGATACATTTCCAATGGGCTATCACACGCCTAAAACAGAGATCGTATGCAAAAGTTACGACCCCGGGAAGTTGATGTACTAACTTATCCAAACGGGGCCCACATGTCTTTTGGCGCTTCATCTCCTAGGGTTAGGTTTTTGGATGTATAAAGTTTTTGGAATTCTTGATTATTGTAAAAAGGCCTTCAGAGCCTTATTGTAACCTTCTTCTTGTGAATGCGCGCTGTCATCACATCTCTTCTCAGAGATAAGCGACCACCATTCCAACAAGCTTGTTTCCACTGCATTTTACAGTTTCAGCTTATTTTGTTATTGAATAGAAAACCACTTTTACTGTATCTCTGTAATTTTGTGTGAAGCACCTGTTAATAATCTATATTCATTTCGTTCTACTCATAAAATCTGGATCAGTGGTATCAGAGCATTCTGCTCCTTGTCGTCTTAATGCATGTCCCCAACGAGGTTGGAGTACAAAGAGTTGGGTATCAAGCTTGTTTCTCTTGAGGACAAAAGCTCTTGCATGCCCAAGTGACCTCCCATGGCAGGAGAAAATAAAGATAATAGGACAGGAGATCCTTTAAAACTATTGATTGAGGAATCCCTCATGCAACAGAGGAATGAGATGATGGATAGTTTCGTGCAAATCCTTTGGCGACTACCAACAGGCGACGGATCTTCTTTGAACGGAGGTGCCACCCCCTTCAAGGTACAAATAAAATTTGATATTCCTATATTTGAAGGTAAGATAGACACATATGTTGTAGACAAGTGGTTTCATCTACTAGAAGGGTATTTTTCTGTTCATAAATTTTTGAATAGAGAAAAGATTACTTTTTCACTCATCAAAGTCGTTCCCCATGTCAAAGATTGGTGGGAAACTTTTTGTGAGAAAAAGGAAATAGAGGAAACCTCATTATTTTCAGTCACAGCCACCTGGGAATCCTTCAGGGATGCTATTAAGGAACAATACTACCCTATCGGAAGTTATGATGACCTGTATACCAAATGGACCACACTGCGGCAAGAAAGAGACCAAGCAATGCTAGATTTCACAAACATCTTCCATACCTTGGGCACCAAGTTGGGCATCAAAGATTCTGAGTGACATATGGTGCTCAAGTATCATGGTGATCTACATAGATACATCCAAACTGAAATGGAATTTCTAGACATCTCATCCTTGGGCGTGGCCTACTGATATGTCGTCAAAATCGATCAGAAACTCTAACAAAAGATGCGGCAATTTGGGCATGGGAACCCCTCACAACAAAATCCAAGAAAGGCCATCCCCAACCCACCGAACAAAGGATAGAGAAAATATGGATAGTATCAGGAAAACTAGTACAAGCTGCAAGAAAAGAAGGACACCAGAAAGACAAAGAAAGATACTAGGAAGTGGTGCAACTTCCATAAGAGCCATTGGCATAACACTGCTGATTGTCGCTCAAAGTAGTCAATGGTGGCTGAGGTGAAAGCCTCTAAATCAGATGCATATTCTAACTCAGAGACAGAACCAGAAAGGGGAAGTAGGATCATTGACATGGAACCTAGTGCCACAGTTGCTACCACCAAGTTCCAGCCTAGTGAACCAGACGAGCCAGAAGAAGGAGAGTGCCTCTTCCATTCATGGATGTGGGTAAAAGGCACCCCACTACACTTCATCATTGATAGAAGTAGCCAGAAGGACCTCATCTCAGTAGAGGTCATCAAGTAGCTGACCCTTCCAACAACACTGCACCCACAACCCTATACCATTGGATGGATCCTCCAAGGAAGCGATCTCTACGTCAGCCAATAGTGTCGACTATCATATGACATCAAGCCCTTCAAAGGTGAGGTATTGTGTGATGTTTCTCCTCTCAAAGTTTGTGATGTTCTTTTGGCCTAGCCTTATTTATGGAAATTCCATGTTGTAAATGATTCTAGGTCTCGTAGTGTTATTATTACTTTGAATAGGAAATTGTACAGGATACCCAAGGAAGTCCCACTCAGTGCTATTTCCCTGATTTCTACTATGAAATGCAGGAAGGTCATCTCTCAGATGGGGAAGTTTGTCTTCTTTGTGATTCACTCTCAGAATAAGAAAAAGATCGTAGCCACATCTAGGGTCTCTGTGGATGACCTCTCCACACAGTAGAAACAAGTAGATAAGGTCGTGGAAGAATACTCAGATATCTTCTCCTCACCTATAGGGGTATCTCTGCACTGCCAGGTCAAGTACCCAATCGATATGACCCCCGATGCACTGCTGCCCAATGGGCCAGTCTATTGTCGCTCTTTGTTAGAGAATGAGGAGATCAAGTAGTAGATCCCAAAACTACTCCACAAAGGGCACATCCTCCCCATCTCGTCACCTTGTGGGAGCCCAATCATGCTGGTGCAGAAGAAATATGGAACCCGACGACTCTGTATTTATTACCGGGATCTGAATAAAATCATTGTCAGAAATCGGTACACGATTCCCCAAATCGATGACCTCCTTGATCAACTCATGGGAGAAAAATAGTTCAGTAAGATTGATCTTAAGTCTAGCTACCACCAGGTCTCGATAGAACAGACAGATGTATGGAAGACCACCTTCAAGCCAAAGGAAGGACTTTTTGAATGCTTGTTCATGCCCTTTGGTTTGACAAATGCTTCAACCACTTTCATGAGGATGATGGATGATATCCTGGGACCATTCACCAATAATTTTTTAGTGGTGTATCTGGATGACATTCTAATTTACAACAAGACTTGGGTCGAACACTTGCAGCATATTCAGCAGGTTCTGCACACCATGTGGCAACACAAGCTATACGCCAACCTAGAAAAATGCTCCTTCAGCATGGACAAGGTCCATTACCTAGGCTACATCATTGATCAGCATGGCATACACGTGGATCCAACCAATATCCAAGTCATTCATGATTGGCCAACCCCAACAACACTCACTAAGCTTCGGAGCTTCTTGGGACTTGCTAATTTCTACCACAGGTTCGTGTTGGGTTTCTCCCATATTGCATGGGTCCTTAGCCAAATAAACATGGGTGGTGGTAAGGTGAAATTTGTGTGGGGTCGGTCCCAACAACAAGCGTTCGATGATTTGAAGCAGCGCTAGTGCTAAGCCCCAATACTTTCACTACCAAACCTGCAACATTCCTTTGAGATCAAAACAGATACTTCATACTATGTTGTGGGCACCATTCTCACTCAGCTTGGCCACCCCGTGGCCTATCATAGTGAGACACTATCAGATACTGTCCGTAAGTACCCTACTTATGACAAAGAAATGTACTCCATTGTGAAAGCATGCCGCTAGTGGAGACATTACATTCTTGGGAAGGAGACAGTCATCCACACTGATCATAAGCCACTGTAGTTCATCCAGACACAGGAAAAATTGCAGAATGACCACCATCCAAAGTGGTCCACATACTTGCAACAATTCCACCTCAACATCAAGTATAAAATAGGAAGCACCAATCATGTCGCTGATTACCTTAGAAGACCTCTATTCGTGGCACTCACCACGGTGCTAGAATCTTGCATCCATGAGACATATAGATGGCCCCAACTCTATGAGATAGACCCTAACTTTGCCACCACCTACCAAATATTGGGTGCAAATGCAGTTGTCGATAATTTCCATCTTCAGGATGGGTTGTTGTGTCATTTGGGCCATATCTGTGTTCCATTAAGTGAGAAAGTGAAGCTGATCTGGGAAGCCCACTACAGTCAGGTGGTAGGACACTTCAGTGTCGAAAAGACAGTGGTGATGCTACAGAAACATTTCTACTAGCCGAAACTTCGACCGGAGGTTAGAAAGTATATCAGGTCCTGCACTGCCTGTGTTATTGCCAAACTAACCACTATAAAACAAGGCCTGTACACCCTTCTTCCTACTTCTGAAATGCCATGGGAATCCATCTCAATGGACTACATGTCGGGCCTCCCATCCACCAAGTGGGGAAATGACTGTGTTTTTGTGGTTGTTGATCACTTTTCTAAGATGGCGATTCTGGTTGTCTGCAAGAAGAGCATCATAGCAGAATCCATTGCCAAGCTCTTCATTGAATGAGTCTAGGTACATTTTGGAATCCCACAATCCATTGTCTTAGATTAGGATAGTCGATTTCTCAGCACATTCTGGTCGAGCCTCTAGTAATTGTTGGACACCAAGCTCACCAAATCCACGGCCTTCCACCTCCAAACAGATGGCCAAACCGAGGTTGTAAATCGAATGATTGTGCATATCCTTCGCATGTATACTTAAAATAACCCTCGCACATGGGATGAGAGCCTTCCCTATGTCCAACATAGCTACAACCAAGCCTTTCATAGCTCAACTGACGACAGCCCCTTTCAAGTGGGGTTGGGATTCCAACCATTGGGTCCCATAGATGTTGCACTTCCCCTTGCGGTCACCTCGACTGACTTATCTCCTGCTCCAACTGAAGCTGACAAAGCCACCTGGTTCATTGAGCAGATCTAGCACATCTGCAAATAGGTTCAGGATATCCTACAGAAGTCCAATGACAAGTACAAACAGTGCCATGATCAACATTGGGTGTCGCATAAGTTTTAGGTGGGTGACAAAGTTTGGTTGCACTTACAGAAATAATGCCTTACAAGAACCCATAGGAAGCTTCTCCCACTCTGTTATGGACCGTACATTATCACCAAGGACATGGGGGATAATTCTTTTGAGCTCAACATTCCTCCTTTCCTTGGCCTACACCCAGTGTTCAATGTGGATCTCCTTCACCCTTATTTCCCACCATTATTGGACACCTCAGAACTAGTAGAACAACTGACACCAACATAAATCAACCCCGAAGACATAAAACATGCATCCAATGATATGATTGTGGACATATGGATCAAGGGCACTTGACAATAAAGGATCCATCTTTATTGATTTGTCAAAGCAGGGCAGCTACTGCACCAAGGCAAGTGGCTCACCCGGGGCCAATTTCAGCAGAAATTTTCTCCTCTAATGGGGGACCTCAATGCAATGGAGACCATTGCTTCCTAAGGAGGAAGTATTGATCCAGATGGATATCTATGGCCACCCACCTTTTCCAACTGCCTCAAAACAGTTTTTTGACATTTTTGGCAAATTACTATTTTTAGCAGTTTTAACTTCGAGGGCCATTTTGAGGGCCTAAATGAAGGTTTTTCGGTATCAAGCTCCACAATGATAGTCAAAGGCATGATTAAGCCCCAAAAATGAATCTCCTCAATGATACCTTTTGCAACAGGCTATCACATGCCTAAAATGGAGATCGTATACAAAAGTTACAACCTCGGGAAGCTGATATACTAACTTACCCAAACGGGGCCCACATGACTTTTGGCGCTTCATCTCCTAGGGTTAGGTGTTTGGATGTCTAGGGTTTTTTTAATTCTTTCTTACTCTAAAAAGGCCTTCAGAGGCTCATTGTAACCTTCTTCTTGCGAATGTGTGCTATCGTCACATCTCTTCTCAGAGATAAGCCGCCACCATTCCAGCAAGCTTGTTTCCACTGCATTTTACAGTTTTAGCTTATTTCTTTATTAAATAGAAAACCAATTTTATTGTATCTCTATTATTTTTTGTTAAGAACCTGTTAATAATCTGTATTCATTTTTTATTCTCATAAAATCTGGATCAGTGGTATCAGAGTGGTCTGCTCCTTGTCCTCTTACTGCATGTCCCCAAGTCTTGATAGAATAGATAGATGTATGGAAGACTGCCTTCAAGTCAAAGGAAGGAATTTTTGAATGGTTGGTCATTCCCTTTGGTTTGAAAAATTCTCTAGCCACTTTCATGAGGATGATGGACAGTATCCTGTGACCATTCACCAACACTTTTGTAGTGGTGTATCTGGATGACATTCTAATTTACAGCAAGACTTGGGTCGAACACTTGCAACATATTCAACAGGTTATGCACACCCTGCGGTAGCACAAGCTATAAACCAACCTATGAAAATGCTCCTTCGGCATGGACAGGGTCTATTAACTCGGCTACATCATTGAACAACATGGCATACATGTGGATCCATCCAGGATCCAAGTCATTCGTGACTGGCCAGCCCCAACAACACTCACTGAGCTTCGGAGAATTTTGGGACTTGATCATTTCTACCACAGGTTCATGTTGGGTTTCTCCCATATTGCATGGGCCCTCAGCCAAATAAAAAGGAGTGGTGGTAAGGAAACATTTGTGTGGGGCCGGTCCCAACAACAAACGTTCAATGATTTGAAGTAGCACTTGTGCTCAACCCCATTTCTTTCACTACCAGACCTAAAACATCCCTTTGAGATTGAGACAGATGCTTTAGACTATGTTGTGGGTTTCTTTCTCACTTAGCAAGACCACCCCGTGGCCTATCATAGTGAGACACTATCATATATTGTCCGTAAGTACCCTACTTATGACAAAGAAATGTACTCCATTATGCAAGCATGCCACTAGTAGAGATATTACATTCTTGGGAAGGAGATAATCATCCACACTGATCATAAGCCACTGTAGTTCATGCAGACAAAGGGAAAATTGCAGAATGATCGCCATCAAAAGTGGTCCACATACTTACAACAATTCCACCTCAACATCAAGTATAAAATAGGAAGCATCAATCGCATCGTTGATTGCCTTAGCAGACCACCAGTCGCGACACTCACCATGGTTCTAGAATCTTGCAGCCATGAGACATATGGATGGCCCCAACTCTATGACACAGACCCTGACTTCACCACCACCTACCAAATGTTGGGTGCAAATGAAGTTGTCGATAATTTCAATCTTCAGGATGAGTTGTTGTGTCATTTGGGCCATATCTGTGTTCCATCAAGAATGCGAGAGAAGTTGATCTGGGAAGCCCACTATAGTTGGGTGGAAGGACACTTTGGAATCAAAAAGATAGTGGCGATGCTACAGAAACATTTCTATTGGCCAAAACTTCGATAGGAGGTCGAAAATTATATCAGATCCTACACTGCCTGTGCTATTTCCAAACTGACCACTAAGAAATAGGGCCTATACACCCCTCTTCCTACTTATGACAAGCCATGGTAATCCATCTCAATGGAATACATGTTGGGCCTCCCATCCACCAAGTGGGGAAATGACTGTGTTTTTTTGGTTGTTGATCGCTTTCCTAAGATGGAAATTCTAGTTGCCTGCAAGAAGAGCATCATAGCAGATGCCACTACCAAGCTCTTCGTTGAACAAGTCTGGGAAAATTTTGGAATCCCACAAACCATTTTCTTAGATTGGGATAGTTGATTTATATGCACATTCTAGTCGAGCCTCTAGTCACTATTGGACACCATGCTTACCAAATCCACGGCCTTGCACCCCCAGACAGATGACCAAACCGAGGTTGTAAATCGAATGATTTTGCATATCCTTCACATGTATAATTCAAAGAACCCTTGCACATGGGATGAGATCCTTCCCCATGTCCAACATAGATACAACCGATCCTTGCATAGCTTAACCAGCCACAACCCCTTTCAAGTGGGGTTGGGATTCCAACCATTGGGTCCCATAGATGTTTCACTTCCCCTTGCAGTCACCTCGACTAACTAATCTCTTACTCCAACTGAAGCTAACAAAGCCACCCAGTTCATTGAGAAGATCCAACACATCTGACAATAGGTTCAGGATATCCTACAAAAGTCCAATGACAAGTACAAATAGCGCCACGATCAACATCGGGTGCCGCATAAGTTTCAGGTGGGCGATAAAGTTTGGTTGCACTTGCAGAAAGAACACCTTACAGGACCCCATCGGAAGATTCTACCACTCCATTATGGACCGTACACTATCACCAAGGCCATGGGGGACAATTCTTTTGAGCTCAACATTCCTCCTTTCCTTGGCCTAAACCCAGTGTTCAACGTGGATCTCCTTCGCCCTTATTTCCCACCATTATTGGACACCTCAGAAGTAGTAGAAAAATTGACACCAACAGAGCTCAACCTTGACTGCATACAACAGGAATCCAATGATTAGATTGTGGACAAACATATCAAGGGAAATCGACAACAAAGGATCCAGCTTTATCGAGTCGTCAAAGCAGGGCGGCTCCTGCACCAAGGCAAGTGACTCACCCGGGGCCAAATTCAGTAGAAATTTCCTCATATAATGGGGGGCCTCAACGTAATGGAGACCATTGATTCCTAAGGAGGGAGGATTGATCCATATGGATATCGATGGCCACCAACCTTTTCCAACTAGCTCAAAATAGTTTTATGACATTTTTGGCAATTTACTATTTTTAGTAGTTTTAACTTCCGGGGCCATTTTGAGTGCCTAAATGAAGGTTTTTCGGTATAGAGCTCTTGAATAATACTCGAAGGACCCATTGAGCCCCCAAAATGAATCTCCTCAATGATACCTTTCCAATGGGCTATCACATTCCTAAAACAGAGATCGTATGCAAAGGTTACGACCCCAGGAAGTTGATGTACTAACTTACCCAAACGGGGCCCACATGACTTTTGGTGCTTCATCTCCTACAGTTAGGTTTTTGGATATCTAGGGTTTTTGGAATTATTTATTATTGTAAAAAGGCCTTTAGAGCCTCATTGTAACTTTATTCTTGTGAATGCACCCTGCCATCACATCTCTTCTCAGAGATCAGCCGCCACCATTCCAACAAGCTTGTTTCCGCTGCATTTTACAGTTTCAATTTATTTCGTTATTGAATAGAAAACCAGTTTTATTGTATCTCTGTTATTTTGTGTTAAGCACCTATTAATAATTTGTATTCATTTCGTTCTACTCATAAAATCTAAATCAGTGGTATTAAAGCGATCTGCTCCTTTTCTTCTTAATGCATGTCCCCAACGAGGTCGGAGTACAAAGAGTTGGGTCTCAAGTTTGTTTCTCTTGAGGATAGAAGCTCTCGCATGCCCAAGTGACCTCCCATCATAGGAGAAAAGAAATATGATGGGACATGAAATCCTTTCAAACTATTGATTGAGGAAGCCCTCACGCAATAGAGGAATAAGATAATGGATAGTTTCGTGCAAATCCTTCAGCGACTACCAATAGGCGACACATCTTCTTCGAACGGAGGCATCGCCCCCTTCAAGATACAAATAAACATTGATATTCCTATATTTGAAGGTCGTATAGATGTAGATGTTGTAGACAAATGGTTACATCTACTAGAAGGGTATTTTTTTGTTCATAAATTTTCGAATAGGGAAAAGATTACTTTTGACCTCCTCAAAGTCATTCCCCATGTCAAAGATTGGTGGGAAAATTTCTGTGAGCAAAAGGAAACAAAGAAAACCTCATTATATTTAGTCATGGCCACCTGGGAATCCTTCAGGGATGCTATTAAGGAACAATACTACCCTGTCAGAAGTTATGACGACCTGTATACCAAATGGTCCACATTGCGGCAAGAAAGAGACCAAGTAGTGCTAGATTTCACAAATATCTTCCATACCTTGTGCATCAAGTTGGGTATCAAAGAATCAAAGAAACATCTGGTGCTCAAGTATCGCTGTGCTCTTCTTTGATACCTCTAGACCAAAATGTAATTTTTGGACATCTCATCCTTGGGCGCGACCTACCGATATGCCGTCAAAATCAAGAAGAAGCTCAAACAAAAGACGCGGCAATTTGGGCCTGGGAACCCCTCACAACAAAAGCCAGTAAAGGGCGGCACCAACCCATCGAACAAAGGATAGAGAAAAGATGGATAGTATTAGGACAACCAGTACAAGACAAAAGAAAAGAAGGACACCAAAAAGACAAAGAAAGATACCGGGAAGTGGTGCAACTCCCATAAGAGCCCTTGGCATAAAACTGCTGACTACCGCTCAAAGCAGTCGCTAGTGGCTGAAGTGAAATCCTCTAAATCAAATGCAGATTCTGACTTCGAGACAGAACCAGAAAGGGGAAGATAGATCATTGATGCAGAACCCAGTGGCACCGTTACTACCACCAAGCTCTATCCTAGTGAACCAGACAAGCCAGAAGAAGGAGAGTGCCTCCTCCATTCACAGATGTGGGTAAAAGGCACCCCGCTGGACTTCATCATTGATAGAGGTATCCAAAAGAACCTCATATCAGAAGAACCCTACACCATTGGATGGCTCTGCCAAGGAAGCCATCTCCGCGTCAGCCAACAGTGATGATTGTCATATGTATGGCATCAAGCCCTTCAAAGAAGAGGTATTATGTGATGTTGCTCCTCTCGAAGTTTGTGATGTTCTTTTGGGACAACCTTATTTATGGAAACGTCATGTTGTATATGAGTCTAGGTCTCATAGTGTTATTATTACTTTGAACAAGAAATTGTACAGGATACTCGAGGCAATCCCACCTAGTGCTATTTCCTTGATCTCTACTAAGAAATGCAGGAAGGTAATCTCTCAGATGGGGAAGTTTGTATTCTTCGCGATTTTCTCTCAAAATAAGAAAAATATTGCAGCCACATCTAGGGTCTCCATGGCCGACCTCTCCACATAGTAGAAGAAACTAGATAAGGTCATGGAAGAATACTCATATATATTCTCCTCACCTATAGGGGTACCTCTGCAGTGTCAGGTCAAGCACACCATCGATCTAACCCTTGGCGCACCGTTGTCCAATGGGCCAGTCGATCATCGCTATTTGTTACAAAATGAGGAGATCAAGCGATAGATATAAGAACTGCTCCACAAAGGGCACATCCACCCCAGCTCATCACCTTGTGGGAGCCCAATCATGCTGGTAAAGAAGAAAGATGGAACCCAACAACTCTGTATTGATTACTGGGCTCTAAATAAAATCATTTCTAGAATTCAGTACCCGATTCCCCAAATTGACGACCTCCTTGATCAACTCATGGGGCCCAAATACTTCAGTAAGATTGATCTAAAATCTGGCTACCATGAGGTCCCGATAGAACAGACAAATGTATGGAAGACTGCCTTCAAGTCAAAGGAAGGACTTTTTGAATGGTTGGTCATGCCCTTTGGTTTGACAAATTCTCCAGTCACTTTCATGAGGATGATGGACGATATTCTATGACCATTCACCAATACTTTTGCAGTGGTGTATCTGGATGACATTCTAATTTACAACAAGACTTTGTCCAAACACTTGTAGCATATTCAACAGGTTTTGCACACCCTGTGGCAGCACAAGCTATATGCCAACCTATAAAAATGCTCCTTTGGCATGGACAAGGTCCATTACCTAGGCTACATCATTGATCAACATGATGTACATGTGGATCCAACCAAGATCCAAGTCATCCATGACTAGCCAGCCCCAACAACACTCACTGAGCTTCAGAGCTTCTTGGGATTTGCTAATTTCTACCATAGGTTTGTGTTGGGTTTCTCCCATATTGCATGGGCACTCAGCCAAATAAACAGAGGTGGTGGTAAGGAAAAATTTGCGTGGGGCCAGTCCCAACAACAAGCATTCAATGATTTGAAGCAGCACTTGTACTTAGCTCCAGTACTTTCACTACCAGTCCTGCAACATCCCTTTGATATCAAGACAAATGCTTCAGACTATGTTGTGGGTGTCGTTCTCACTCAACACAGCCACCATGTGGCCTATCATAGTGAGACACTATCAGATACTGTCCATAAGTATGATACTTATGAAAAAGAAATGTACTTGTTAAGTACCTAAATAGATCTACAAATATAATCACCACAAATACTGAATACACAATGCAATATAGAAGAAACCACACTTTATTAGAAGAAACCCTTGAGGTAGGGAAACACCATACAATGGATCCTATTATGGAAGGGATCCTCTTCTATTCACTTGCCTCTTCAAGGGGGCATCCTCCTATTGAGCTACTGCTCCAAATACAATACTTCTCTTCATGTCTCATTACATTGCTTGAACCTCTTTATATAGTGCTACCATCACCTAAGAACATTCTAGAGGAGGAATCTTCTAGAAGTAGAACCTTCTAAGAAGTCCTCTTACATTTATTATATC
>ML786502.1:145870-163661 GCA_009831015.1 Picea engelmannii | reverse complement strand
ACCCAATAACCAACTCCAAATGATGCTCCAAAGACTGACACCTATCATGTGGATCCAAATAAGAAGATCCATCCACATAGTGGAAAAGGGTCGTAGCAGAATATGGAAGGAATAATACCACTGTAGAATATGCAGACTGAACGTTGGTAACTAGCTCCTGATCTGGGACATTGATGTTCTCTACAGAAGGTGGAGTAGAGTCATCAAATAAAAAATGGAAGTGGTTGTCATCCCATAAATGACAACTATCCATATACCAATCATTACAATCGTCCTCAAAATCATACCAAGCATATCTTTCTTGATTATATTCATTCATGAGACCCTCCATAAGAAATCTCTCCTGCATGTTATTCAATGAATCTTGAATATTACGAAAACTATTATTGAGGCCATGTGTGAGGCCGTCTATGAGGCTATGTGTGAGGCTGTTTGTGAGGCCATGTGCAAATGCATTCAATCTATCATCCAATTGGGCTTTGAATGATTCAAGAATTCATTTCAAGGTTTGAGATGAAATAGCCATTTGAGCACCCTATGAACTCTTCGGTCCTACAGCCATCATGAAAAACTAAAAAAATAGACCCAAGAAGTTTCGACAGAAAATCGCGGCTTTTTCTGGAAAAACCCTAAAAACTGTTGAAGTTCAAATGTTCATAACTTCACTTCCCGGACTCCGTTTTGGATGATTTTTTTTTGAAATTGGGTGAAATTGTGAAAGGAACTCAGATATGTAATTTATTTGGGAATATTTGACCTCCAAATTCTACATAAATAAAAACAAATAGCGCCACCGTCCGCAGAAAAAACCCTGAAAATTTGCAGATTTTAAAACCTCAATATCTTGACCTTCCGGACTCCGTTTCGATCGATTTTTTTTTTTAAATTGGGTGTTTTTCTGAGAGGAACTCAGATATATGACTATTTTCTGATAATTTTGAACCGAAATATACCGAAAACTTCGATAATATTGCGGCCCTCTTTTTTCTACTCCGAAAAAAAAATCTGCAAAAATAAAAAATATTTGCCCACAACTCTGGCCAAGGAAAGTGCTCTGATACCAATTGTTAAGTCCCTGAATAGATATAAAAATATAATCACCACAAATACTGAATACACAATGTAAGATAGAAGAAACCACACTTTATTAGAAGAAACCCTTGAGGTAGGGAAACACCATACAATGGATCATATTATGGAAGGGATCCTCTTCTGTTCACTTGCCTCTTCGAGGGGGCATCCTCCTATTGAGCTACTGCTCCAAATACAATACTTCTCTTCATGTCTCATTACATTTCTTGAACCCCTTTATATAGTGCTACCATCACCTAAGAACATTCTAGAGGAGGAATCTTCTAGAAGTAGAACCTTCTAATAAGTCCTCTTACATTTATTATATCTAACTACCATAGTGGGTCTTATTTAATAATATAGTGGACCTAGTCCATCTTACATTGAATGACCTCCACTATTATCACTATGGGCCCTCTGAGCCCCCCCACTACCTCTCTAGCTACCTTACAGTACTCCATTTTGCAAGCATGTCACCAGTGGAGACATTACATTCTTGGGAAGGAGACAGTCATCTACACTGATCATAAGCCACTGCAGTTCATGCAAACACAGGGAAAATTGTAGAATGACAACCATCAAAAGTGGTCCACATACTTGCAGAAATTCCACCTCAACATCAAGTATAAAACATGAAGCATCAATTGCGTCGTTGATTGCCTCAACAGACCACCAGTCATGACACTCACCACGATGCTATACTCTTGTGGCCATGAGACATCTGGACGGCCCCAACTCTATGAGACAGACCTTGACTTCACCACCACCTACAAAATTTTTGGAGAAAATGTAGTTGTCGATAATTTCCATCTTCAAGATGGGTTGTTTTGTCATCTGCGCCATATCTGTGTTCCATCAAGTGAGCGAGTGAAGATGATCTAGGAATCCCACTACTAGGGATGATTTTAAGGATGGAAATTTATTTTTAAATGTAGAGACCTTGGCTGATCTTACTAATCCTTCATATGCCAATTATAAATGTTTGGCGATATTTTTGTAAAAATATTCAAATTTCTAAGGATTTTATATAGTTTTTATAAATTTTTGGCGATTTTTAAGGTAAAATAATTTTATCCTATAGAATTTGAGCGAATCATTTTTAAAATAGCGAATCTCGTTTTTGGAAAAACCATGGAAAATTAGCCCATGAGAGAAATTTAGCCCCTAAAATCATCCATGCCCACTACAGTCAGGTGGCAAGACACTTCAGCGTCAAAAAGATAGTGGCGATGCTACAGAAACATTTCTACTAGCTGAAACTTCGACAGGAGGTCGGGAAGTATATCAGATCTTGCATTGCCTATGTTATTGCCAAACCGATCACTAAGAAACAGGGCCTATACACCCCTCTTCCTACTCCTTACAAGCCATGGGAATCCATCTCAATGGACTACATTTCAGGCCTCCCATCCACCAAGCGAGGAAATGACTGTGTTTTTGTGGTTGTTGATCGCTTTTCTAAGATGGTGATTCTGGTTGCCTGCAAGAAGAGCATCACAGTAGAGGCCACTTCCAAGCTCTTCTTTGAATGAGTCTAGGTACATTTTGGAATCCCACAAACCATTGTCTCAGATCGGGATAGTTGATTTCTCAACAGATTCTGTTCGAGCCTCTGGTCACTGCTGGACACCAAGCTCACCAAATCTATGACCTTCCACCCCCAGACAGATGGCAAAACCGAGGTTGTAAATCTAATGATTGTGCATATCCTTCACATGTATAGTTAAAATAACCCTCGCACATGGGATGAGATCCTTCCCTATGTCCAACATAGCTACAACCGAGCCTTGCATAGCTCAATCGACCATAACCCCTTTCAAGTGGGGTTGGGATTCCAACTATTGGGTCCCATAGATGTTGCACTTCCTCTTACGATCACCTCAATTGACTCATCTCCTACTCCAACTGAAGCTGACAAAGCCACTCGGTTCATTGGGTAGATCCAACACATCTACCAACAGGTTCAGGATATCCTACAGAAGTCCAATGACAAGTACAAACAATGCCATGATCAACATCAGGTGTCGCAAAAGTTTCAAGTGGCCGATAAAGTTTGGTTGCACTTGCAGAAAGAACACCTTAAAGGACCCCATCGGAAGCTTCACCCTCTCCATTATGGATAGTACACTATCACCGAGGCTATGGGGGATAATTCTTTTGAGCTCAACATTCCTCCTTTCATTGGCCTAGACCTAGTGTTCAACGTGGATCTCCTTCGCCCTTATTTCCCACCATTATTGGATACCTAAGACGTAGCAGAACAACTAACACCAACAGAGATCAACCCCGACTGCATACAACATGCATTCAATGATCATATTGTGGATAGACAGATAAAGGGCACTCAACAACAAAGGATCCATCTTTATTGAGTCGTCAAAACATGGCAGCTCCTGCACCAAGGCAAGTGGCTCACCCGGGGCCAAATTCATTAGAAATTACCTCATCTACTGGGGGACCTCAATGCAATGAAGACCATTGCTTCCTAAGGAGGGAGGATTGATCCATATGGATATCGATGGCCACCCACCTTTTCCATCTATCTCAAAACATTTTTCTGACATTTTTGGCAATTTACTATTTTTACCAGTATTAACTTCCGGGGCCATTTTGAGGGATTAAATGAAGGTTTTTCGGTATCAATATCCTCAGTGATTAACAAAAGAATAATTGATTCCCACAAATGAATCTCCTCAATGATACCTTTCCAATGGGCTATCACATGCCTAAAACAGAGATCGTATGCAAAAGTTACGACCCCGGGAAGTTGATGTACTAACTTACCCAAACAAGGCCCACATGACTTTTGGCGCTTCATCTCCTAGGGTTAGGTTTTTGGATGTCTAGGGTTTTTGGAATTCTTTATTAATTCAAAAAGGCCTTCAGAGCCTCATTGTAACCTTCTTCTTGCGAATGCATGCTGTCATCACATCTCTTCTAAGAGATAAGACGCCACCATTCCAGCAAGCTTGCTTCCGCTGCATTTTACAGTTTCATCTTATTTTTTATTGAATAGAAAACCAATTTTATTGTATCTATGTTATTTTGTGTTAAGCACCTGTAAATAATCTATATTCTTTTCTTTCTACTCATAAAATATGGATCAGTGGTATCAGAGCGGTCTGCTCCTTGTCGTCTTAATCCATGTCCCCAACGAGGGAGAAGTACAAAGATTTGGCTCTCGAGCTTGTTTCTCTTGAGGACAAAAGATATCGCACACCCAAGCGAACTCCCATGGTAGGAGAAAACAAATATTATGGGATAGGATATTCTTTCAAACTTTTGATTAAGGAAGTCCTCACACAATAGAGGAATGAGATCATGGATAGTTTTGCGCAAATCCTTTGGCGACTACCAACAGGTGATGCATCTTCTTCGAACGGAGACCCCGCCCCCTTCAAGGTACAAATAAAATTTGATATTCCTATATTTGAAGGTTAGATAGATGCAGATGTTGTAGACAAGTGGTTGCATCTACTAGAAGGGTATTTTTCTGTTCACAAATTTTTGAATAGAGAAAAGATTACTTTTGCACTTCTCAAAGTCGTTCCCCATGTCAAAGATTGGTGGGAAACTTTCTACGAGCAAAATAAAATAGAGGAAACATCATTATTTTCAATCATGACCACCTGGGAATCCTTCAGGGATGCTATTAAGGAGCAATACTACCCTGTCGAAAGTTATGACGACCTGTATACCAAATGGACCACACTGCGGCAAGAAAGAGACCAAGCAGTGCCAGATTTTACAAATATCTTCCATACCTTGTGCACCAAGTTGGGTATCAAAGATTCAGAGTGACATCTGGTGCTCAAGTATCGTGGTTCTCTGCATAGATACATCCAAACCTAAATGGAATTTTTGTACATCTCATCCTTGGGCACAGCCTACCGATATGTCGTCAAAATCAAGAAGAAGCTCAAACAAAAGACGCGGCAATTTGGGCCTAGGAACCCCTCACAACAAAATCCAGGAAAGGGTGGTGCCAACCCACTGAACAAAGGATAGAGAAAATATAGACAGTATCAGGACAACTTGTACAAGCCACAATCAAAGAAGGACACTGGAAAGACAAAGAAAGATACCGGGAAATGGTGCGACTTCCATAAGAGCCCTTGGCATAAGACTATTGACTGCCACTCAAAGCAATCGTTGGTGGCCAAAGTGAAATCCTCTAAATCAGATGCAGATTCTGACTCTGAGAAAGAACTAGAAAGGGGAAGATGAATCATTGACATGGAACCTAGTGCCACCATTTCTACCACCAAGATCCATCCTAGTGAATGAGATGATCCAGAAGAAGGAGAGTGCCTCTTCCATTCAAATATGTGGTTAAAAGGCACCTCACTGCACTTCATCATTGATAGCGGTAGACAGATGAACCTCATCTCAGCAGAGGTTTTCAAGTAGCTGGCCCTGCCAACAAGTCTGCACCCACAACCCTACACCATTGGATGGCTTCACCAAGGAAGCGATCTCTGCGTCAGCCAACAGTGTTGACTGTTGTACAACATCAATCCCTTCAAAGATGAGGTATTGTGTGATGTTTCTCCTCTTGAAGTTTTTGATGTTCTTTTGGGACAACCTTATTTATGGAAATATCACGCTGTATATGATTCTAGGCCTCGTATTTTTATTATTACTTTGAACAGGAAATTGTACAGGATACCCGAGACAGTCCCACCTAGTGTTATTTCCTTGATCTCTACTAAGCAATGTAGGAAGGTCATCTCTTAGACAGGGAAGTTTGTCTTCTTCGTGATTCAATATCAGAATAAGAAAAAGATCGCAGCCACATCTAGGGTCTCTATGGTTGACCTCTCCACACAACACAAGCAAGTAGATAAGGTCATGGAAGAATACTCGAGTATCTTCTCCTCACCTATAGGGGTACCTTTGCACTGCCAAGTCAAGCACCCCATTGATCTGACCCTCAGCTCACTTCTGCCCAATGGGCCATTCTATCATTTCTCTTTGTTAGAGAATGAGGAGATCAAGCGATAGGTCCAAGAACTGCTCCACAAGGGGCACATCCACCCCAGCTCATCACCTTGCAGGAGACTAATCATGTTGGTACAGAAGAAAGATGGAACCCGATGACTATGTATTGATTACCGAGATCTAAATAAAATCACTGTCAGAAACCAGTACCCGATTCCATGAATCGATGACCTCCTTGATCAACTCACGAGGGAAAAATACTTTAGTAATATTGATCTGAAGTCTGGCTACCACCAGGTCCTGATAGAATAGACAGATGTATGGAAGACTGCCTTCAAGTCAAAGGAAGGACTTTTTGAATGGTTGGTCAAGCCCTTTGGTTTGACAAATGCTCCAACCACTTTCATGAGGATGATGGATGATATCCTGCGAACATTCACCAATAGTTTTGTAGTGGTGTATATGGATGACATTCTAATTTACAGCAAGACTTGGGCCGAACACTTGCAGCATATTCAATAGGTTTTTCACACCCTGCAGCAACACAAGCTATACGACAACCTAGAAAAATGCTCCTTCAGCATGGAAAGGGTCCATTACCTGGGCTACATCAATTATCAGCATGGCGTACATATCGATCCATCCAACATCCAATTCATCCATGACTGGCTAGCCACAACAACACTCGCTGAGCTTCGGAGCTTCTTGGGACTTGCTAATTTCTATACCATAGGTTCATGTTGGGTTTCTCCCATATTGCAAGGGTCCTCAACCAAATAAACAGGGGTGGTGGTAAGGAAAAATTAGTGTGGGGTCGGTCCCAAGAACAAGTGTTCGATGATTTGAAGCAGCGCTTGTGCTCAGCCCTAGTACTTTCACTACCATACTTGCAACATCCCTTTGAGATCAAGACAGATGCCTTAGACTATGCTGTGGGAACCATTCTCACTCAGCATGGCCACCTTGTGGCCTATCATAGTGAGACACTATCAAATATTTTCCGTAAGTACCCTACTTATGAAAAAGAAATGTACTCCATTGTGTAAGCATGGCACCAGTGGAGACATTATATTCTTGGGAAGGAGACACTCATCCAAACTATTCATAAGCCACTGTCATTCATGCAGACACAGCGAAAAGTGCAGAATGACTGCCATCAAAAGTGTTCCACATACTTGCAGCAATTCCACCACAACATCAAGTATAAAATAGGAAGCACCAATCGCATCACTAATTTTCTCAACATACCGCCAGTCGTGACACTCACCAAAGTGTTAGATGCTTTTGGCCATGAGACATTTCGATGGCCCCAACTCTATGAGATAGACCTTGACTTCACCACCACCTACCAAATGTTGGGTGCAAATGCAGTTGTCAATAATTTCCATCTTCAGGATGGGTTGTTGTTTCATCTAGGCCATATTTGTGTTCCATCAATTGAGCGAGTGAAGATGATCTAGGAATCCCACTACAGTCAAGTGGTAGGAAACTTCGGCATTGAAAAGACAGTGGTGATGCTACAAAAACATTTCTACTGGCCGAAACTTCGACAGGAGGTCGGAAAGTATATCAGGTCCTACACTACCTGCACTATTACCAAACCGACCACTAAGAAACAGGGCCTGTACACCCCTCTTCCTACTCCTGATAGGCCATGGGAATCCATCTCAATGGACTACATGTTGGGCCTCCCATCCACCAAGCAGGGAAATGACTATGTTTTTGTGGTTGTTGATCGCTTTTCTAGGATGGCGATTCTGGTTCCCTGCAAGAAGTGCATTATAGTAGAGGCCACCCCCAAGCTCTTTTTTGAACGATTCTGGGTACATTTTGGAATCCCACAAACCATTGTCTCAGATCGAGATAGTTGATTTCTTAGCACATTATGGTCGAGCCTCTGGTCACTACTGGACACCAAGCTCACCAAATCCACAGACTTCCACCCCTAGACAGAAGGCCAAACCGAGGTTGTAAATTTAATGATTGTGCATATCCTTCGCATGTATAATTCAAAGAACCCTCACACATGGGATGTGAGCCTTCCCTATGTCTAGCATAGCTACAACCGATCCTTGCATAGCTCAACCGGCCATAGCCCCTTTCAAGTGGGGTTGGGATTCTAGCCATTGGGTCCCATAAATGTTGCACTTCCCCTTGCGGTCACCTCAACTGACTCATCTCCTGCTCGAACTAAAGCTAACAAAGCCACCTAGTTCATTGAGAAGATCCAACACATCTGTCAACAGGTTCAGGATATTCTACATAAGTCCAATGACAAGTACAAACAACACCATGATCAACATCGGGTGCCACATAAATTTCAGGTGGGTGACAAAGTTTGGTTGCACTTGAAAAAAGAACACCTTACAGGACCCCATTAGAATCTTTGCCCACCCCATTATGGACTATACACTATAACCAAGACCATGGGGGATAATTCTTTTGAGCTCAACATTCCTCCTTTCCTTGGCCTACACCCATTGTTCAACGTGGATCTCCTTCGTCCTTATTTCCCACCATTATTGGACACCTCAGAAGTAGTAGAACAACTGACACCAACAGAGCTCAACCCCAAATGCATACAAAAGGCATCCAATTATTAGATTGTAGACAGACATATCAAGGGCACTCGACAACAAAGGATCCATCTTTATCGAGTCGTCAAAGTAGGGCATCTCCTGCACCAAGGCAAGTGGCTCACCCAGGGCCAAATTCAACAGAAATTTCCTCATCTAATGGGGGACCTCAACGCAATGGAGACAATTTCTTCCTAAAGAGGGAGGATTTATCTAGATGAATATCGATGGCCACCCACCTTTTCCAACTGGCTCAAAACAATTTTCTGACATTTTTGGCAATTTACTATTTTTAGTAGTTTTAACTTCCGGGGCCATTTTGAGGGCCTAAATGAAGGTTTTTAGTTATTGAGATTCTCAATGATATATGAAAGCATGATTGACTCCCCCAAAATGAATCTCCTTGATGATACCTTTCCAACTAGCTATCACACGCCTAAAACAGAGATTGTATGCAAAAGTTACGACCCCGGGAAGTTGATGTACTAACTTACCCAAACGGGACCCACATGACTTTTGGCGCTTCATCTCCTAGGGTTAGGTTTTTGGATTTCTATGGTTTTTGGCATTATTTCTTACTGTAAAAAGGCCTACAGAGCCTCATTGTAACCTTCTTCTTGCAAATTCGTGCTTCCATAACATCTCTTCTCAGAGATAAGCCACTACCATTCCAGCAAGCTTGTTTCTGCTGCATTTTACAGTTTTAGCTTATTTCATTATTGAATAGAAAACCCATTTTACTGTATCTCTGTTATTTTGTGTTAAGAACCTATTAATAATCTGTATTCATTTAATTCTTCTCATAAAATCTGGATCAGTGGTATCAGAGTGGTCTGCTCCTTGTCATCTTAATGAATGTCCCCAACGAGGTCAGAGTACAAAGAGTTGGGTCTCGAGCTTGTTTCTCTTGAGGACAGAAGCTCTCACATGCCCAAGAGACCTCCCATGGTAGGAGAAAATAAAGATGATGGGATAGGATATCCTTTCAAATTGTTGATTGAGGAAGCCCTCATGCAATAGAGGAACGAGATGATGGATAGTTTCATGCAAATCCTTCATCGACTACCAACAGGCGACACATCTTCTTCGAACAGCGGTGTTCCCCCATTCAAGGTATAAATAAACTTTGATATTCCTATATTTGAAGGTCAGATAGATACGCATATGTTGTAGACAAGTGGTTTCATCTACTAGATGGGTATTTTTCTGTTCATAGATTTTTGAATAGAAAAAAGATTACTTTTGCGCTCCTCAAAGTCATTCCCCATGTCAAAGATTGGTGGGAAACTTTCTGTGAGCAAAAGGAAATAGAGGAAACCTAATTATTTTCAGTCATGACCACCTAGAAATCCTTCAAGGAATTTATTAAGGAACAATACTACCCTGTCGAAAGTTATGATGACCTGTATAGCAAATGGACCACACGGCGGAAAGAAAGACACCAAGCAGTGCCAGATTTCACAAATATCTTCCATACCTTGCGCACCAAGTTGGGTATCAAATATTCAGAGCGACATCTGGCGCTCAAGTATCATGGTGCTCTGCATAGATACATCTAGACCGAAATGGGATTTTTGGACATATCATCCTTGGGCATGGTCGACCGATATGCCGTCAAAATCGAGCAGAAGCTCAAACAAAAGACACAACAATTTGGGCCTAGGAACCCCTCACAACAAAAGCCAGGAAAGAGTGGCCCCAACCCATCGAACAAAGGACAAAGAAAATATGGATAGTATCAGGAAAACCAGTACAACCCACAATCAAAGGACACCAAAAAGACAAAGAAAGATACCGGGAAGTGGTGCGACTTCCATAAGAGCCCTTGGCATAACACTGTTGACTGTCACTCAAAGCAGTCACTGGTGGCTGAAGTGAAAGCCTATGAATTAGATGCAGATTCTAACTCTGAGATAGAACCAGAAAGGGGAAGACGAATCATTGACATAGAACCCAGTGCCACTGTTGCTACCACCAAGCTCTAGCCTGGTAAACCAGATGATCCAAAAGAAGCAGAGAACCTCTTCCATTCACAGATGTGGGTAAAAGGCACCCCTCTGAACTTCATAGTTGATAGCGGTAGCCAGAAGAACCTCATCTCAGAAGAGGTTTTCAAGTGACTGGCCCTGCCAACAATGCCACACCCACAACCCTACACCATTGGATGGCTTCGCTAAGGAAGTGAACTCTGCATCAGCCAACAATGTCATCTGTCATATGAAATCAAGCCCTTCAAATATGAGGTATTGTGTGATGTTGCTCCTCTCGAAGTTTGTGATGTTCTTTTGGGCCAACCTTATTTATGGAAACGTCATGCTATATATGAGTCTAGTCCTTGTAGTGTTATTATTACTTTGAACAGGAAATTGTACAGGATAACCGAGGCCCTCCCACCTAGTGCTATTTCCTTGATCTTTGCTAAGAAATGCATAAAGGTCATCTCTCAAACGGGGAAGTTTTTCTTCTTTGTGATTCGCTCTCAGAATAAGATAAAGATCGTAGCCACATACAGGGTCTCTGTGGCCGACCTCTCCACACAGCAGAAGCAAGTAGATAAGGTCATGGAAGAATACTCGGATATCTTCTCCTCAACTGTAGGGGTACCTCTACACTTCCAGGTCAAGCACCCCATCGATCTAAGCCCCGGTGCACCACTACCCAATGGGCCAGTCTATCATCTCTCTTTGTTATAGAATGAGGAGATCATGTGACAGATCTAAGAACTACTCCAAAAGGGGCACATCCACCCCATCTCATCACTTTGCAGGAGCCCAATCATGCTGGTACAGAAGAAATATGGAACCCGACGACTCTGTATTGATTACCGGGCTCTTAATAAAATCACTGTTAGAAACCGGTACCCGATTCCCTGAATCGATGACCTCCTTGATCAACTCATGGGGGCCAAATAGTTCAGTAAGATTGATGTGAATTTTGGTTACCACCAAGTCCTGATAGAACAGATAGATGTATGGAAGACCATCTTCAAGTCAAAGGAAGGACTTTTTGAATGGTTGGTCATGCCCTTTGGTTTGACAAATGCTCCAACCACTTTCATGAGGATGATGGCTGATATCATGTGACCATTCAAGAATACTTTTGTAGTGGTGTATCTGGATGACATTTTAATTTACAGCAAGACTTGGGCTGAACACTTACAGCATATTCAGCAGGTTCTGCACACCCTGCGTTAGCACAAGCTATATGGCAACCTAGAAAAATGCTCCTTCGGCATGGACAAGGTCCATTACCTAGGCTACATCATTGATTAGCTTGGCATACATGTGGATCTAGCCAATATCCAAGTCATCCATGACTGGCCAGCCCCAACAACACTCACTGAGCTTTGGAGCTTCTTGCGACTTGCTAATTTCTACCACAGGTTCATGTTGGGTTTCTCCCCTATTGCATGGGCCCTCATCCAAATAAACAGGGGTGGTGGCAAGGAAAAATTTGCGTGGGGGCAGTCCCAAAAACAAGCGTTCGATGATTTGAAGCAGCTCCTGTGCTTAGCCCCAGTACTTTCACTGCAAGACCTGCAACATCCCTTTGAGATTGAGATAGATGCTTCAGACTATGCTGTGGGCATCATTCTCACTCAGAATGGCCACCCCGTGGCCTATCATAGTGAGACACTGTCAGATATTGTCCGTAGGTACCCTACTTATGACAACGAAATGTACTCCATTATGCAAACATGTCGTCAGTGGAGAAATTACATTCTTTGGAAGGAGACAGTCATCCACACTAATCATAAGCCACTATAGTTCATGAAGACATAGGGAAAATTGTATAATTACCACCATCAAAAGTGGTCCATATACTTGCAACAATTCCACCTCAACATCAAGTATAAAACAGGAAGCACCAATCACGTCGTTGATTGCCTCAATAGATCGCCAGTCCCGACACTCACCACCGTGCTAGACTCTTGCAGCCATGAGACATCTGGATGGTCCCAACTCTATGAGACATACCCTGACTTCGCCACCACCTACCAAATGTTGGGTGCAAATGCAGTTGTCAATAATTTCCATCTTCAGGATGGGTTGTTGTGTCATCTAGGCCATATCTGTGTTCCATCAAGTGAGCAGGAAAAGCTGATCTAGGAAGCCCACTATAGTTGGGTTGTATGACACTTCGATGTTGAAAAAATAGTGGTGATGCTATAAAAAAATTTCTACTGGCCAAAACTTTGATAGGAGGTCGGCAAGTATATCAGGTCTTGCACTACCTATGCTATTTCCAAACCAACCACTAAGAAACAGGGCCTGTACACCCCTCTTCCTACTCCTGACAGGCTATGGGTATCCATTTCAATGGACTACATGTCGGGCCTCCCATCCACCAAGCGGGGAAATGATTATGTTTTTGTGGTTGTTGATCATTTTTCTCTGATGGCGATTCTGGTTGCCTGCAAGAAGAGCATCACAACAAAGACCACTGCCAATCTCTTCTTTGAACGAGTCTGGGTACATTTTCGAATCCCACAAACCATTGTCTCAGATTGGGATATTCGATTTATCAACACATTCTGGTCGTTCCTCTGGTCACTGCTAGACACCAAGCTCACCAAATCCACGACCTTCCACCCCCAAACAGATGGCCAAACCGAGGTTGTAAATCAAATGATTGTGCATATCCTTCACATGTATAATTCAAAGAACCCATGCACATGGGATGAGAGACTTCCCTATGTCCAACATAGCTACAACTGAGCCTTGCATAACTCAACCGACCACAACCCCCTTCAAGTGGGGTTGGGATTCCAACCATTGGGTCCCATAGATGTTGCACTTCCCCTTGTAGTCACCTTGACTGACTCGTCTCCTACTCCAACTGAAGCTAAAAAAGCCACCAGGTTCATTGAGAAGATCTAGGACATCTGCCAATAGGTTTAGGATATCCCACAAAAGTACAATGACAAGTACAAATAGCACCATGATCAACATCGGGTGCTGCATAAGTTTCAGGTGGGAGACAAAGATTGGTTGCACTTGTAGAAAGAATGCCTTATAGGACCCCATTGAAATCTTCTCCCACTCTATTATGGACCGTACACTATCACCAAGGTCATGGGGGATAATTATTTTGAGCTCAACATTCCTCCTTTCCTTGGACTACACCCAGTGTTCAACGTGGATCTCATTCACCCTCATTTCCCTCCATTATTGGACACCTCAGAAGTAGCAGAAAAACTGACACCAACGGAGCTCAACCCCGACTGCATACAATAGGCATCCAATGATCATATTGTGGACAGACAGATCAAGGGCACTCGACAACAAAGGATCCAACTTTATCGAGTCATCAAAGTAGGGCAGCTCCTACAGCAAGGCAAGTGGCTCACCCAGGGCCAAATTCAACAGAAATTTCCTCATCTAATGGGGGACCTCAACACAATGGATATCATTTCTTACTAAGGAGGGAGGATTGATCTAGATGGATATTTGTGTCCACCCACCTTTTCCAACTGTCTCAAAACAATTTTCTGACATTTTTGGCAATTTACTATTTTTAGAAGTTTTAATTTTCGGGGCCATTTTGATGGCCTAAATGAAGGATTTTAGGTATCGAGATTCTCAATGATAGATGAATGAATTATTGAGTCCCAAAAATTAATATCCTCAACAATACCTTTCCAACGGGCTATCACACGCCTAAAACAAAGATTGTATGCAAAAGTTACGACCCCGGGAAGTTGATGTACTAACTTACCCAAACGAGGCCCACGTGACTTTTGGCGCTTCATCTCCTAGGGTTAGGTTTTTGGATTTCTAGGGTTTTGGGCATTCTTTATTATTGTCAAAATTCCTTTAGAGCCTCATTGTAACCTTCTTCTTGCGAATGTGTGTTGTCGTCACATCTCTTCTCAGAGATAAGCCGCCACCATTCCAGCAAGCTTGTTTCTGCTGCATTTTACAGTTTCAGCTTATTTTGTTATTGAATGGAAAACCCGTTTTACTGTATCTTTGTTATTTTGTGTTAAGCACCTTTTAATAATCTGTATTCATTTTGTTTGGCTCATAAAATATGGATCAGTGGTATCAGAGCGGTCTTCTCTTTGTCGTCTTAATGCATGTCCCCAACGAGGTCAGAGTACAAAGAGTTGGGCTCGAGCTTGTTTCTCTTGAGGACATAAGCTCTTGCACGCCCAAGCGACCTCCCATGGTAGGAGAAAATAAATCTGATGGGACAAGAGATCATTTCAAACCATTGATTGAGGAATCTCTCATGCAACAGAGGAACGAGATGATGGATAGTTTCGTGCAAATCCTTCGGCGACTACCAGCAGGCGATGCATCTTCTTCGAACAGAGGAACCACCCCCTTCATGGTACAAATAAACTTTGATATTCCTATATTTGAAGGTCATATAGACGTACATGTTGTAGACAAGTGATTGCATCTACTAGAAGGGTATTTTTTTGTTCATAAATTTTTTAATAGAGAAAAGATTACTTTTGTGCTCCTCAAAGTCGTTCCCCATGTCAAAGATTGGTGGGAAACTTTCTGTGAGCAAAAGGAAATAGAGGAAACCTCATTATTTTCAGTCACGGCCACCTGGGAATCCATCGGGGATGCTATTAAGGAACAATACTACCCTGTCAGAAGTTCTGACAACCTGTATACCAAATGGATCACACTGCGGTAAGAAAGAGACCAAACAGTGCCAGATTTCACAAATATCTTCCATACCTTGTGCACAAAGTTGGGTATCAAATATTCAGAGCGACTTCTAGTGCTCAAGTATCATGGTTCTCTACATAGAGACATCCAAACTGAAATGGGATTTCTAGACATCTCATCCTTGGGCACGACCTAGCGATATGCCGTCAAAATCGAGCAGAAGCTGAATCAAAAGACACAACAATTTGGTCCTGGGAACCCCTCACAACAAAAGCCAGGAAAGGGCGGCCCCAACCCACTGAACAAAGTACAGAGAAAATATGGATAGTATTTGGACAACCAGTACATGACACAAGAAAATAAGGACACTGGAAAGACAAATAAAGATACCAGGAAGTAGTGCGACTTCCATAAGAGCCCTTGGCATAACACTGTTGACTGTCGCTTAAAGCAGTCCTTGGTGGCCAAAGTGAAAGCCTCTGAATCAGATGCAGATTCTGACTCTGAGACAGAACTAGAAAGTGGAAGACAGTTTTGGACACACCTACCACAATTAGAGGGGGGGTGAATGAGTGTGGAGCTCTTTTACCAAAACTTTCCTCTTGCACAAAAACTCATCAATTAGCATTCAACATTTATTCATTACCCATTGCTGTCATTTATAAATAGTTAGATGTGAGCACATATCAACAACATATATCAGAAATATATCATTAACAAGTCATCATGACAATGAACACAGAGAACACAAGAGGTATATACAATTTTCTTTTTATTACGGACTACAATCCTTGGGGTTTATCAGCAACAACTGAATAGAGTACAACTCTACAAGAGCACTAGCTCTATATGCAAGACTTAGCTTACATTCTCAGCACCAACTGAGATGAGGCAACAATCCTCAATAGATATCAATCTGTCAATAGGTACGCAACCTGTCAGTAGTGTAGCCTGTGTGTGCACACGCCCTGGCTCACAAGCGTATGCTTCTAAGAAACTAGGGTTTTGATTTTCTTCACATGCTCAGATCCTCTGCAACCTGCAATCACTTTCTCTTCTATATTCCACTGTCCAAACTGACCCACAGCCAGTCACAACACATCCAATGTCTCCAGTAGCTTTCTCATGCTCCACAATAAATCAATATGAATGTTATCTCAATCATGTATAAATAACTAGTATACCATAGAAATCATGTCACTACTGAATCACAAGAATGTTGCTCACTCCATCCATCAAATCAACCAAATTGAGCCACATCATAGAAGCCATACCAAGATTTCCCTAAGAATTCACAACATATCAAACAATAGCATCTATCAAGACAATAATGTAACCATACCAGTGTCTTAGTGATAGATCTGAGGCCATAGAATGCAGATCTGGAACCTGCCTCATCATCCAAGAGCTTGGCACCAGCTCAAACACAAATCTCCATGAGTTCATTCATTCCACGCTCCCTGTACACAATCAGCCCATGTGTACACTCACCCTATACACAACCAACCCACGTGTACACGCGCCTTATACACAGACAACCCACGTGGGCATCAGAAAATAGGATTTTCTATGAATCCGAGACTTTTGTCGTCAAGATCTTCGACATTGCCGAAACTTTGATGCATCCATGAGATCCTCCTCTCACTCTCTTCCTCGGAATATATCTTCAATCATGCTCAAGATATCCACACCAATAATATTATCTCACAAGAAGATCTCCATCAATACTCCAAAAGATATTCACAAGAATATCTCCATTGATCCACAAGGATTCTCACCAAAATGTTCATTTTACAAGAGATCCTAGCTTCTTATTTATACTTTCATCTTCTAGGTCACTTAACCCATTTTTAGGTTACTTAACCCATTTCTAGGTCACTTAACCTATTTTCCTTATTTTAGGGTTAACCACTTTCCATGAATAGAAGGTTCTCCAATACTTTATCATTTAAATATTCCTTCTTGATTTTGTCACTTTACTTTATCATTTAAATAATGATTACTTCTTTTCAAGCACTTTGACTTCTTTGACCTTTTGGGGCTTCAAGCCATCATATAGGGGTCCTTCAACTTCGTAGAGACATAACTCTCAAACCGTGAGGAGTTATGTGACATTCCACATACCACCGGAAATGGCATGTCAAACACTATCCATCTAGGATAGTTTCACCAACAACTTCATTGATCTTCATCTCATTATTCCACATATAAGCATGGGTCCTCCAACTGTTCTCCTAGGATAACTCAATCCATAAAGCATCTTCCCATGAGGTATTTTACCATAAGGGGACCACTTTGGAGTTCATCCATTTGTGCATCTTATCAACCATGATAAGGTAATAATGATTCATCTTTGCATCATTTCACCACTACATCATATATATCAACTATGCATCATGTATCAATGACAACTCATTGATCCATCTTCATTAATGCATCATACTAATGATCCATCTTTATCAATTGGTTTCCACTTGGACATATATCATTCTCATCAAGGGCATCATATCAATCAATTACTTGACATCAATCAATGACATCAATCAAACCAAACCATTTACATCAATGACATAT
>ML786502.1:134114-145820 GCA_009831015.1 Picea engelmannii | reverse complement strand
CATCAAGGGCATCATATCAATCAATTACTTGACATCAATCAATGACATCAATCAAACCAAACCATTTACATCAATGACATATGATCCAACAATCTCCCAAATAATCAAACCATTGGCATCAATGACAACATGATCCAACATATAGATCATTGACGTGGAACCTAGTTCCATAGTTTCTACCACCAAGCTCTAGCCTGGTGAACCAGACGAGCCAGAAGAAGGAGAGCACCTCTTCCATTCACAGATGTGGGTAAAAGGAACCCTACTACACTTCATCGTTGATAGCGGTAGCCAGAAGAACCTCATCTAAGCAGAGGTCATCAAGAATTTGGCCCTACCAACAATACCACACCCACAACCCTACATAATTGGATGGCTCCTCCAAGGAAGCGATCTTCGCGTCAGCCAACAGTGTCGATTATCGTACGGCATCAAGACCTTCAAAGACGATGTATTGTGTGATGTTTCTCCTCTCGAAGTTTGTGATGTTCTTTTGGGCCAACCTTATTTATGGAAATGTCATGTTGTATATGAGTCTAGGCCTCATAGTGTTATTATTACTTTGAACAGGAAATTGTACAGGATACCTGAGGCAGTGCCACCTAGTGTTATTTCCTTGATCTTTTCTAAGCAATGCAGGAAGGTCATCTCTCAAACAGGGAAGTTTTTTTTCTTTGTGATTCTCTCTCAGAATAAGCGAAAGATCATAGCCACATCCAGGGTATCTACGACCGACCTCTCCACACAGTAGAAGCAAGTAGATAAGGTCGTGGAAGAATAATTGGATATCTTCTCCTCACCTACAGGGGTACCTTTTCACTACCAGGTCAAGCACTCCATCGATCTGACCCCTATTGCACCGCTGCCCAATGGGTCAGTCTATCATCACTATTTGTTAGAGAATGAGGAGATCAAGTGATAGATCGAAGAACTGCTCCACAAGGGGCACATCTGCCCCATCTCATCACCTTGTGGGAGCCCAATCATGTTGGTACAGAATAAATATGGAACCCAATGACTCTGTATTGATTACTGGGCTCTTAATAAAATCATTGTCAGAAACCGGTACCCGATTCCCCGAATCGATGACCTCCTTGATCAACTCACGGGGGATAAAAACTTTAGTAAGATTGATCTGAAGTCTAGCTAACACCAGGTCCCTATAAAATAGACAGATGTATGGAAGACCAACTTCAATTCAAAGGAAGGACTTTTTGAATGGTTGGTCATGACCTTTGGTTTGACAAATGCTACAACCACTTTCATGAGGATGATGGACAATATCCTGTGACCATTCACCAATAATTTTGTAGTGGTGTATTTGGACAAAATTCTAATTTACAACAAGACTTGGGTTGAACACTTGTAGCATATTCAACAGGTTCTGCACACCCTACGGCAACACAAGTTATACGCCAACCTATAAAAATGCTACTTCGGCATGGACAGGGTCCATTACCTAGGCTACATCATTGATCGGCATGGCATACCTGTGGATCCAGCCAAGATCCAAGTCATCCATGACTGGCCAGCCCCAACAACACTCACTGAGCTTCGGAGCTTCTTGGGAATTTCTAATTGCTATACCATAGGTTCATGTTGGGTTTCTCCCATATTGCAAGGGCCCTCAACCAAATAAATAGGGGTGGTCGTAAGGAAAAATTAATGTGGGGCCGTTCCCAAGAACAAGTGTTCGATGATTTGAAGCAGTTCTTGTGCTCAGCCTTTCACTACCACACTTGCAACATCCCTTTGAGATCGAGACAGATGCTTCAAACTATGATGTTGGTGTCGTTCTCACTCAGCACGGCCACCCCGTGGCCTATCATAGTGAGACACTGTCAGATATTTTCCGTAAGTACCCTACTTATGAAAAAGAAATATACTCCATTGTGAAACCATGATGCCAATGGAAAAATTACATTCTTGGGAAGGAGACAGTCATCCACACTAATCATAAGCCACTACAGTTCATGCAAACACAGGGAAAATTGCAGAATGACTACCATCAAAAGTGTTCCACATACTTGCAACAATTCCACCTCAACATCAAGTATAAAATAGGAAGCACCAATCACGTCATTGATTGCCTTAGCAGACCGCCAGTTCCAGCACTCACCATGGTGCTAGACTCTTGCGGCCATGAGACATATGGATGGCCCCAACTCTATGAGACAGACCCTAACTCCGCCACCACCTACCAAATGTTGGGTGCAAATGTAGTTGTCGATAATTTCCATCTTCGGGATGGGTTGTTGTGTCGTCTGGGCCATATCTGTGTTCCATCAAGTGAGCAATCAAAGTTGATCTAGGAAGCCCACTACATTTGGGTGGCAGGACAGTTCAGCGTTAAAAAGACATTGGTGATGCTACAGAAACATTTCTACTGTCCGAAACTTCGACAGAAGGTCGGCAAGTATATCAGGTCCTGCACTGTCTGTGCTATTTCCAAATCGACCACTAAGAAACAGGGCCTATACACCCCTCTTCCTACTCCTCATAGGCCATGGGAATCCATCTCAATGGACTATAGGTTGGGCCTCCCATCCACCAAGCGAGGAAATGACTGTGTTTTTGTGGTTGTTGATCACTTTTCTAAGATGGCGATTGTGGTTGCCTGCAAGAAGAGCATCGTAGTAGAGGCCACTGCCAAACTCTTCTTTGAATGAGTCTGGGTACATTTTGGAATCCCACAAACCATTATCTCAGATCGGGATATTCGATTTCTCAGCACATTCTGGTCGAGCCTTTGGTCATTGCTGGACACCAAGCTCACCAAATCCACGACCTTCCTCCCCCAGAAAGATGGCCAAACCGAGGTTGTAAATGAAATGATTGTGCATATCCTTCACATGTATAATTCAAACAAACCTCATACATGGGATGAGATCCTTCCCTATGTCCAACATAGCTACAATTGAGCCTTGCATGGCTTAACCAACCACAACCCCTTTCAAGTGGGGTTGGGATTCCAACCATTGGGTCCCATAGATGTTTCACTTCCCCTTGTGGTCACCTCAACTGAATCATCTCCTACTCCAACTGAAGCTAACAAAGCCACCAGGTTCATTGAGAAGATCTAGCACATCCACCAACAGGTTCGGAATATCCTACAGAAGTCCAATGACAAGTACAAACAACACCATGATCAACATTGGGTGCCGCATAAGTTTCAAGTGGGCGACAAAGTTTGGTTGCACTTGCAGAAAGAACGCCTTATAGGACCCCATCAGAATATTCACCCACTCTGTTATGGACCATACACTATCACCAAGTTTGTGGGGGATAATTCTTTTGAGCTCAACATTCCTCCTTTCCTTGGCCTACAGCCAGTGTTCAACGTGGATCTCCTTCATCCGTATTTCCCACCATTATTGGACACCTCAAAAGTAGCAAAACAACCGACACCAATAGAGCTCAGCCCTGACTGCATACAACAGGCATCCAATGATCAGATTTTGTTCAGATAGATCAAGGGCACTCGACAACAAAGGATCCAACTTTATCGAGTCTTCAAAGCAGGGCAACTCCTGCACCAAGGCAAGTGGCTGAACTGAGGCCAAATTCAGTAGAAATTTCCTCATCTAATGGGGGACCTCAACGCAATGGATACCATTGCTTCCTAAGGAGGGAGGATTGATCCATATGGATATCAGTGGCCACCCACCTTTTCCAACTAGCTCAAAACAATTTTCTGACATTTTTGGCAATTTACTATTTTTAGCAGTTTTAACTTCCAGGGCCATTTTGAGGGCCTGAATGAAGGTTTTTCAGTATAAATATATTCAAGGATATTTGAAGGAATTATTGAGCCCTCAAAATGAATCTCCTCAACAATAAATTTCCAACGGGCTATCGCATGCCTAAAACGGAGATTGTATGCAAAAGTTACGACCTCGGGAAGTTGATGTACTAACTTACCCAAACGAGGCCCACATGACTTTTGGCGCTTCATCTCCTAGGGTTAGGTTTTTGGATGTCTAGGGTTTTTGGAATTATTGATTATTGTAAAAAGGCCTTGAGAGCATCATTGTAACCTTCTTCTTGTGAATGCACACTGTCGTCACATCTCTTCTCAGAGATAAGCTGCCACCATTCCAACAAGCTTGTTTCTGGTGCATTTTACAGTTTTATCTTATTTCATTATTGAAGAGAAAACTTGTTTTACTATATCTCTGTTATTTTGTGTTAATCACCTTTTAATAATATGTATTCATTTCGTTCTTCTCATAAAATCCATATCAATGAAGGATATGTTGATCTTATAGTCGAGTCATATATTTAGTTTACTTATAGTTAGTTGAGTGGAGTCATGTCATCAATTGCAAAAACTAAGTTAGAAATGGAGTAAGTGGGAGGGGGTTAAACATGCTTCTTCTTCGAAGGAAGGCGATCCCCTTTGCCATTGTAATGAAAGATGATTTCTTGGCGATGATATTGAATTCTTACCGATATGAGTCGATCCTTAGTTGACAACATTGTAAAATCCCAGTATCGAAAAAAGTATTTGTAATTATTCATTGGAAGCATGAACTTCCTTTGTTTTCCAGCTACAATTGGAGGGAGGATCCAACCCCCTAGTTTCTCAGGATACAACCTGAGGGAAGATACAACACACCAATTCTTTGGCTACAACCCCCTATGTTCTCCATCTACAACTGAAAGGTGGCTACAACCACCTGTCCTTGCCCTGTCCAACCGCCCTGACGTAGAAGTATAATGATGGAACCACTGTCACACTATCATTGTGAGATATACCATTGTAAAACTATACCAATCAACCTGTAATCAACCTATACCATAAACAAGTGCATCAACCATGCACCAACCTATAACTCAACCTGTAATTGGCTTGTAGCATAAACAAGTGCATCAACCATGCACCGACCTCAACCAAACAAACTGTATCTGGAACATTACCTCAACCAAAATACCTCATCAATTTCATCATCCAAATATGATTTGTAACTCTATTATAGACTTGGTGTATATGATCACATACCTACAAACCTTCCTTAACAAGATACTATCATTTTCATCAAATTTTACTTTAGTCACCCATGACTAGTTTTGGATTAGTCAACAACCCTAACTTGCAATAATCATAACTATGTACCTGTAATGAATAAAGATATAAAATGATACACAATGTTCTTCAGTGTCGTTTATGCAATTCCTCTAGGTTTCACCACTTGGAACCTCTCAGGAAAGGAGTTATAGCAAAAATGACATACCTTGTTGAATTTTGGCTTATTCTAGAGAGCGAAATTATAGAGCGCGCCCCGCACAGAATATTTGTTTTGTAGATCTTAAAATTGTACAAAGAATACTAAATAATGTAATCTAACCAACACATTTGGTCTTACTAAATTTGGATCTGGCATGAAGAAGTTATGTTGTTTTTACCCAAAACACCTGTTTTAAACTAGTTTCACTACTAGCCACAAACCCTATTTTCCACGGAGTGTAACTCCAAAAATACAATGAACCACAAGCTAAAATTTGTATCACAGCTACTTGGATATGTTTCCTCAATGGACTCCCAATTTTACTATCTGAGTCATCCTAGAAAAAACTTTATTGTGAAAATGGTGAGATGACTTGTAAATAACATACCTTAGGAAGCATCATCAAAAGAATTTATCCTCCCTTGAATTTCGACCTTCTTTACTTCACCTTCCCTCTGAAATTCATCTTATATATCCTTCGGTTACCTCATTCACCTGTAGATATTCAATATTCTCAAGTGTGATTAAAATGAGATAATATCGCCTCTTATATATACTTTCATGTAGCTTCCTCAAGGGGTTACCTTTTAACCATCTTAACCCACTTTCCTTATTTTAGGGTTAACCCATTTCTAATTTCTCCATTAACTTTATTATTTAAATACTTTATTTTGTATTCACTTTTAATTATAGTAAACTCATCACTTCATTTTATTATTTACCTTCTAAAATATCTTAAACCACTTTTACTACTTTGACCTTTTGGGGCTTCTAGATGACTCATGAGCGTTCTACAACTTCACATGGCCATAACTCTCTCACCGTGAGGAGTTATGTGACGTTCCACATACCACTGGAAATGGAATTACATGTACTATGCATATATAATAGGATTAAATAAAAATATATCAAAACTCATACCATTATCCATCAAACAAACTTGGGTCCATTACCCAAACCTGGGTTCTCCAACTTCTCATGGCCATAACTCTCTAACCGTGAGGAGTCATGTGACGTTCCACATACCACTAGAAAAGGAATGAAATGTAATATCCATATAGAGTAGTATTACCTTCAAATATATTAAAAAGCATACCATTATACATGAAACAACCTTGGTTCCATTACCCAAACCTTTGTGCTATTAGAATTCGCTACCAGACTTTCTCCAAGTGTTGACATAAATCACTAAGGGTTGAAATAAATCTACAATATCACTCTCCAATGGCTGAAATCAATGAAAACCAAAAATCCATGACAATTTTCCATCAACCTAATCCAACTGTCTGAAAATATCCCCCTTTGGCATTGATGGCAACACTTAGTCGTGATAACATCCATGCTTATACTCCTTATAAATGTTTCTATCTCTCCCCCTTTGACATCAATTGTAAAGGGTATTTCCCATTGGGGCTTCTCCCCTCATGACCATCGCTCCCCTTGGAACCATGCCTCTATGCTCTTTCTCCAAGTGTTTACCTTTGCATCTCATAAATATCTCCCCCTTTGTCATCAATGGAAAAGGTATCTTTCCATCTGGGGTTGCTCCCCCTAACTGAATTGTCCTTGGGGATAATCCCCCTGAACAAAACTCTTCCTAAAACTGATATTCCAACCTGTATTTTCCTCTTTATGGTGCTTCCTTGTGTAAATATAAGACATATAAGATAAGCATTCAAAATAATTCATTTTGGAGTAGAAATTACTCCTAGTCTCTGGCGAAGATACTTAAAGGATTCTCATGGAAGTGGTTTTGTAAATATGCCTGCCACTTGTTCTTTTGTGCCCACATATTCAAATCTGATATTATTTTCTACAACTTGTTCCCATAGAAAGTGATACTTTACTGGAATGTTCTTCATCTTGGAGTGCATCATTGGGTTCTTTGAGATACCGATGGCGCTTGTATTATCACAATAGATTGGAATGGGCTCATCATACTCAACCTATATATCTGTCATAGTTTGTTTCATCCATAGAACCTGTGTACAACATGTTGTTTTTGCAATATACTCTGCCTCAGATGTAGATAAGGATATTGATGATTGTTTCATGCTTAACCATGATACAAAATTCTCACCCAAGTAGAACGTTGCTCCACTGGTGCTTCCTCGGTCATCAATGAAACCTTCCCAATCTGCATCTATGTAGACAATAAGTGATAGATCCTTTCCCTTTGGATACCATAATCCAAACTCTTTTGTTCCTTTGAGATATCTAAAAATCCTCTTCACTGCTAATACATGTGATTCCTTTGGTGCTACTTGAAATCGTGACACATGTCCAACTGCCTGCATTATATCTAGTCTGGATGTTGTCACATATAGTAAGCTACCAATCATTGACCTGCATTGCCTCTGTTCTGTTGACTTTGAATCATCATCTTTGCTCAAATTGCAACTGGTTTTCATAGGAGTGGTAACTGGTTTGCAATATTCCATTCCAAACCTCTTTAGCATTTCTCTGATATACTTAGTTTGAGAAATAAAAATTCCTTGGTTGCTTTGATGTATCTGAAGAACCAAAAAAAAGGATAGTTATTTTTATAGCAAGATTTGCCTCACCCTATGCAATCTTGCACATAAGGAATTTTTCCATTTCCCTATGCAGACTTGTCATCCCTTTTTGCAAGTTCCAGAGATAAAAAATACATGTTTTCCACATGCACGCACCTTTCCTACTATACAACATGCGTAAATGCAGGCTTCTCCACTACATCCCACGTACAATGGGGTTATTTCCCAAAAATGAAAAATGGAGTCGGGTTTCCATGTCACGACAAGAGATATATAATCCTTGGCCTTCCATATACTGGAAACATTCTGACTCAGACCTTAAGTTCCATTTGAAGGCTATAAATGGGCCAATTCTAAGCTATGGAAAAGAAGAGAAAGAATTCAAATTTGAGAGCAAAGTTACTCTGGAGAAATTATTTACTTCATATTGAGTTTGCATCCCTTTGTCCTTTAAGTCTAAACACAATTTTCAACCCCCAAGATCTTCTCTTATTGATTGAGAACTTCATTGTCTCTCTTCTATGAGCTTGCCTTTGGTAGAGGATTGAAGTGGTGGAGGCCCAGCTGGAAGGAACTTGGTTTCTCGGTTCTGAACCATGCCAACACGGAAGTCTGTAACATTTTCACTTTTGTTGATAATATATTAATAGAAATACTCTTTTCCCGTCCAATTAATATCTTGAAAATATTTGAATTATTATTCCATGGGCATATTTGTCATGTTTATTAATGGATTATTCTATTGAATGTGTTAACGTCATTTATTGTCATCATATGCTTTCTTTTGTTGGTTGTTGAGAACTAGTTGTAGGTATATTTCTTTGGCTCAAGTGCTCAACGGTGGATTTCATCGAACGTCTAGAAAAGGTAGTACTTTTATCTTGGATTGCTAGCATATTCGTTTATATATAGTATACTTGACAATAGAGTTGATTTTTGCATTCATTTTCATATGTTCTAGTTTACCCTAGCCATAGAGAGATTTTCCTCGTAATAGAATTGGTGACCATACTGGGGATTGAATCTTCTTTCTTAGGGTTTGGAGTGTTTTTCTCATTAGATTGCTCTCATTTCTATGGTTTTTCTTGTCGTATAATTTCTTGACAACCTCTATTCACTCTGGGTCTGAGTTTTTCAGCCTTATCCCTTTCCTAGCTTTGTTTTTGAAACATATATGCATAATTGGCTTGACAGTTGCATATATATGCGAGTTGTCCCTCTGCAAGTTGCGTACTTATGCTCTGTTTCCTTGAATAGTCACGTAAATCAACCTTCTTTGCTTGTTTGTTGTGTTTGGTGGTTGTTTGGTGGGATTTGATGTTTTCTAAGTCTTCTTGGGTCTCTGTAGTGATTGTTAAGTGTTTGTGGGATGACAAGAAACTTGTCTGGGGTTGAATTTTTGGGCGGAGTCTTTCTCATCACCTTTTCATTTTGATTGTACTTGTACATTGGGTTGGGTTTTCTTCTCCTTGGTATCCTACTTGATTTATCTCTTTCTATACACAGTAGATTTTTATATATCAAGTTGTTGTTCAATCCATGCATTTTCATTTTTCTTATATTGAAAATACAAAAATATTAGGCATTTTTGCGTTGCTTGGCATTTTGATATTTTGAGTCTTTGTCATTAGCTTAGTGCATGTAAAGAAAGATTGCATTTTTACTTCAGAATTGCAGTGTTGAAATTGAAAATTGCATTTGTTTTAAGAAGCATATCATTCAGTGAAAATTGAAGCTAGGACTTTGCATTTTATTCATATTTACTTTACTTCTTGAGTCATAACATCATGAGTTTCACTACCATACTTTTTTGAGTAAGAATGACCATTAAATTAATGCTATAATTTAAAATTGATTAGTCATGATTTTATTTTCTAGGGTGCACAAACTAGCTTAGGTTTAGTGCCTTGGGATATGATTTTGTGAGTAAACTTCTCCAAGGAAATTAAATCAACATATGTGTCTGAAAAAGGAAGTGGATAAATCCATTGTATAATTGGTAATATTAGGAGGCTCCACTCACACTGGAGTTAATCACTAGGTCGTGCAAGGTTGGTTCAAGGGATATCCCCCTGATACCTTCTTAGTTTCAGAGATATTTATGGGGATCTATTCATATTTGGGGATCTTGCTAGTGCCTTTACCTCCGCGAGAGGTGGTACTTTCAAGGTTTCAAGATTTTCTACCCTACCCATACAGTGGACCTAACTTATAAATGTTTTCTTGTGCATCAATTATACATTGGTTTCTTAGTTGCTTGACTAAGGTGCCACATAGGTTACTCGCAGGGGTTATTTTGCAAGTACCCTAGGTCAGCTAAGGGTCGGACAACACACAACCTTTATGGAGGATTACCTCTCCAGGGGGATCTGACCGACTGGTTGTTAAGCCCACAAGGACCCTCGTAACTAATTTTGTTACCTCTGATCTTTAGAAGGGAGTCTCAAGCCCCTCTTGGGAGAGACATGCCTTCTTTAGGGAGGGAGGCCAATTTCATCCACATTACCCCATTTGTGTTCATATTGGTCGTTTGATTTTTGGTGTGCACTTTGATTGCTAGTTGGTCTTAGGATTTATTTTTTGTATTTAGAGCCTTAAGTCATCATGGAGTCGGACCAGCATCCCCTTCGATCCTATCACTTGTTATAGTTACCACCAAATTTCGATCCTTTTCCTTATAAAAGGCATAGAGTTATTAGGCATGGTACACACATATCCACTGTTCAGACTTATGATTCTACAAGGATGAGTATTGAACCTAGTCTTCAGAACACTGCGATCCCTTCGACTCGCACACCTACTATATTTATTGGCTCTCCTTCGACTCATGTAACCACAATGGTTGTAGTGTCAGAGGCACCTATCATTACGATGGATCTACCTATAGTAAATTCTCAATCTCTTGCCTTGAAACCCTTTGGGTTTCTTGGTCACTCACTGGGCTATAGCGTTCAGTCCATCCCTATGGCCTCTAGCCCTTTTTCCTATGGTATGTTGAATTTTCCTTTGCAGTTTTCGAATGCCATCCCAACTGTTGACCCTAATGCTAGCATTGGACATGGGGGCACTACACCTCCTTATACTCCTTTTTCGTTTGGTGGTTCTACAATCCCTCAAACGAATCCTAATATGGGAGGTATTCCTTCTTTTAACCCTGAATTTAATCCTCTTGCTTCTGGGTGGAGAAACCAACCTAGCAGACAAGATTCTTCTCAAATTTCGTCCTATACCCTCATCTCCTCAGTGTTGATTCTAACTGTTTATGGATAAATTCGTGAGTGCGGACACAGACCAATCTCCCCAGATCCACCTGGATCTGGAACAAACCCTAACAGAATACTACTCTTTCCCTAGATCTCGATATTGAATGAACTAAGAGAAATGGATAGTGGACATACCTTATGAACGCTCTCCTTTAAACTCTGTTGTTCCTTTCTCTGCTCCGATGCTCTTGTGTCATTCCAATCACAACAACACAAACCAATCACAGCAAAGGCATTAATGTATTCAATACCTAGTCTATACATGTGATCAAGGAATCATGTAATAAGATCACATCATCATTATGGGAAAGGGACATATTCATGTATTACATTAACTGAAAGGGAAATATACAACCTGAGCCTTGATGTCGTAGATCTCCTTTCGATGGCTCCTATCTCTGACACACACACTTGCTCATGCATGAAGAAGTTCAACCACATATAATTACTTGTTATCTCTTACTGTTGTAGCTTCAATCCTCCATACAGTCTTGCACAAATTCTCCAATCAATCTCTAGCTAGCTTGCTTCTTCTTCTTATGCTTAACCTTGTTCTCATAAGTAATCTCCTCAATATATAGGAGAAGATTGATTAGTTACTTGGATAGGGAATGATCCCAAGATATCTGGAAAGTCGGTATTTTGCCAACCATTCGAACTCCAACTCACCCTTCTAGAAGATTCTTTCTAGAAGGATCG
>ML786502.1:49354-118060 GCA_009831015.1 Picea engelmannii | reverse complement strand
TGTAAACCAGTGAGATGAAGTATCAAAAAGACTTAAATCAACCTTCTTGAGCTATTGGAAAAGTCAAAACTTGAGTTCAAAAAATTTTCAAAATCTGCCCGCAGGCAAGCCTTGGACACAGTGCGGGAAACTCAAATTCCCGCGGTCCAGTTAAATGCAGACTGCGAACTTTCCGCACTGGAATATATACGCAAGGTGCGTACCATCAGGATTCTCGCAGGCTGTTAATTAGCACAGTGTAGGAATCTCTGAAAGTAAAGAAAAAATTTCAAAATCAAGCAAAATCCAAATTGGTTTTGTAACCCGGAAGGTGTCTCAAGGTATCCTGAGGACTCAGAAGTTTACAAATCAGGAGAAAAAGGCAACAAGAGAAAATGGCCACAGAAAGTTTAAGAAACCAAAAAAGACAATTATGTTCTCCCCAGTATGGTCGCCAATTTTGTTTATGGATAAATTCGTGAGTGCAGACACAGACCAATCTCCCCAGATCCACCTGGATCTGGAACAAACCGTAACAGAATACTACTCTTTCCCTAGATCTCGATATTGAATGAACTAAGAGAAATGGATAGTGGACATACCTTATGAACGCTCTCCTTTAAACTCTATTGTTCCTTGCTCTGCTCCGATGCTCTTGTGTTGTTCCAATCACAGCAACACAAACCAATCACAGCAAAGGCATTAATGTATTCAATACCTAGTCTATACATGTGATCAAGGAATCATGTAATAAGATGACATCATCATTATGGGAAAGGGACATATTCATGTATTGCATTAACTGAAAGGGAAATATACAACCTGAGCCTTGATGTCATATATCTCCTTTCGATGGCTCCTAGCTCTGACACACACACTTGCTCATGCATGAAGAAGTTCAACCACATATAATTACTTGTTATCTCTTACTGCTGTAGCTTCAATCCTCCATACAGTCTTGCACAAATTCTCCAATCAATCTCTAGCTAGATTGCTTCTTCTTCTTATGCTTAACCTTGTTCTCATAAGTAATCTCCTCAATATATAGGAGAAGATTGATTAGTTACTTGGATGGGGAATGATCCCAAGATATCTGGAAAGTCAGTATTTTGCCAACCATTCGAACTCCAACTCACCCTTCTAGAAAATTCTTTCTAGAAGGATCGAGAACTTATTCATTTTCTTTCTTCAGAAACATGTCCACACCCTAACAATTAACACAGTGCGGAAAGTCCGCAGTCAATATGAATGCAACATGCGGAAATTAAGGATTCCCGCAGGAGAGTATATATGCAGCCTGTGAACTATTTTCAAAATATGATTTTGAGAAGATGACAAGTGTAACCTTCTTCAGGAAAAAGTTCTTAATGAAGAGTTTGATTTTCTATTATCATGACATAATCATATTATCATCTTGATAACCAAAAATGTGGATAACACTAACCAACACGTTTTCCATGACGAATCCATCTCTATCCTCCAGATCCACACCCAAAGGAGGTCAGTTTCATGCTTTGGGAAACCCCCAACCTGGATCCAATTAGATTGGGAGCAATTTTTATAAACCCCATCAGAAAATTCCTACTGGAATGATGCCCAACCAACCTTTTATGAATCATCCTGGAGGAGGGTCTTACAATCCCATATAGGGACATGGTGCTTACTAGAACCCTGGCTCGATTGTGGTTTCTCAAACACAATATTTCCAAGGAACTTGGGGCCAGATGTTGCAACCCCGTATCCCCTTTCTGGCCACGCTTAATCTGCCAAAATTTTCTAAGTTGATGAATGACCCTGTGTCTCATGATCCTACATGGCCCCCCATCCCCACCAAGATTCCTTCAGACATTCTGAAATTTGAAGGTAAGAATGGAGAGAATCCTGGTGATCACATTACTACCTTTCACCTATGCTGCTCCTCAAATTCCCTTAATGACGATTCCATTCAGTTAAGATTGTTTCAATGCAACCTAATTGGGGTTGCTGCGAAATGGTATATCAAGCTACCTAGGGGGGCATATGGGACCTTTAGTCATATGGTGTTGGTCTTCCTTAACCAATTCCAATTGTTGTTTCATTATGATGTTGGCCTAGAACTTCTATCGACTTTACGCCAGGACACAACCACTCATATCTCGGATCATATCTAGGAGTGGTGTAGACGAAAGAGGTTTATTAAGACCTTCATACCCCGACCTTTCTTTTAGACTGGTTCCTTAAGTCTTTGTAGCCTCTTATCTCGAAGGATGTTGATACATCTGGGGTTACCACTGAGGAAGAAGCGATCTTCAAATCCCAACAATTAGATCTTATATACACTCAATTTGGGATTTTATGCCACATTATTTTAGACACACCGCAGTCAACCTATGACCCTAGAAAAAATCTCGGACTTCATGTTGATGGAATTGTAGGCTCCGCCAATGTAAAATATGCAAAATTGGTGACAATCCATTTGAAATATTTGTCTCTAAACCAGTCTGTAGGAGGGCCAACTTCGTCTGTGTCTTTCAAACCCACTCAGTCAACGGATGTATATTTCATGCAATCGTTAGTCGACCCAAATGGTAACCAACAACCAGGCGAGAATAAGAGGAAAGGACGTAATAATAATCGTAAGGGTGGGAAAAATAATAATAAACCCAACGACAATGGTAATAATGAGAAGAGGAATAATAATGTTGGAGAGGGCAAGAAAAAAAGATGTAAGGTGAAATTTCCCTCTAAGATTTGTACAAACGATCACCTTACTAATTTAATCCCCAAACTTGTAGAAGCTATGAGGATATTACCTCTACCCCCCACCATGTTGACGAATCCTTTTCCACATAACCAGCACATGGCCTCGAGCTCCTCAAACATTGGAAATGAGGCTGGTGGGAGTCAAAACTCGTCATTGTAAGACGACGACCATTTTTGTATCAATATGGTAGATGTGAAAGTTAATGTAGCTACTCAATCCTGAGATTATAGTTCTTCACAGGCTATAACTGGTCTAGAATCTCCTCCTCCTCAAGAGAGATGACTTTATAGATTGAAAATCCAAAGCCACTGCCTCGTATTCCAAAAAGAGTAGTCAAGTTCTCTACCCACAATCCAAATGCTAGAGCTGCCCAGAACTACTCTATTGTTGAGGACCTGGTTCAAACCCCTTGTGTGATATCGGCTTTGGAAGTACTCCAAACATGTCCTTCACAGAGGAATGCCTTACTATCTGCGTTAGGAGCTCTAGAACCTAGTGGATCAAAATTTATCAAGTTTGACATCATGGATGTGAAGCCTCGCTTGCCTTACCATGTGGTATTCCAAATCCACGTTGGGTACTCAAAGTATACCATCAAATGTGCGGTTGTTGATGAAGGTGTTGCTACATGTGTGATGTCCCTGAACTGTTGGAAATCTCTTGGCTCTCCAACTCTTTCTAAGTCATCGGACATGTTGACTGCTTTTGATGGTCATTCCTTCTACCCTCACGATATTCTTCCTGCCTTTCCGGTCCAGTTGGGTGGGAAGACGATAGAGGTGCAGGTTGAGGTAGCTGATGTGCCTATTGATTATAACTTGTTACTAGGATTCAATTGGACCTATGCTATGGTCATCATCATATCGTCTGTCTTTCGTACTCTTTTCTTTCCTCATGATGGGAAGATCGTGACGATCGACTAGTTATCCTTTGTGTATGCTAGTCCCAATGCATCTGTTGGACCGTCGATCCCCGTGATCGACAATTCTCAGCTTGAAACTGAGAATATCGGTGTCAGAATGTATTCTTCCCTTACGGGCACTTTGGACTTCATGGCACCGATTCACCATGTTTACACCATGTCAAGTAGGCCCGTTTCATCAAAGAGGTCCATTCCTTTTTTCAATTCCTATTTTAACAATTCATGGACCCTGCCTTCCTCAAATTTGTCTTGTGAGGGTCAGTCACATGCTAGAATGGCCATGCCACTATCGGAAGAGGATACTTCGTATCAAGTTGTTCTTGATTCTTCCATCAATCCTGATCTTGTTACCTGGCCGACAGATGAGGAGGATCTCATTCTTAAGCCCGAGTGGGCCACTTTGTTATCTTGTTAACATGACTACCTTTATGAGACTTTTCCCTCAAATGAAGCTATCATAAAATACATGAATGGTTCTGAAAAACCTTGGGATGATATGCATCATCACTCTTATTTTCTCCTAGATCTTGAAAGAATCGAACAAGATGACTTTCGATCTACTTTGAGTGATATAGTCGGTCACACTGTAGTTCCACTTGATATGCACGACATCTATGCTGAAGGAAATATGGTGAGTATTTCTCCTATCATCACGATCGATATCTCTCGTACCCCTGGCAAGATTGAAAACATACATATCGGTTCAGATTGTTCGGCAGAAGAAATCTTGATCTACATCGAACTCTTCAAGGAATTATGAGATATATTTTCTTGGTCATATGAAGAGATGCCAGGAATTGACCCTCATATTGGCAAGCATGATATTAGAATGTATTTGGATGCTAAACATGTTCTACAACATCTTAGAGTTGTCAATCCCCAGAAGGCCCCTGCTATTAAGGAAGAGGTGAAGAAACTACTTAATGTTGGCTTTATCTACCCAATTCCTTTGACTGAATGGGTATCCAATCCCATTCATGTGAATAAGAAGCAAGGAACCATATGTGTATGCATGGAATTCCATGACTCAAACAAGGCCTTTCCTAAAGACAACTTCCCGACACCTTTCTTCGATCAGATTCTCGACGAGTGTGCGGGAAGTGAAGTGTTTTATTTTATGGATGGATTTTCAGGGTATAACCAAATTCAAATTAAACCTGAGGATCAACAAAAGATGGAATTTATTTTTCCTTGGAGTACTTTCGCATACCGAAAAATTTCCTTTTAGCCTTAAAAATTCTGGAGCAACCTTCCAACATGCTATGACCTTCGCATTCCACGATCTTAAGAATATAGTCGAAGCTCACCTTGATGATCTTGTTGCTCACTCTCGTAAGAGAGACGATCAATCTATGCACCTTCAGCTCATTTTTGGAATAAGTCGTTATTAAAGAATCTAGTTGAACCCTCATAAGTGAATCTTTTGCGTTAGGTCTGGTCATCCTTTAGGATTTCTAGTTTCTGAGACTGGGATCATGGTAGATCCGTTGAAGGTTGAGGAAATACTTCAATTTCCTCCTCTGCACACTATTAAACAAATTCAAGGTTTACAGGGGAAAGTTAACTTCTTACATCAGTTTATAGTAAACTATGCCAATATCACTATGGGTTTCATGCTTCTTTTGAAAAATGACACCCCTTTTATCTGGGATGAGTGAGCCCAGGAGTCCTTCGATGCTTTGAAAAAAGCCTTGGTATTGACACCTCTGCTGAAGTATCCTGACTACAGTAGGGATTACTTGATTTATATTTCCGCGTCCAAGGAGATGATTGGTATGGTTTTGGTTTAGGAGGATGATGAGCTCCGTGAGCACGTCATCTACTATCTTAGTCGAAACTTAGTCAATCCTGAGCTCAATTATTCTCACGTTGAAAAGCTAGCTTTGGCTACCATTCACGCAGTCCAATGTTTACGTCATTATATATTGATTTGAAACACTATTGTGGTTGTCAATGTCAATCCATTTCAATACACCCTTACCAGGTGTATCATAGGGGGAAAATATAATAAATGGATTGTCATTTTACAATAATTTGATCTTGATTTTGCTTCTGCAAAATCCAATAAATCACTAGTCTTCGCAGAGTCAATATCCGACTTTCCAAAATTAGATGAGGATGTTATCCATGTAGATTTGTTTATGGATGAACACATTTTCCTTGTCTCATCATCTAAACCCTGGTATGGAGACATCATTCTTTATCTTTAAACCTTGAATTTCCCTCAACATCTCTCGCGAGATGACCGACGATGTATACGATACCAAGCTAAGAATTATACTATCGTCGGTGGCACTTTGTATCATCAAGGAATAGACAATATCTTGCGTCATTGTTTAACTCACGGGGAAGCCGAGTTAGTCATAAACGATTTCCATAGTGGGTCTTGTGGTGGTCATATATCCAAGCTTGCGACATCCCAGAAGATTTTGCAAGTCGGTTATTTCTGGCCATCTATCTTTAAATATTGTGTTGAAGTGGTTAAGAAGTGTCACCCGTGCCAAGCATTCACTTAGAAAATGCACTCACATCCATCCCCTCTTCACCCAGTCATTATCGTCGGTCCCTTCACCAAGTGGGGGGTGGATTTTGTAGATTGTAACCCAACTTTGGTTGGGGGGAATCAACACATTATCATGGTCATCGACTACTTTACTAAGTGGGCCAAGGCCATGCCTACAATTAAATCTAACAGGAATATTGTCACCTTCTTCGTATTTAATCAAATTACCGCCCAGTTCAGTATCCCGAGTGATATTTTCACTAATCATGGAAGTCACCTTCATAATGAAATGATGGAAGAGATATATCCCAAGTGATATTGTCACTAATCATGGAAGTTGGGGTATAAACATGGTCATTCTTCTCCTTATTACCCCCAGGAAAATGGACAGGTAGAGGCTATCAACAAGTCTCTCAAGACCATTTTGCAGAAACTTGTCAATCAGAGTAAGTCTGACTGACACATTATGCTATATCCCACACTCTAGGCATACCAAACCTCGGTAAAGACTGCCACCAGTTTTTCCCCTTTTCAGTTAGTACATGGTGTGGAGTCAATATTACCTATTGAATGCGAAATCCATTCTCCTAAGTTGGAAATCGTGCTTCTACCTGACACTTCTGATCTCGAGCAATGCCTTGTACACCTAGAGAGTCTTGACAAGCAGCATCGAGACACCTCTACTATTATTGAGGCAAACAAAAGATGTGTTAAGGTCTAGTACCATAAGTCTATCTATCCTCATTTGTATGCTAAGGGTGACTTGGTCCTCTTATATGATCAAGCCAAAGAACCATTGGGGGAAGGCAAGTTTAAACCCATGTGGCACAGTCCTTATATCATGCGACATGTCTTAGAAAGAGGAGCCTATGAGTTAGAATATTATGAAGGGAATATATTGGTCAAGCCCGGGAATGGGATCTACTTGAAAAGATACTATGCTTGAGCCCCAAGCTTAGGAAAAACTCTTTGTATACTAATGTAATTTAGTGTATACATATTTTCCCTTTATTTTCATCTTCAACTTGCTTATCGAGTTTTCCCTTGGTTGGAATATGTCAACAGAGTCATCGGTTTACCTAGGATTCGGAGACAAAGCCAGTTGTCATACATGGAACTTGGCTTCTGTCACTTGGGTGGTTTACTCACCCGAGGGTCTACTGGTGTCCTCAAGTGATGTATGCCTAGGGACATCCACAAATAATGTGGTTGAATATATCTACATTATAGAATTTTTGCGCGATTCTATCTCACATGGTATTCTCTCTCTAGAAGTTCACCTAGATTCCCAATTAGTAGTATGCCAGTTGAATGACAGTTACCGCATGCATGATCCTAATTTACTCCGACGATTCCTAGGGATATGTATTTTAGAACGATAATTTGATTTTATTACTTATTATCACATTCCTAGGAGTTCTAATCATGTATCTGATGCTTATGCTAATTTTCTTTTAGATTGGAATTTGTCATAAAACTAAAGCAAAGAAAACCACCTCATCAATGTACACATTGTAATATAAGTAAAGCCAAAAATCCCTGTTTTATATATATTTCAAAAAATATGGTGTTTATCGTACAAAATTGGGGCTAACATCTTGAATACACATATACAACCGATAATACAATATCCACAACATCTATGCATGTGGCATCGGATGTGTGTCATGGTAAAAGAATATAGCGTTTGTGAGACGTCGAAAGAGTCACACCCAAGCTCTGGGCACACCAACCACTTGCCGCTGCATGGCTTCCAGCAGATCCTCTACCTGAACCATCAGAATCCTTTGAGTCAAACGAGACAGGTTTCCCTACACATTTTGAAGAACTCTCTCATCTTCTCCTCCCACTGACGCATCTCCCCAGTGCCTCGGACGATGTTGAGGAAGCCCGTTCGGTCGTTGTGGACCCACATCTGCGTTACACAAGTGTCTAGTTTTTTTTTTTTTTTTTACAGGAACAACTATGGGATTGTATTTAAATCTTGGTGTAAATGACTTTAATCAGGTTAAAAAATGTGAGGAAAATCCCATCTTTTCTCTACAGTGAGGATCTCAAAGGCCCAAATACTCATAAAATGAAGGTTTATACAAATAGCCAATGACTCAATCTCTGTTATTTTCCCTAACTTGTGAATACAGACGAATTGGCTCAATAAAATGCAGAAAAACATGAGAGTACAATAATCTCTTAAGGAATGGGATCCTAATCTTCATCCCTATCTCTTAGTAGGGTGTCGACTGAAAGAAGAGATGCTTTGTTGGTTTCCGAGTCAGCGTCCTTTTTATTCTCCCTCATCACATGGAAGAAATTTATACTCTAAAAATATTCAGTTAAGGAGTTGATTCTTGTCACCAATCTTGCTAATCTGAAGCCTTTGGGAGAAAAATTGTCCACTATAGATTTTATAATGGACTGAGAGTCACCAATTACATTAACCTCTTTAATTCCTAGATCTTTGGCTTGCTTGAGGCCTTGGAACAGGGCCAATTCTTCTTCTTGGATGTTGGTATTGTGGCCCAAGCCCCAGGTGAAGCTATGCTCGTTTCTTCCTGTTGGATTCTTAATGACACCACCTGCACCAACTTTCCCGGGGTTGCCTTTGGCTGCCCCATCAAAGAGAAGAGTATGTTTAGATTGATTATGCAACCAGGTTGAAAATTATTTTTCATTGAATCTATTTTTCCAATCTTTTCTTGGATTTCTTTGTCTCGTGACTTGTGCAAACTAGAGGCCCAACATTTCTCCCCATTCAATATCCTGTTGACTTAAATTTCTTTTCTCAAGATGAACGCCCAGGCTTTCTTTTAGTTGGTTTTTTATCTTGATCGAGACAATCTTCACTTCCTGCACTTGAACTCTGAAAATCCTCTTGTTCCTTTCCAGTCAGATTTGCCAGCAAATGATCTTTGGCAAGGAGAGCCAGGCCACCTTGAAGCTTTAATTTTTTGGAAGTACCCCTGGGTAGTTTCTCAACCAGGTAGAAAACAGATCAATGATGGAGGTGGGACAGGGAAGAGCGTTTCTCCAGGGGCCCAGAGCCTCGTTCCAGATCTCTTGAGAAAAATTACATTTCAACATTAAGTGATAGAGATTCTCTTCATTTTCGAGGCACATTATGCATCAGGAAGGCCCTTGGATGCCTATTTTCTTCAATTGATCCCCAGTCAAGATTCTATTGTGGCACATGAGCCAGCAGAAAAAATTGATTTTAGGAATTGTCTTGTGACCCCAAAGCCCTTTTCAAGTCGCAGGGTTGGGAGGGACGTGGGGTTGTTCCAGCAGTTTTGCATAGCCTAGAGCCATGGTGTACCTTTCCTTTTGGGAGCCCCATCCATGTTTATCTTGTCTCCTAGCGTGAATCAAGGCCATTCCCTTCAGATGAGTAAAAACGTTTCACAGTCTTGTTTCAGTCCCAAAGGCACCTGGAGCTTCTTCCAACTAATCTAGTTGTAGTCTTCCCAACAAGAGATATCCCACATCGTGATGAAGTCAACGTTGACCATCCAAGCCTGAAGTATGCATAGCGAACTGATTTCGATGAGTGGGGGATTGTTCATGATGTTGTCTTCCCAGATTTTTGTAAGCTTGCCATTACCCGGAATCCAAATCGCATTGTGGTTTATCAATGGGTAGCTTTGAAACAGAGCTTGAGGAGATGCGATCCAATCTTTGGAAGGGGGATGTCAATACATCGCTTCCTTTGACCCCTAAAATATTTTTTCCACAGAACAGTTTGCACCTAGCCAAGATTTGGAGCGATAATTCTCCATATTTGCTTAGCTCCCATTGCCACATTTTGGATGCTGAGGTCTTTAAAATTCAATCAGCCTTCCATCAGGGGCTTGGTGACTTTGTCCCAACATACCAAGGGGATTCTCTTTTCATTTTGTTTACCGCCTTTCCAGAAAAAATTATGGATGTAATTCTCCATTTTCTTGAGGATACAGATAGGAGCCAACATGACAGAGAATTGAAAGATTGGGAGGCTGTTGAGGAAAGCCTTAATGAGCACTATTTTACCATCATGGTTGAGCCAAGAGAAGCCCCAGGCATGAATCTTGAGCTTGAAATTTTCTAAAAGAGAGATCCTGTCTCTGCTAAAGGTATCCTTTTGGAAAATAGGAAGGCCCAGGTACTTGAAAGAAGACCAGTTTAAAGAGGCCGCAAAGCCCAAGCATCTGGAGATGGCATTGAGGGTGCTGAAAGGAACATTCCAGTAGTAGATATGGCATTTCCCTTTATTTAGAATGCTTCCCATTGCATAATAGTAATAATCCAACACTCCTTTTAAGTGTGAATCCGAAAGAATATTGGTTGCGCCCAACAACAGAGAATCGTCAGCGAACAACGCATGATTAATGACTCCTCTTTCAATGTTTAGACCCATTATCTCTTGATCTAGTTGTTTCTTCTCTAGGTAAAAGCTTAGAACAAAAGCTTGGAGGATGAAGAGGAGGGGGGAAAGGGGGCACCCCTGTCAGAGCCCTCTTAAGGCTTTGAATAAATATGTTGCTGGCCCATTCACCAAGGAGCGATCCAGGGTTTAGAGATACAGGACCGAATCCAATTGATGAAGTTATTCTCGAATCCAAACTTGTGCATAACGTCAAAGAGAAAATTATGTCTGACATGATCAAAGGCATTTGCAATATCAAGTTTGATGACCATACCCTTTCCTTTTCAAAGAAGACTTGAGTGTATTCCCTCTTGTACTAAGATGAAGTTGTCCCTGATCTGTCTCCCATGAACAAAGCCCCCTTGATTCTCAGGGATAATAGGAGGGAGGATACTTTTCAATCTGTTGGCTATCACCTTTGTTATCAGCTTGTAATCGATATTACAAAGAGATATAGGGTGAAATATGTTAAAGGAATTGGCTCCCTTTTCCTTAGGGATGAGGGAAAGGAAGGCAGAATTGGTGTTGCCCCCAATTTTCTGATAGGCTTAGGATTTCAGCACTAGTTTATGCAGATCCTTTTCAACTATCTGCCAACAATTTTGGAGGAATCTGGCAGTAAACCCATCTAGTCCAGGGGTTTTATCGGGCTCCATGGCAAAGAGGGAAGCCTTAATTTATTCTTTAGTAACCTTAGCTTTGAGTATCTGATTCATTATATTGGTGATCTTTGTAGGTACCACATCAAGAAACTTGGAGTTCTGGGCTCTCTCCCCTTATTCACTGTAAAGGTTTTTAAAATGGGAGGATGTTTCCCTTTTGATGTTGATGAAGTCCTTGTGGATTGTGGCATCTTCTTTTATTTATGAGATGGATTTAAATTTTCTTATCGCTTGGGCTTGTTTGTGGAAGGAGGTATTCCTATCTCCCACTTTAAGCCAAATGCTGCGAGATTTTTGTCTCCAATATTCTTCCTTCGAAAAGCATGCCTTGTGGCACTTCTGCTGTAATTCTTCCTCCCTATCCATAATTTCTTTTGTGATTTCTGAGCTTTTAGTCTGTAGTTGATCAAGCTCTAGGATGGCTTGGACTTGTTTTCTTTCAGATGCTAGATTAGGGAGTGTTTTGGCCCATCTTTTCAGGACTGCTTTCACTCTTCTGAGTTTTTCCTCCCAGACGAAAAAGGAAGATCCCTTGAAAGGATCCCTCCAAGTTTCCTTTACCTTCTTCATGAAATCCAGTTCCTTGACCCATAAAGGAATAAATCTTAAAGGTATTGGGCCTATGTTTTTCTGGGCCAGGAATTTGATTTTGATGGGTTTATGATCTGAAGCACTGTAAGGGAGAATATGCATACTAGCCTCTAGACCTAAAAGTAGGAAAGAACATTGAACAAGAAATATGTCAAGTCTTGTTGCAATATGACTAGGTCTGATTCTTTTATTTGACCAAGTGTACTTACCATTGGAGGGATTGATGTCGAGCAGATCCCACTCTTGCATGAGATCCTCCACCCATTCCCTTGCCGGACTTCTGACATTGTTGCCTCCTCGCTTCTCTAACAAAAGCAAGGTGAGATTAAGATCATTGGCGATGATGACGTTTTCCACATTCTTCATTTCTGCCAGATTCCTAATGGAGTCCCAGCAGGTCTTTTTTTCCCCTGTGTTGATTGGGGTGTATACGTTGAAGAGGTTGATGACCTCCTTTGTGCTAAGAAGCTGAAGTTTCAAGTATTTCCAATGGTCATTTTGAGTTTCAGTGATTAGCAAGTACTTATTGTTGTTCCAAGGAGAGCCCATCCCACCCAAGGCTCCTTGAGGAAAAATGACCAGTCCTCCACCTTTCTTCCATAAATTCTTACTAACTTGGAGGAAGTATTTTCCCTGCATTTGTGTCTCCTGGATTAATAGAATGTCAAGGGTTTCTATCCTTATGAGGCTTCTCACTACTTCTTCTTTTACTTTACTCCCCATATCCTTGCAATTCTAGGAGACGACCTTCATCACTTCCTTTTTTGAGTGTGTTGAGCTCCCTTGGAGCCCTGAGTCTGATTCCTTGTCATCTTTGAGGTTTTTTCCAAAAGTTTCTCAAGGGTTTATTGGCTTCCCTAAAGCTTATATTTGTAGGTTTCCTTCTCTCTCTTATCTCGGGAATACTTTCGTCCTCTTGTTGATCTTTTGGCCGAAGTTTGTGTGTCCCCTATTTCTTCTTCCTCTTATGATTCCTCTAAGTCTTGTTCCTCCTCTTCAAATTCTACTTGTTTTTCCTTGAGGCTTTCTAAGGAACTTTCCCCTGTCCTCAGACCTAAGGGTGCCCCTTTGTTGGGGGATGGTGTCTTTTTTGTTTCGATCTCCTGGGTTTCCTCTGGAGCTAAGCTTAAGGGCCCAAATTTGTTTTATTAACCATTCAGAATAGGGCCATGCTGATCGAAGCCGACTGTGGTCCTCTGTCTTTTGGAGCCCCGGATTTGGGGGTTTTATGGGAGTTTTTTGTCTGCTTGAACTGATTCCAGCCTTCCTCCTTCTCTTTATCTTTCTCTCCATTACTTGGGCAACCCCTGGCAAAGTGTCCGTAGACATGGCATTTTCGGCACTTGAAAGGAAGCTGCTCGTAATCTAATTTTTGCATATGAGTCCAACTGTTGACTTTGATTTTTATTGCCTCCGGGAGTCCCACCTCTAGATCGACCTCGACACAAATTCTGGCATAGTCATTTTGATCTTTGTTGTTTTCCCGATCAATAAATTTACCCAGGGTGTTACCTATGTGTTGCAAAGAGTCCCAATTCCAGCAGTGGACTGGGAGCTTCGGCAGCCTAACCCATACTGGAACAGTCGTAGGGACATCCACTTATGGATCCAAGTCCAGCATCCACTTGTTGAGATACAAGCCCTGAGAGCCCATGAAATAGGGCTCGTTCCAAAATATCAAATCTTTATCCTCTTTTGCGATGAATTCAAATAGAAAGAAGCCTCTCCCCAAGAAGTATGAGGTTACACTATTCTTGACCAAAGGCTTCCAGTTTTTGACCACCCTGTTCTCCATTGATTTTGGTGAGGGCTAGAGGCTAGTGAATTGTCCCACAAGGGCGTGATCCGCCATTGACAAGGTGACCTGGATCGGTTTCTCTAGGGGGAGAGAGATTTCTGGAATGTCATCTAGCTTCTTCATGAACTTAGGGGGTTTGACTGTCTTCTTTATTGGTAGAGAAGCCAACATCCAATTGAAAGTGTCCTTGGCTATTGGGGTAGGCGGAGGGGGAGGAGCTTGGGAAGAGCCCAATGCTTCCATGGCGGCGAGAGGGAACCCTGGATCAGGCACGCAGGATCACAATTCGTGAGAAAACCCTATGATCGCTCCAATTCTAGTAGCTTTGTCACAACCATATTCCTGATCAAATGTATCTTTCCACACAAGTGTCTAGTTAGTACTTAAGCATCATCAAAAATATTTTTGTTTCACTGTAAAAAATACAAAAGAATGAAATATTTAAAAACATTTTGACATACCTATGTCCATGTAGGTGGTCCCTAGTGGGAGTGGCATGTCAGGGTCCCCTATGAAGTTGATCTATGCATAGGGGTATTCATCCAGAGAAATAACCTTTCGCCTCCACTAGTAGAAGAAATCCTCGTTGTAGGGTGTGGGCACCCTACCTCTTCCATGTTGTCTCACTACCTCGGTCCATCGTGCCATGGCTAGATCATGAGGTCCTCTTAGAAGAATATCGACTCTAGGTCCCAAACCTAGAACCTAATCAAAGAAAAAACTACATAATATAGAGGAAAACTCGAAGTTCCTCTTGCTACCATGTTTTCACTCTATCAACTGACTATTCATATTAGCTAGTAGTGAGGTACACCAATAATATATTGTGGGACTCAATCACTCTACAACATAGAACATGATAAGCCTCGATGCCTAGTGCAATGAATCTGATCATGTGATCCTGGTCAACACGAGGACAACAATCTTGAGGCTGAGATTGTTTATCTCTCGGATGGGGATTTGACTCCTGAACTTCAGGGTCCCTACTGCACAATGAGCATCTATGTACTCCTCTATTTTGATACCACACCCAGCTCCCTGGGATTTGAGGTTCACCACCTCACCCCGTCGCGATAACCCAGTCAAAAATTAGATATCTTGTACTCCAATCCTCAATGGTTTCCCATCGAGGTTGAATCTTTCACTGTCAGGGTCCTAGTAATCCACAAGAATATCAAGCAACCTCACATGGGCCCTCATCCCTTTGAGTGCCCAAAATTTACATAAGCCACATATTTTCAAGGCCATTTGGGCCCTCAGATCTCTATCCACAGCAACATCTACCTCCTTGTGCTCCCTATAGAGAATGTCATTGATGCCTCCTGCATCTCATGGTTTCATCATTGAGTCTATGCTACCATAGTCCTCCATCTGTCTCTTGCTCTTGTTTAAATGAAGTCTATCAACATGTGTCAGCCATTCCTCATAACTCTTGACTTTGCATGTTGGAAATACCCTTAGTTTGCCTCATAATCACATGACACTATAGTCCTAGCATGCATGTTGGTCCTACTTTCATCAATGGTAGGTAACCTTGAACCCAACATTTGACATTCCATCATTGGTCGTTGATTGGGTGGTTTCCCTTGTATTCCAAGGCAAGATATCTATCCACACATTGGGATTCATGCAGTGTCTTAGATGCCATTAGCCATATTGGTGGTTTTCTCACCTTTTTCAGTAGTCTTCCTCATTGGCTGATATTCAGAGGGTCTTTTTCATGTACTGTTTGCACTTGGAACACACAAAGGATGCACAGGGTCATTGGTTCGTAAACATGTTCTTCGTCTTATTTCCTCCAAATCATGAATCTCATGCTTTGTAACTCATTATGAATGATGAGAGATGCCTTAATTCTCTCCTTTTAGTGGGTCTCTTTCCATTGAATTCATCTCATCTATTCTGGAAATAGGACCTAGAGTCTTATGAGTACCTTCATTCTTGCAGTTATTAGTGGTAGGTTCTCTTGTCATCGACAATTGGGAATACATCAATGTCTCCTAATCGATGGATTCTTCAGGTGTTCGACACTGACTCCTTTATTCACACTTGTAAGAATGTACTCGGTGCCTTGATACCTAATTTCATTATGGGTAGGTTGTCTCTCGTTTGTTAACGATATACCTCAATGGTTGATAATCAAACAATGTCTCATTCTGTTCGATCTCAACTCCTTTATTCACATGATGTAGACTTGCACCCTTGGAATATTATGTAGAACACTTGAATAAATCAGTACATGGCCACATCTTTCCTTAGTTGTTGCTTCCTTTTCATTGGAATAGTACGTATATGACTTTAGTGATCATGGGATATTAGTTTGTACTCCAATGTATACAGATATATTCATATTGGTTTTGAGACTGGCTGTACTGGGCCTTGTTCGTGACTATGACAACCTTGGGCATGTAACTGCATTTGTATTTTCCTATTCATGGCCACAAACAGTTGTTTGGTATATTTCCACATGGATATGAAGTGTAGTTCAAATTGGCACCCATGTATGCAAATTTAGTGAAGAATGTAATGAGCAACTAGTTCTTCCAGCTGTTTCCCCATCACTCCACTTCTGGGTTATTTATAATATATTGCGGCCATCGCAGATACTCCTATGACCTCACACATTAGGGGGCATCTGTTATAGAAAGATTTGCCTCACCCTATTTAATCTTGCACATAACACCTTTTTCCATTTCCCTATGCAAACTTTTCATCCCTTTTTGCAAGTTCCAAAGCTAAAAAATACATTTTTTCCACATGTACGCACCTTGTTTACTATAAAACATGTGTATACGCAGGCTGCTCCACTACATCCCACTTACATCGATATTTGTGCCCAAAAATGAAAAATGGATTCGGGTTTCCATGTCACGACAAGAGATCTATGATCCTTGGCCTTCCATATACTGGAAACGTTCTGACTCATCCCTTCAGTTCCATTTGAAGGTTATAAATGGGCCAATTCCGAGCTATGGAAAAGAAGAGAAAGAATTCAACTTTGAGAGAAAAGTTAATATGGAGAAATTATTTACTTCATATTGAGTCTACATCCCTTTTTCCTTTAAGTTTGAACACAGTGTTCAACCCCCAAGATCTTCCCTTATTGATTGAGAACTTCATTTTCTCTCTTATATGATCTTGCCTTTGGTGGAGGATTGAAGTGGTGGAGGCCTAACTAGAAGGAACTTAGTCTCTCGATTTCGAACTGTGCCAACATGGAAGTCTATAAAATTTTCACTTCTGATGATCATATATTAATAGAAATACCCTTTTTTGTCCAATTGATATGTTGCAAATATTTGAATTATTATTCCATGGGCGTATTTGTCATTTTTATTAATGGATTATGCTATTGAATGTGCTAACATCATTTATTATCACCATATTCTTGCTTTTCTTGGTTGTTGAGAACTAGTTGCAGGTATATTTCTTTGGGTCAAGTGCTCAATGGTGGACTTCATCGAATGTCTGGACGAGGTAGGCCTTTTATCTTGTCTTGCTAGCATATTCATTTATATATAGTATGCTTGAGAATAGAGTTGATTTCTACAATCATTTCCATCTATTGTGGTTTACCCTATCCATAGAGAGATTTTCCTTGTAACAATTCTCCCAGTAATGACATTTAAAATTCATTATGCATATCCTTTGCAAATTTTTGGCTTAACCTGTCATCAGTACTTCTAAAAATAATATCATCAACATAAAATTCAATTAATAAAATACTATCTTGAGTTATCTTGATGTAGAGATTGATGTCTGCACTTCCGTTTCTGAACCTTGCCTACTGTAGATATTTATCCAGTCTAGAGTGCCATGCTCTAGGAGAATGTTTTAGACCATACAAGGTCATCTTCAATTTACACACATAATTTGTGTTCTCTAACAACTGAAATCCTTTTGGGTGTTCAATGTAGACTTCTTCTTCAAGTTCACCATTCTGAAAAGTTGATTTCATTTCCATCTGATACACTTTAATATTCTTGGAGCATGCATAAGCTAGGATAAATCAGATTGCTTCAATTTTGGAAAATGGAGCAAATGTCTCTTCAAATTTGATTCCTTCAACCTGTGTGTATCCTTTACATACCAATCTAGATTTGTTCCTTGTAACATGTCCATCTTCATTCAATTTATTTTTGAATACTCAATTTGTGCCAATCACATTCTTATTCTTTGGTCTTGGAACCAATTCCCAAGTGTCATTATTCTCTATTTGATCCAATTCTTCATCCATGGCCTTATTCCAAAATTCATCCTTGTTGGCCTCTTCAAAACAGTTTGGTTAAATCGTAGATGAGAGTTCTAGGTGTGTTTGTTCTGGTGAATGGATTCTTCTCCTAGTCTCAACTCCTGCATCTTTGTTTTCGATAATCTGATCGGAAGGATGATTCTTCTATACTCATTTTCTAGGTCTCTTTGGAGGCACTTGTTGAACTTTATCTTCTACTTCTACCTAATCCTCTTCATATTCCACTTATACTCCTTCTTCATCTTCTACTTCTTCTTCGTAAAGATGTTCCATTGATTCATTTTCTTCTTCCTTTAATTCACGCCCACCTGTTTCATCAATTGTTACATAGATGCTTTCCACAACTTTGTTCAACCTCAAATTGTAACACTTGTATGATTTCCATGTACTTGAGTAACCAACAAGTACTCTTTTTTCCACACGAGAGTCAAACTTTCCCATTCTGCCATCTTCTCTTTTTATGTAGCATTTGCTTCCAAATACTCTGAAGTGCTTCACATTTACTGGTCTTCCTTTCCATATATCATAGGGATTTTTTTCAGTGGTGTTTCTGAGCATTACTTTGTTTTGAAATTGAATCGATGTATGCACTGCATGTTTCCAAAAGATATCTATCAATTTAGAATCCATTAACATTTTTCGAGACATTTCCTGTACTGTCATGTTTTTTCTTTCAACAACTCCTGTTGGCACAGGGGCAAACCTAGGGTTCAAATATTCAACAACGCACCAAAAAAACCCTAACTACTGGCCCTTTTGGAAACACCTGTGAAGCAGTTGAAGTCTCACCCAAGGTAAAGGCAGGGGGGTTGCAGGACTCAAGTGTCTACAACCTAGATGGGACACATATTTGTGATCACAATACTTAACATAGCACTTGGCAATTAACATTCATTAGTATTTTAACCCTCAGTCACATCGCAAGTTAAACCCTTATTACATAACAATGCAGTATTACTCAAGATCTAAGCATATCTAACCATTAGCACACAACACCAAAATAGATATAGCATTCATTCATACATAAATCACTAAGAATCAGTAGATATATCTATTATGCCTCAAGATCAGTGCACTAAGCATATAAATACATAAAAAACATAACACAAAGCACATCGACATAGGATATATGTGGTTCACCCCAGTGTGGGGCTACAACCACCAACACTTCTTCTTCTTTATTAGTCTCCTCCAATCTTCTTACATGCACAAAGCCACAAAGCCAACTCTACATAGGACAGGATATATGTGCACACCTTGCCAGATCCTCATTCCCCAAGTTAGGTCCAAGCATAGAGCCTTTACACAGTCTGTGCACAAAGCACTTACAAAACACTTGCACTTAGCTCTGCAAGACTTAACACATCTTCTTGCACATAGCTAACATTAGCACTAAGACATCAGCCTACTAGGTCTCTTTCTTACATAGCCTAGCTACTTATTTATACATTACAAAAGGGGCCTAAACATGGGAAAACCCATGGGCCAACATCCCATACTCGTTACATAAACCCTAAAACCCAAAAATCCCACAAAAAGTGCAGTATCCCATGATCTCTGCTTCGTCTAGGTGCTCCATCTTCGACCATCCTATCAAAGTCCCAAAAATGGTCAAACGTGACCAAATTTTTCACAAAACTTGGTCGAGGGCCAACAGGCCCCCAACACTCACATGCAACTCGTCCTGAGTCACGCTGATATAGGCAACACTACTTCGAAGTCCTTGATATTATCTCAAGCTACCTCGACTTGCTGCTTCGCTAGAGCCTCCTACTCGAAGAACTCCTAAATGACTTTCTCGATGACAGGCCCTTCTAGGAATTGTTCCACTATTGTGATCACCTGTTCTAGTTGTGATCCTTGTCCCTCGATTTCTTCAAAGAGGGTGTAGGTTTCATCCTGCATCAACTGGAGTTGTCGTGTCACCTCCATCACTCTACTCTGGATAACAGTGACCTGTTGTTGAACTGCACGCTTCTCCTGTGATCTCTTCATCTTCTCAATGGTCGTAAGTTGCTTCAATTGTTCTTGCACTGTCGACACCTGCTGCTTCGCCTCCTAGAGTTGTGCCTCCAATATCCTTAGCTCTGGGTCTTCTACAAGGTGCTCGTAGGTCTACACACTTTGGTTACTTAATTTCTTACATTCTAAAACCAATGCCTTGATTCTTTGTATTGCGCTCCTGGAAGTTTCTTCCCTTTGATCTCGCACTTCTTGCAGAATGCTCGACACTGCTTGCAGTTCTAACTTTGTTACTATTGCTTGAATCTATTGAATGGATTCAATGAGATTCCCCACTTGGATCTCATCTGTCTCTTCTTCCATCTGAGCCAATCCTAGCACAGAGAAAAGTGCTCTAGTTAGTTCTTCTCTAACCCCAATATTCTCTATGAGAAACTATTCTTTTTCTTTATGGATCTTCTCTCTGTCCTCTTCAAACTTTGCTCATAGGTCATCTTTCTCTTGCTACACAACCCGACATTGCTCTAGGGATTCCTCCTTTTCTTTCATTAAGGCATATGTGGCCTGCTCTTTTTATTCTTGTACACGTTGAAGGCGAGCCTCTGTAGCATCTTCTATCCTACGTACTTGGGTGGGATCATACCCCAACTCTACAAATTCTGATGATGACAGTGAAGTAGACAATGCGTGGCTCGAATAGAGACCTTGTTGTACCTCCTTCAACTCCACCTCAATTCTTTCATACATTGTCTCCTGCTTTTCTTTGTTTCGCTGAAAAATATCCTCTGAAGCATCTACTACAGTTAGGATGATGAGGTCAATATCATCCACTGTGAGAACATTCTGTGACTAAGGCTTATTCGCTCGTGACTTCTTGCGCACTGAGGGTTTCTTTGGAGAAACCTTCCTTTTCTTCGATGTCTCGGCCTCTATATGGGGATCCTTCAACGATGTCACTTTTCTCTCTTCTTGCTTGTCTTCTTCCCCTCCCCCTTCTTGGTTTACTTCATCACCTCCTCCTCCTCTAGGTGAGTCAAGCGGAGTTTCCTCCAATGCATTTTTTATCTCTTGGACTTCTTTCTTTTTCCTTTTCTTAGCATTGCTCATTCCATCCCACTCAGTCCTAGTGACCACAGGACTTTCGATGAGGTCAGGGTCGGAGAGTTCTACATCTCCAAACGGTAAAAGCAATTCTGTAATCCATTCCTTGGTTATATCCTCCATATCTTTCTCAGTCAATTTATAGTAAGACTGCAACTCCTCCTTGTTTTCATCTCCACGCGCGGTGATATATATGAAGTGTCGGTCTGTGCAAAACTTTGTGAGTGGACTGAACCTATGGAGTGTATTTGACGTCATTCGGAGGAATGAATCAATGGCCCATGTGAGATGTAGGTAGTAGGTGTGGAAGAAAACATTTGACTGCCATTGATTCACCATATCGCTTGTATACCACAAGGTGGTGAACCTTGCGGCTAGCAGGGATGATTTTAGGGGATAAATTTCTCTCATGGGATAATTTTCCATGGTTTTTCCCGAAACAATATTTGCTATTCTAAAAATGATTCGCCCATATTCTATAGGATAAAATTATTTTACCTTAAAAATCGCCAAAATTTTATACAAACTATATTAAATCCTTAGAAATTTGAATTTTTTTATAAAAATATCTCCAAACATTTATAAATGACATATGAAGGATTAGTAATATTCGCCAAGGTTTCTATATTTTAAAATAAATTTCCATCCTTAAAATCATCCCTGGCTGCCAGTGTTTTGGATGGCTCAAATTCAGGGAATGTCTCTCCCTCTCACATCTCCCAAGTAGAAATTGCTATGAGTATGAGTAACCAGCTAAAGTGGAATTCATAACCTTGGTCCTGCGCTTCGCGACAGTCCTTCTCCAACCCGTTGATGAGGTAGCTTGCCCAGTTCATCTGTATCCCTTCAACACACTTCCCTGCAAGGTCGAAGACAAACCCCGTGACTTATGTTGGTTTGTTCTTCTTGACGAGCATACCCGTCATCAATTGGCAAGCTAGGCACACTGTGCCATCTTGGATGGAGGCTACCTTGTATCCCCGCTTCCCCTTCTCCACATCATCATAGGTTTCCTTTATACGTTGCGCCAGGGAGTGATCTGCAACCTTCCCTAGATAAAACTGGTGAGGGTCTGGTCCCTGCACACTCAATATAGTGATCATGTGGATCAGCGTCAGATCCACAGTCAAACATATATCCAACCAGAGATAAACTCCATGGTAGCACGACAGGATGATTTTAATGCACATGTTAACCTCCTGATGTATGTTGAAGTGGGGTATCTTCATAACATTAAGGATGGTGGACTTCGTAATCTCCTGAATCAGTGGATGGGGGACTATATTCATCTTCTTCCCTGTCATCTTTGTCAAGTACCTATGCGGTGCGAGCATCGCATAATTATTTATGTCTCCCAGTTTAAATTCGTTGATCTTCAGATTAGGGATCAATCCTAGCTACGGTCCTACTGAATGTATCCCCTTTAGGAGGTACGTAGTGATGAGTGTGTATTCGAAATATCTTGGGACGTTTTCACGACTAACCGCACCATTCAGAGGTGGGATGTAGTCGGGAAAGACCGACGGGATCAACTTTGCATTCACCAGGTCTTTTCGGTGCTTGCTTCTCTTCTCTGTTGTAGTTCGAGATGGACCAGATCAACATCTAGTTGAGGGTGGTTCTTGTAATCCTCGCATCAATGAGGCTTGTACTCCTATGGACATAACTTTCTCATCCATAAGATCTATTAGAATCTCCTCCACAGACTTCTCTACTGCGCTACGTGCACCCGACATACATGCTCGCGGTCAAATATCTCGGGTAGGTGAATGGATACTTAGGGTAAGAAATGGGTGGCGAGGTCTCAAAAGCATAGTGCGATAGCAATTAGTTTTCTTGTTAGCTCAGATAATAACAATTTGAAAAAGTGTCCCTAATGAGGCATTCGTCGGATTAAATAAATAATTTCGTAATAGGTTCCTCCAACAGATCGAAAATACGATTCCATCCGTTATTGCATGGTCTCAACAGTCTCACAGCGATATTTTCTGCAATAACTGCATTTTTAACCATTCTGGAGCATCATTATAACGATCAGGATGCCTCCAAAGGTCATATAGCTTCACCAAGCCAAAGTTCTCTTCTGCGTTGTTCTGTTATTCCGACAATGTTTAAGTTCTGCAAGCCTTCATCCTGTGAATTCTTCACTGGAACCGCCTACAATCTTTCTAACTTATCTTTCTTCTTATTGATATTTATGGCCTTCTTCCATGTGATCTGAGTTTTTCGATTCCTCTTTCCATTCATACTCTTATCTTCTCTTATCATAGTAACTTCACACAGTTGATGTTCTCTCAAAAGTTTTGCATGCAATATCTCTTCTCTTACTACTTCTGGGGTAGGTTCTCTTTTCTCCTACATGGATAGGTTCTTTAAGCCTTCTTGTTTTCTTTCAACTTCAACAGATAAGTATTTGGTCCTCAGTTTCTTTAACTTGTCCTCTTGTTCTTCTATTATTCACGTTATTTTCTTGTCTATGAAGTCCCTTAATTATTTATTTTTCTATTCTATGACTTCCTCTTCTCTTTTCCTTCAGATCTGATCTTTCTCAATCCAGGTCTTTCCTAACAAAAGTGCAAAAGGAGCATTGTTCTCAACAAACTTAATGACCTCAAAGTATTCTTCAGTCGATGCTCCATGAGAAATCATAGGTACATGAGTAAGTCTTCCACATAGGGTTATCATATTTCCTTTAAACAAGCTTATCCCTCCTAATGAAGGAATCATATTAGGCTTTCCCAAAATTTCCCAAGTACTTTCTGGCATAATGTTCACCTGTGTTTCTTCATTCAAGAAATAGTCTATGTTGAAGTATCCTATTCTTGTTTCTATGCACTGATTTTCTTTTAAGATCTATGGTAAATTGATGTCTTTGTGATCATTCATTGTTTCTTTCAATTGTAATAACATAGTCTTTGATTCTGTCTGATTCTCTAACACGTCCTTAGTTTCTTGACCTTCTTCATGGTTTTCTTGTCTCAAGTTCATCTCCTCAACTTTATCAATCATTCTAGGGAAATCCAACACCTCATGATCAATAGCTTTACATCAAAGACAAATGGGACATCTACCAGGGGATTTCTTAGCAAGATGTCTCAGTCTTCTATAGCTATAACAAAGTGTTAATCCTCTCTTTCTCTTAAATTATCCCCAACCTTTCTTGTACTGCACACTAGGATCACAATGATGGACCTACAACCTGCAAAAATTCTTTCTAGGAACCTACATCCACTTATTATTCCAAAAATTCTTTCTATGTATAGAAATAACATATCTTCCACTATCTCTATCAGATCTATTCATATCAAATCTTCTTTTTTCTAGTTGTGCCCTATTTTTTAGACTAGGACCAAATCTATCAAACATACCTAGATCCATACTTTTGAAGCACAAATTTCCACTTTTCTTACCTTTACTAGAGCACAAATCTTTAATATCTTACCTCTTTCTTCAGATCAAGCTTCCGTCTCTTAGCACAGAGATTTGCATGTCAAGTAGAATACTACACACTACAACAACAGATCTACACACAGAGGTTTCTCTTTTCTTCAGTTCCTAGTAATCACAGTTTCAGGTCCCGACAACAGAGCCATTTTTTTGCACAAGGGCATACCCAAGGTTCAATTCTTCAACAACACACCAAGAAAACCCTAACTAATGTCCCTTTCAGCAACACCTATGAAGCAGATGAAGTCTCATCTGAGGTAGAGGTAGGGGGGGTTGTAGGACACAAGTGTCTACAACCTAGATGGGACACAGATCTGTGATCACAATACTTAATAGAGCACTTAGAAATTAACATTCATTAGACCTGTAACCCTCATTCACATCACAGGTTAAACCCTTGTTAAAGAACAACACAGTATTACTCAAGATCTAATCATATCTAACCATTAGCACACAACATCAGAGTAGGTCTAGCATTCATTCATACATAGAGAACTAAGCATCAGTAGATCTATCTATTACACCTCAAGATCAATGAATTAAGCAGATAAATACATAACCAACATAAACAACATAGCACAAAGCACATCGACACAAGATATACATGGTTCATCCCAGTGTGGGGCTACATCCACCAACTCTTCTTATTCTTTATTAGTCTCCTCCAATGTTCTTGCATGCACAGAGCCACAAATCCAACTCCGCATAGGATAGAATATCTATGCACACCTCACCAGATCCTCCTTCCCCAAGTTGGGTCCAAACACATAGCCTTTACACATTATGTGCACAAAGCACTTACAAAACACTTGCATTTAGCTCTGAATCCTTAACACATCTTCTCTCACATAGCTAACATTATCACTAAGCCATCAGGCTACTAGGTATCTTTCTTACATCACTTAGCTACTTATTTATACATTAAAAAAGGGGCCTAAACATGGGAAAACCCATGGGCAGACATCCCATACCCGTTGCATAAACCCTAAAACCCAAAAATCCCACAAAAAGGGAGAGATCCTGCGATATTTGCTTCTCCTGGGTGCTCCATCTTCTAGCAGCCTGTCGAAGTCCCAAAAATGGTCGAACACGACCAATGTTTCCACAAAACTTGGTCGAGGGCCAACAACTCCATTCTTCTGAGGTGTCCTAGCAATGGAGAATTGATTTTTTATTCCATGTATTTTGTAGTAATCTATAAATTCCTTTGAAGTGATTTCTCCTCCATTATCATATCTCAAACATTTGATTTTTGAATCCATTTCATTTTCAACCATTTCCTTGTAGACCTTGAAGTTTTCAAAAGATTATGACTTATTCCTGAGAAAGAAAATTGCAGTCATTCTTGTATAATCATCAACTAATAACATAAAGTATTTCTCACCTTTTAAACCCTTTTTTGTAGTTAATCTAACTAGATCAGTATGCACAATTTCTAGTGGTCTTGTCATTGAATATTCTTTTTATTTAAACCTGCTCTTTGTTTTCTTTCCTTGTTGACAATGCTTGCATAAAGATTTGGTTGGTTTCGTAATCTGGGGCATTTCTCTAACTTCGTCCTTTTTTATAATTTTGACAAGGTTATCAAAGTGTATGTGACCCATTCTTCTCTTCCATAGCCAACTTTCATCTTCCTTTCATAGAGAACACTTTTCATTTCCAATTTTACTTAGTACATATATGTTCCTTGAAGTTCTTGTAGTTGTTGCAATCAATTTTCCTGAACCTTCTTTTCTTATCTCACACTTTTTTGAATCGAAAGTAACTTTATGACCTTGGTCACACATTTGACTCGCACTTAGAATAATATGTTTCATACTTCTACTAGTAGAACATTTTGTACCTTGGTATTCTTGTTCCCAATTTTGACTATGCCTTTTCCAATTATTCTAGTTGAATCATCATTTCTGAAGGAGACTGATCCATCTCTTTCCTTTATTAATGTAAGAAACATGTCTCTATCACCTTTCATGTGTTTTGAATAGCCACTGTCAACATACCAACCACGTTTCTTCTTCTTAGCTTGTAGAGCGAGTGTGCATTCTTCATTGCTATATTGATTCTTCTTTCTTATCCATGTCCTCTTATGAGGTTCATGTCTGTGACTGTTGTTGTTCTGTTGTGGTTCTCTAGGAGGGACTTCCATTCTGCAATATTTGTTCATGTGTCCAAAGTTGTTACACTTGTAGCATTCCACTTCAGTGCTCAAAGATTCAAACCTGTTGTAAGTTTTTCTTTGTGTTTCACTATGCCTTCTTGGATAACCCTCTTGTGTGTGACTTTCAAAGTTGTTTATGTTCATGTTGTTATCTCTGCAATTCACATATTTATGTCCAAAATTAGTACATGTATAACATAAACCAAAAAAGATAGTTTGATACCTAGGATTTGAAGATTTTATGAAAGGAGGTACTCATGTGAATCCTTCTTCTTCCCAATGCCTATCTATTTATGTCAGTCTTTGATTCTAAAATCTGAATCTTCTCGGTGGAGGAGTGTCCCTGTAGTTTTCTTTGTAGACCTTCCTATCCTCTTTGATTGTTTCTACATATATTTTTGGATATCTTTCTTGTTTTGTTGTTTTGGAGCTTGATCCCTTTTCTATCTAATTGTATCCAAATCTGGACTTGTCATGATGAGGTTTTTCACTATTGATAATGTCATCTAGAACTTTTGAGTTGTTCTGCATATTTTTCTTTTGAATATCCTTTCTTAATGTGACAATCTCTGCTTCCAAATTTCTAATGATCATGTCTCTTCGTTCTAGTTGTTCTTTGAATGCTTCTTCAATTCTTTTATCTTCTTCTATTTGAACCTTCAAATTTGTGATCATTTGTTCTAGTTCATGAATGTCTTCTTTCTTGTCTAGTTCCACTTGTAGCTTCTTCTTTTTCTTCTGATAACTTCTATGGCACACAATAATTCTTCTCGATAGTCAACTTCTACCTCTTAATATTCTTCTTCGTCTTCTTCATATTCTTCTTCGACCTCTTCATATTCTTCTTCAGTTTATTGTTTATCAGAGTCTTCTACTACCATGAATACAACTATTTTTGTTTCACTATCACTGACTTCATCTTCATCTAATGATGAGATGTCTTCTTTGGTGGATAAGATTTTCTTGAAAACTTTCTTTGTGGTTCTTTTGCCTTTATATGTTTGTTTGCTATTTGAGTAATCTTCATCATTTCTTTTATTTTACTTATGAGGACATTTGTTAGAAAAATGACCAATACCATCACAATTAAAACAAATCAAAGGAATATTACCTCTATATCTGTTGTTGGTTCCCTTGTTCAATCTTCTGACAAAGTTGGCCACTTCTTCATCATCTTCTGAGACGTCAATGTTGCTTCTATGTTCTTTTTCTTTTTGCTTTCCCTTTTTCTTTGACCTTTTGGATGCTTTGAAGGCTACTTATTTTACATCTAGATTTTCATGTTCAGTTCTCATTTCATATGCTGTGAATATTCCATGTAGTTCATCCATGCTTATTAATTTTAGATCTTCTCTTTCTTCTAGTGTTGATACCTTAGGGTCGAATCTCATAGGAAGAGATCTTAGTACGTTTTGAACAATTAAATATTCTTTGATTTCTTCTCCCAATCCCATGATTTCATTTTCTGTTTCATCGACTCATAAGAAGTAAGCTGCAATATTCTCATCTTCCTTCATCTTTAGTTGTTTGAACTGACCTCTGTAATTTTGGAGCTTTGTTGCTTTGACTTTTGAATCTCCTTTATAAATATTTTGAAGTTTGTCCCAAATCTCTTTAGCAGATTTACAATGTGCAACTTTGGTGAATATTGATTCACCTAAACCATTCAGAAGTGCATTTGTGGCTTTGGAATTATTCTGACCGAGTTTCATTGATTTTTCACTTGTCGATGGAACTGATGGTTCTTTGTATCCATCTATAATTGATTGCAAAATTTCAAATCCCTGTGCATGTATATATGTCTTCATCCTTATGTTCCAAAATGCATACTTTTTCCATCAAACTGTGGTATTCCATTTTTATACATGTTTCTCTCCATGATCTACCTTTCAGTGGTTAAACTAAATTATGAAGGAACCTTCTCTGATACCAATTGTTGGATTACTGAGAGGGGGTGAATCAGTAATAGATCAATATAATCCTTTTTGACCATATAATATCAATGTAACATTATCATCAGTAATTCCAGAATAAATAAACAATGAACAAATGATAAAGCATATGCATATACAGTACACCAGTGTTCTTACATGGAAACCCAAAGTGGAAGAAAACCACATAATGTTTTTTCTTATATGTCTTGAAGAATTACATTCATTGGAAGCACCAACTTCCTTTGTTTTCCAGAACACCCTAATTCTCTAGATACAACTAGAAGGAGGCTACAACCCCCTATGTTCTCTGACTACAACTGGAAGGTGGATACAACCATGTGTCCTTGCCCCGTTCAACCGCCCTGACGTAGAAGTAGAATGATGGAACCATTGTCACACTATCACTATGAGATATACCACTATAAACTTGTACCAATCAACCTGTAATCAACCTATACCATAAACAAGTACATCAACCATGCACCTGCTTGTACCTCAACCTATAATCAACCTGTACTATAAACAATTGCATCAACCATGCACCAACCTCAACCAAACAACCTATATCTGAAACATAACTCAACCAAAATCCCTCATCAATTTCATAATCCAAATCTGATTCATAACTCTGTGATAGACCTGGTGTATATGATCACATACCTGCAAACCTTCCTTAATAAGATATTAGCATTTTCATCAAATTTTACTTTAGTCTCCCATGACTAGTTTTGGATTAGTCAACAACCCTAACTTGAAATAATCATAACTATGTAAATGTAATGAATAAAGATCTGAAAATGATACAAAATGTTCTTAAGTGTCTTATATGCAATTCTTGTAGGTTTCACTACTTGGAACCTCTCAGAAAAGGATTTATAGAAAAAATGGCATACCTTGTTGAATTCTGGATTATTCTAGAGAGTAAACTTGTAGAGTGTTCCCTGCACGGAATATTTGTTTTATGGATATGAAAATTGTACACAAAATACTAAATAATGTAATCTAACCAATACATTTTGTCTTACTAAATTTGGATCTGTTATGAATGAGTTATGACGTTTTTACCTGAAACACTTGTTTTAGACTAGTTTCAGGACTAGCCACAAACCCTATTTTCCACGAACTATAACTCCAAAAATACAACGACACACAAGAAGAAATTTTTACCAAAGCTAATTGGATATGTTTCCTCAATGGCATGTCATTTTCACTATCTTAATCATTATAGAAAAAACATTTATTGCTAAAATGGTGAGATGACCTATAAATAACATACCTTAGAAAGCATCATCAAAAGAATTTATCCTCCCTTGAATTTCGGCCTTCTTTACTTCACCTTCCCTTTGAAATTCGGCTTAGATATCCTTTGGTTACCTCAATAACCTGTAGATATTCAATATGCTCAAGTGTGATTAAAATGAGAGAATCTTGCCTCTTATTTATACTTTCATGTAGCTTCCTCAAGGGGTTACCTTTTAACCATCTTAACCCATTTTCCTTATTTTAGGGTTAACCCACTTCTAATTTCTCCATTAAATTTATTATTTAAATAATTTATTTTGTATTCACTTTTACTTATAGTACACTCATCATTTCATTTTATTATTTACCTTCTAAAATCTCTTAAACCACTTTGACTACTTTGACCTTTTGGGGCTTCTAGATGTGATCCGGATTTTATGAGAAGAATGAAATGAATACAGATTATTAACAGGTGCTTAACACAAAGTAACAGAGATACAATAAAACTAGTTTTCTATTCAATTAAGCTGAAACTGTAAAATGCAGCGGAAACAAGCTTGCTGGAATGGTGGCGGCTTATCTCTGAGAAGAGATGTGATGGCAGTGCACATTCACAAGAAGCAGGTTACAATGAGGCCCTGAAGGCCTTTTTACAATAAGAAAGAATGAAAAAAACCCTAGACATTCAAAAACCTAACCCTAGGAGATGAAGCTCCAAAAGTCATGTGGGCCCCGTTTGCGTAAGGTAGTACATCAACTTCTCGGGGTCGTAACTTTTGCATATGATCTCTGTTTTAGGCGTGTGATAGCCCATTGGAAAGATATCATCGAGGAGATTCATTTTGGAGGATAAATCATGCCTTTGGATATCATTGAAGATATATATACCAAAAAACCTTCATTTAGGCCCTCAAAATGGCCCTAGAAGTTAAAATTGCTAAAAATAGTAAATTGCCAAAATTGTCAGAAAACTATTTTGAGCTAGTTGGAAAAGGTGGGTGGCCACCGATATCCATATGGATCAATCCTCCCTCCTTAGTAAGAAATGGTATCCATTGCGTTGAGTTCCCCCATTAGATGAGGAAATTTCTGCTGAATTTGGCCCTGGGTGAGCCACTTGCCTTGGTGCAAGAGTTTCCCTACTTTAACGACTCGATAAAGATGGATCCTTTGTTGTCGAGTTCCCTTGATCTATATGTCCACAATATGATCATTGGATGATTTTTGTATGCATTCAGGGTTGAGCTATGTTGGTGTCATCTATTATGCTACTTCTGAGGTGTCCAATAATGGTGGGAAATAAGGGCGAAGGAGATCCATGTTGAACATTGGGTGTAGGCCAAGGAAAGGAGGAATGTTGAGATCAAAAGAATTATCCCCCATGGCCTTGGTGATAGTGTATGGTCCATAACAGAGTGGGAGAATATTCTGATGGGGTCCTGTAAGGCATTCTTCTGCAAGTGCAACCAAAATTTTTTTCCCACCTGAAACTTATGCGGCACCCGATGTTGATCATGGCATTGTTTGTACTTGTCATTGGACTTTTATAAGATATCCTAAACCTGTTAGCAGATGTGCTGGATCCACTCAATGAACCAAGTGGCTTTGTCAGCTTTAGTTGGAGCAAGAGATGAGTCTGTCGAGGTGACCGCAAGGGGAAGTGCAACATCTATGGGACCCAATGGTTGGAATCCCAACCCCACTTGAAAGAGGTTGTGGCCAGTTGATCTATGCAAGGCTTGGTTGTAGCTATGTTGGACATAGGGAAGGCTCTCATCCCATATGCGAGGGTTCTTTGAATTATACATGTGAAGGATATGCACAATCATTTGATTTACAACCTCGGTTTGGCCATTTATCTGGGGGTGGAAGGTCGTGGATTTGGTGAGCTTTGTGTCCAGCAGTGACCAGAGGCTTGACCATAATGTGCTAAGAAATAGACTATCCCAATATGAGACAATGGCTTGTGGGATTCCAAAATCTACCCAGATTCGTTCAAAGAAGAGCTTGGCAGTGGCCTCTGTTGTGATTCTCTTCTTGCAGGCAACCAGAATTGCCATCTTAGAAAAATGATCAACAACCACAAAAACACAGTCATTTCCCCGCTTGGTGGATGGGAGGCCTGACATGTAGTCCATTGATATGGATTCCCATGGCCTGTCAGGAGTAGGAAGAGGGGTGTACAGGCCCAGTTTCTTAGTGTTCGGTTTGGCAATAGCACAGGCAGTGCAGGACCTGATATACTTGACGACCTCCTGTCAAAGTTTTGGCCAATCAAAATGTTTCTGTAGCATCGCCACTGTCTTTTCGATGTCGAAGTGTCCTGCCACCCAACTGTAGTGGGATTCCCAGATCAACTTTGCTCCCTCACTTGATGGAACATAGATATGGCCCAGACGACACAACAACCCATCCTGAAGATGGAAATTATTGACAATTGCATTTGCACCCAACATTTGGTAGGTGGTGGTGAAGTCATGGTCTGTCTCATAGAGTTGGGTCCATCCAGATCTCTCATGGCCGCAAGAGTCTAGCATCGTGGTGATTTTCACGACTGGCAGTCTGCTGAGGAAATCAACGATCTGATTGGTGCTTCTTGTTTTATACTTGACGTTGACGTGGAATTGCTGCAAGTATGTGGACCACTTTTGATGGCGGTCATTCTGCAATTTTCCCTATGTCTGCATGAACTATAGTGGCTTATGATCAGTGTGGATCACTGTCTCCTTCCCAAGAATGTAATGTCTCCATTGGTGGCATGCTTGCACAATGGAATACATTTCTTTGTCATAAGTAGGGTACTTACAGACAGTATTTGATAGTGTCTCACTATGATAGGCCATGGGGTGGCCGTGCTGAGTGAGAATGGCACCCACAGCATAGTCTGAAGCATCTGTCTCAATCTCAAAGGGATGTTGTAGGTCTGGTAGTGAAATTATTGGGGCTTAGCACAAGCTCTACTTCAAATCATCGAATGCTTGTTGTTGGGACCGAACCCACACAAATTATACCTTACCACCACCCCTGTTTATTTTGCTGAGATCCCATGCAATATGGGAGAAAACCAACACGAACCTGCGGTAGAAATTAGCAAGTCCCAAGAAGCTTCGAAGCTCAGTGAGTGTTGTTGGGGATGGCCAATCACAGATGACTTGGATCTTGGCTAGATCCACATGTACACCATGTTGATCAATGAAGTATCCCAGGTAATGGACCTTGTCCATGCTGAAGGAGAATTTTTCCAGGTTGGCATATAGCTTGTGCTATTGTAGGGTGTGAAGAACCTGTTGAATATGTTGCAAGTGTTCGACCCAAGTCTTGTTGTAAATTAGAATGTCATCTAGATACACCACTACAAAATTATTGGTGAATGGTCATAGGATATTGTCCATCATCCTCATGAAAGTGGTTGGAGAATTTTTCAAACCAAAGGGCATGACCAACCATTCAAAAAGTCCTTCCTTTGACTTGAAGGCATTCTTCCATACATCTATCTGTTCTATCGGGACCTGGTGGTAACCAGACTTCAGATCAATATTACTGAAGTATTTTCCCCCCATGAGTTGATCAAGGAGGTCATCGATTTGGGGAATTGGGTACCAATTTCTAATAGTGATTTTATTTAGAGCCCGGTAATCAATATAGAGTCGCTAGGTTCCATCTTTCTTCTGTACCATCATGATTGGGCTCTCGCAAGGTGATGAGATGGGGCAGATGTACCCCTTGTGGAGCAGTTCTTGGATCTGTCGCTTGATCTCCTCATTCTCTAACAAAGAGCGATGATAGACTAGCCCATTGGGTAGTGGTGCACCGGGGGTCATATCGATGGGGTGCTTGACCTGGCAGTGCAGAGATACCCCTATAGGTGAGTAGAAGATATCTGAGTATTCTTCCATGACCTTATCTACTTTCTTCTGCTATGTGGAGAGGTCAACCGCAGAGACCCTGGATGTGGCTACAATATTTCTCTTATTCTGAGAGCGAATCACGAAGAAGAAAAAATTCCTCATCTGAGATATGGCCTTCCTGCATTTCTTAGCAGAGATCAAGGAAATAGCATAGCTAGGACTACCTCAGGTATCCTGTACAATTTCCTTTTCAAAGTAATAATAACACTACGAAACCTAGACTCATATACAGCATGACATTTCCATAAATAAGGTTGGCCCAAAAGAACATCATAAACTTCAAGACGAGAAACATCACACAATGCCTCATCTTTGAAGGGCTTGATGCCATATGACAATTGACACTATTGGCTGATGCGAAGATCGCTTCCTTGGCGGAGCCATCTAATGGTGTAGGGTTGTGGGTGCGACGTTGTTGGCAAGGGTAGCTACTTGATAGCCTCTACTGAGATTAGGTTCTTTTGACTACCACTATCAACGCCGAAGTGCAGCAGGGTGTCTTTTACCCACATCTGTGAATGGAAGAGGCGCTCTCCTTCTTCTTGCTCATCTGGTTCACCAGGCTAGAGCTTGGTGGTAGCAATGGCAACACTGGGTTTTGCATCAATGATCCATCTTCCCCTTTCTGGTTATTTCTCAGAGTCAAAATATGCATTTGATTCAGAGGCTTTCACTTCAACTATCGACGACTACTTTGAGTGACAGTCAATAGTGTTATGCCAAGGGCTCTTATGGAAGTCGCACCAATTCCTGGTATCTTTCTTGTCTTTCCTATGTCCTTCTTTGCTTGCGGCTTGTACTAGTTGTCATGATACTGTCCATCTTTTCTCTGTCCTTTGTTCGGTGGGTTGGGGTCACCCTTTCCTAGCTTTTGTTGTGAGGGGTTCCCAGGCCCAAATTTCCACGTCTTTTGTTTGAGCTTTTGCTCAATTTTGATGATATATCGGTAGATCGCGCCCAAGGATGAGATGTCTAGAAATTACATTTCATTCTAGATGTATCTATGCAGAGCACTGCGATACTTGAGAACCAGATGTTGCTCTAAATCTTTGATACCCAACTTGGTGCACAAGGTATGGAAGATATTTGTGAAATCTGGCAGTGCTTGGTCTCTGTCTTGCCGCGGTGTGGTCCATTTGGTATACAAGTCGTCATAACTTCTGACAGGGTAGTATTGTTCCTTAATAGCATACCTGAAGGATTCCTATGTGTTTGTGACTGAAAATAATGAGGTTTCCTCTGTTTCCTTTTGGTCACAGAATCTTTCCCACCAATCTTTGACATGGGGAACGGCTTTGAGGAGTGCAAAAGTAATATTTTCTCTATTCAAAAATGTATGAACAGAAAAATACCCTTCTAGTAGATTCAACCACTTGTCTACAGCATATGCATCTCTCTGACCTTCAAATATAGGAATATCAAAGTTTATTTGTACCTTGAATGGGGCAGCACCTCCGTTTGAAGAAGATGCATCATTTGTTGGTAGTCCTTGAAGGATTTGCACGAAACTATCCATCATCTCGTTCCTCTATTGCATGAGGGATTCCTTAATCAACAGTTTGAAAGGATCTCTTGTCTCATCATATTAATTTTCTCCTGCCATGGGAGGTCGTTTGGGTGTGCGAAATATTTTTTCCTCAAGCGAAACAAGCTCGAGACCCAACTCTTTGTACTCCAACCTCGTTGGGTACATGCATTAAGAAGATAAGGAGCAGACCGCTCTGATACCACTGATCCAGATTTTATGAGCAGAATGAAATGAATACATATTATTAATAGGTTCTTAACACAAAATAACAGATATACAGTAAAATTGGTTTTCTATTCAATAACGAAATAAGGTGAAACTATAAAATGCAGTGAAATCAAGCTTGTTGGAATGGTGGCGGCTTATCTCTGAGAAGAGATGTGATGGTAATGCACATTCGCAAGAAGCAGGTTACAATGAGGCTCTGAAGGAATTTTTACAATAATAAAGAATGCCAAAAACCCTAGACATTCAAAAACCTAACCTTAGGAGATGAAGCACCAAAAGTCATGTGGGCCCCGTTTGGGTAAGTTAGTACATCAACTTCACGGGGTCGTAACTTTTGCATACGATCTCCGTTTTAGGCGTGTGATAGCCCGTTGGAAAGGTATCATCAAGGAGATTGATTTTTGGGGCTCAATCATTCCTTTGAATATAATTGAGTATATCAATACCGAAAAACCTTCATTTAGGCCCTCAAAATGGACCCGAAAGTTAAAACTGCTAAAAATAGTAAATTGCCAAAATTGTCAAAAAATTGTTTTGAGATAGTTGGAAAAGGTGGGTGGCCACCGATATACATCTAGATCAAGATGACTCATTAGGTTTATCCAACTTCACATGTCCATAACTCTCTAACCGTGAGGAGTTATCTGACGTTCCACGTACCACTGGAAATTGAATGACATGTAATATCCATATAGAATAGTATTTCTTGCAAATATATCAAAAATCATACAATTATCCATCAAACAAACTTGGGTCGATTACCCAAACCTGGGTTCTCCAACTTCTCATGGCCATAACTCGCCAACTGTGAGGAGTTATGTGACATTCCACATATCACTGGAAATTGAATGACATGTAATATCCATCTAGAGTAGTCTTACCTTCAAATATATTAAAAATCATACCATTATACATGAAACAACCTTGGGTCCATTACCCAAACCTTTTTGCTACTAGAATTCACTACTGGAATTTCTCCAAAGGTTGACATCAATATATAAAATCACTCTCCAATGGTTGAAATCAATGAAAACCAAAAGTACATACCAACTTTCCATCAACCTAGGCCAACTGTCTACCATCATAATCTATCCTTCCTCATGTAATGTAAATATGCAATAATCCATGCATTTCTAGAGGGTTGAAAGCATAAAGCATCACAATCATGTTAAAGAGCAGTAGAATGATGAGAAACAAAATAGTGAGCAGAGCACTTATAGAGAGAATTCATTATGAGCAACAGTCGAAGACATTCAAGAGAGATGATGATGACAAGAACACTGAATTGATTGATCCCGGGAGTACAATATTTGCAAAATAGTTTTTGGGTCATGACAACAAAAGAATGGTATGAGTGGTCGATAAAGTAGACCCCCTTTGATCCCATATCAAGAATTCTCTGAGAGCGACAAACTGATAGAGAGTGTGAACAGTCTAGATCTAAATTGAGAAACTAAATTTGAAATAGCAACTACTAGGGAGGCTCTTGAAAGAAATCAGAGTTGATAGAGGAACACATAACATGGAGATCAAGGAGACAAGACCTATAATATATAGTCACTCATATACAGTAGAGACTAATCACAATAAACCTTGTATACACCTATCACCCTATCCAGCTGGCGGATGTTGTGGTTGAGTTACCTATGCAGACAAGTATGCATGGGTGGTACACAATGAGGATACTTTTGTAGCAGCAGAGACCCAAAACATTGGTGCACGCTTGCTTAGGATGAGCAAGGAATTGTATGTGGGGGAGATGTTGGGAGGCCTCTTAGGCCTTTGTAATAGTCATCATAATTTAATGCATAATTAAATATAGAAATATATATGTAATAAGTATAAATACATAAGTAAGTATAAGAATGTAACATAAAGTATCTTAATGAATGATTAGTTGGAGCGGGAACAACCACTCCAACCATCTCTTATATGTATAAATACTCATGAAGATGAATACAAACACGATTGTATATCCTTCCTAAATACTCTCCTCTCTCGTGAGTATGTGTGTGTTGTGATTCAATGTAGTGTAGCATCCCCAACATCCAACTGGTCTATGCCACATAAAAAATTTGAACTGTATAAAAAATTAAAACATATAGAAACTTCGCAAATGCATAGATTCATAAATAATAATAATAATAATACACATGCAACACACACAGGAAAAACCCAGAAAAAAAAAAACGCATAAATAATAATGTAGCACGTAATTTAACACAAAATTGACACTTATCTTGATAAACATATCACCAACTGCATGCAGACCTTCCACATTCCTCCTAGAATTAGACCACACTTGTTGGCCCTTGGTTATGGAAGAAAGAGAAGATTAAGGGAGAAAAGGAAAAATGCGAACTACGGGGAAGACACAGTGACTGATATTGGGTCGAAGTGAGAAAAAGAGAAGAAAAGATGCAGCAAAGTAAGAGAAAGAAATTCGTTGTACTAGGAGATCGAGGATGACAGATCGGGAAGGAAGATAGATCATGGACAACTTAGCAAGCAAAAGAAGATGTCAACAGATTCTTTGGAGAACCACGTGTGAAGGAAGAAAAGACAGGCTGGCGAAGCCTTGAAAACGTGGGTCAAGTTGACCTAGGTTTTTAGACACCTAGGGTTTGGGTATCTAGGGTTTTGAAACTTAGGTTCCAACCTAAGGGTGTCCGAGAGATATTGCAATGTATAAATAAAGGTCTAAAGAACCTGGGTTGGGTTGGTGATAAGTTGGTTGAGAGTTCATTGTTATTGTGTGATCGAATGAGTATTATTGTGTGAGAGAGAAGTGTTGTGTGTGTGGGCCTTTTGTATTGTAAGATCTTCAGCTAGGTGTGAAGATCAACCCTACAACTGGCTGTGCAGGGAGAGGAGAGAAAGAGAGAGAAGAAGAGAAGAACTGTTAGCTAAGAGCGCAAATAATAACTATATGCTTCCATCTTAATATATCATAAAGCACAGTTATGTGGACGTAGCCCTAGGGAGAGGGTGAACCACATATATCTTGTGTTATGTGTGTTTGATGATGTTTTCTCTGTCATTTGATATGCTACTATTGTGATATTGTGTTAGATATGAAATATACTTGCGCAGTAGGTTTAAGGAACATAAAGAATAAATAGGTGACTATGTGTTGTTGTTTTGAATCCACTCTTCATTTCCTCTGGTTGTAGACACTTGTGTCCTACAAACCCCTATAGCTACCTCGGGTGAGATTGTATCTGCTTCGCAGGTCTTGCTGAAAGGGCTAGTAGTTAGGGATTGTTGGTGCGCTGTTAGAGCTGAACCCTGGGTCTGCCCCTGTGCCAACAAATGGTTTTGTTGCCGGGACCAAAATATTCTTGAGGGAATGTCAAGGTGGTTTCCATCAAATACAGAGAGTTAGAAGTGGATATAAGATCAAGAAAAGGAGTTCATTGAAGCCCAGAATAAGAACCCTAATCTTAGTACAAAGAATTGGTTGGGAAGATATATATTTACTAATATACATGAGATATTCTTTGGAGGAATCCATCAGGAGGTATATGAGTGGCTAGCTAGGTTAGCAGATACCCAGTTCGAAGTCATACATAGAACACCTATGGTTTGGACGTCGACATTGATCAAGAAGGTCAAGAGAGTTGACAATGTCATGTCAAGAGCAGTAGATAATTGGTTTGATAGTACCATCAGAGGGTATATCACTGAGTTTGTTGTTGACAGAGTGGAATCGTATAGCCAAGCAGAGAGATATTTCTTTAAGGGACCTAGAGTAAATTTTTTACATTGTCTGAAGTTGAAGATCAAGATGTTATTGCATGAGAAGAACATCTTGAAGATATAGTAATCGGTCAGATCGAAAGAGATAATGTTCAAAAATTCTGAGAGCGACAATGACATGGAGGATATACATATGCGTAGTGGGAGAGTGTTCAGAGAAGTTCATCTCATGAACCTGTTTAGGTAGAACTACAAAGATGAAGGTTTCTACAGTGGAGAAGAGGCAGATCTGACAGACAAAGAGCATTCAGAATCTGTTAGGATAGAGGAACCTCACCAAGAAGAGCCAGAAACTTCAAGACCTGCGTCGAATATTGAAGTAAGTACTATTATTCCTTTTGTTGCTTCAGCAGTGTTAAGTAACCAAAGTAACCTAAGTCATTAGAACAATCAGAGACCTGTCACTTGTAGTCCACCACATACTCAGTCAGGAAACCTAGGAAGATCTATGGAAGATGAGATGAGGTTACCTGCCTTTAGAGGAGATGGATCTGAAGATCCATCTCAACACTGGTTTTTATGTGAAGCTGTGTGGATTATTAATAATATCACTGACGAAGTTGTCAAACGAACTCAGTTCAGCACTACCCTAAGAGATCACACACTAAGTTGGTACATGAAATTCATCCAAGGAGCTACACCTAAACCAGTGAATGCCATTAAGACTGTGCTAACTGCCAAATTCAAGAAACCTAAGTCAGAGTCGTAGTGCATTACATAACTAAAAGAAATCAAGCAGAGAACAATTGAACCTGTGTGGGAGTTTGATCAGAGATTTAAGACCTTGATAGGCCATTTGAGTTTTTAGATCCTAGATGAGAATAACAAGGAATGGTTCATTGTTTCCCTCTTGCCACACATCAGATTTCCTCTAATGCAACAAAATATTACTTCACAGACTGAGGCACTGGAGATCGCCATGAAATTAGAATCAGCCCCGATGGGAGAATCTAGCTCAGGTATGAGTCAAATCTTGAGTCATCTAACTAGCTTATCACTGGAGGTCGAAGATATGAAGAAAGACAAGGGAAAAGATAAAAGAGAAGACATTTGGTGCATCAGATGAAAATCAGAATGTCATGAGAAGGAGCAATGTCCCCTATTTCATGAATACTTTTCCTCTAGAGTTTTGATCCCTTTGAAGCAAGTTACCCTACCCTAGTACGAGGTATGTAGAAATCGACATCACCTTGGTGAATGTTACTATCTACAAAAATATGTCCAGACACCCACAAACTTGTATTTCACATTCTGTAAGTCAATAGGACATGATGATAGGGATTGTAGGGTTTACGATCTCATGCATGAAAAGTTGAGGGATATATACAAAATTCAAGGTGAAGTACAACAAGAAGGAATAATTGTGCAGTATAATTCCCCTGGGAGAGGAAAATTCAACCCTCATGGTGGATTCCAAGGAAGAGGAAGAGGAGGAGGTATGGGTTGAGGTAAAGGAAATATCATCTATTATAACTGTGCAAAGCCAAGACACCTGGAAAGGGATTTTTCAGAACCCTTGTACCACTTGCAGCTACTGCAACTCATTCGAGCATGTTATCGAGGAATGTCCAGCATTCCTATCTAAGATCTAGGAGAAACGAGGAGGAAACCAAAAAATACAACTAATCGAAGCAGAACCTCACAGAGAAGATCCTAGAGTCATTCTTATCACTAGAGGAGGCATTGTTACAGGAGAAGACAGAGTGATCCAAGGAAAGACTACAGAAGAATCAAGAGTTAGGAAAGCTACAAAGAAGACACAAGAGTTTGATCCAAGGAAAGAGAATAAAATATTTGAGGAATCAAGAAAGGAATTCGGAAGAGATCGGGCTTCTTCATCAAAGGTTCGACCAGAAGTAAGAGAATGTGGAATGCCTCTGGAATTTGATCAGTCTACTTCACCCGAAGATGGAAAAGAGGTGAGTAAACTTGTTAGTTTCTTGTATACATTTATTGAGTTGATTAAAGATGAAAAATCCATACAATAACTACAAAATTTGGTCAGGCAGTATGAGATAGGAATGGTAGATCCTTTACTGAATAAAGAGGTACATCAAGTATCCAAGAAGAGGAGGACAAATAAAGAACTACACCTTAATTCTCAGATTGGAGAGTACGATATAGACTATGTGGTCCTAGACTGAGGTTCAGAGGTCAATGTCATGATGAAGCAGACCTGGGCACTGATGGGAAAACCTAAGTTGATATATTCCCATATCAGGCTTAGGATGGATAATCAGCAAGTTGTAGTCCTCTTTGGAAGAATGGAGATGTCCTTGTGGACATCGATGGAGTAAGAATGTTTGCAGACTTCAAGGTGATTGAGATAGTTGATGATAGTTGTCCCTACCCTGCACTATTAGGAATCGATTGGGATTTCAATAATTCCACTGTGGTTGATTTAAATAAAAGAATAATTTTCTTTGAAGGAGATGTCCTTAGGGTCATTTCACCTTTGGATCCTGATGAAGTTCATAGATACACAGAACCCATAAGAGAAGAAGACCATGCATATGAACTAGAAAACATATACAAATTAACATCCATAGAACATGACTACATTAATCCTACAGCAGATGGGAATTTGAGTTGGTGAAGTGACAGTGCATGCTCATCAGGTTTAGAAGAAGCACTGGAGAATTGGAAGAAAAAAATGTACAAAGTATCTACAAGGATATGTGCTATATTAACCAGTGAAGTTCGTTGGATCGACACAACAGTAAGTAACTTGCCCACCTTTGATGGTCTAAATCACTTAGACGCATTCTTAGTGAACTTTGAAGAAATTATACCAACACAACAAATATTTTTGGCAATGGATGAGGCCCTGAAATCAACTCCAGCGAGATGGTGGGGGACACACAAAAAAAATATTACAGACTGGGTACAATGTCACACTTTGATGACAACACGATTTTCATAGCAAGTAGAAGGCTGCAAAGTTAGGTACATAGGTCGAAGTTGTTCGAACGACCATGTGCGAATTTGAAAGGAAGCCTAGAGAAGAATTCCTCAAGAACAATGGGTACACAAATTCATTAACACACTAGACACAACTCCCATCAACTAGTATCTTCAAGCAGAACTATGCCTCATCACTACAAATTGGGAAGGTATGACCTGAAACTTTGTAACTGCCTTTTTGTTTGAAATCCAATATCCTACAGTAGATCAAGCATTACATGTTGTAAGACAAAAAGTGTTCGAGGACGCACCTAGCCTCCCTTTGGAGCAAGAAGAGTATGAATGGACTATGCCTCTTCAGAAGTTGCAAGGATGTTACAATATCAATGCAGCTGGAGACGATGATCCTAGGAATGTGAACATCATAGAAATAGAAGGGCAAAGAGATGCAGAAGGACTAGAATTCGAACTACCTTTTGTTGGAAAACCAATTAAAATAAAAATAAAATCAACATTGGAACAAAATAGACACCAAAACTTGCAAATGTTGGAGATTATTGGGATGTTGCCACCATTGACAAGATCACAGAATTACTACATGAGTATCAGAACTTGTTTCCAACCAAGTTCACTTATATGAAGGGAATTAAAGGGCCCATGGGAGAGATGAGGATCCCTTTCAAACCAGATGCAAGGCTAGTCAAATAGAGACCCTACAGATTGAACCCCAAATATAAGGAGAAAGTGAATATTGAACTTGACAGAATGTTGGAAGCAGGAATCATAGAACCTGTTGAAGAGTCAGAGTGGATTATCCCTATGGTGGTAGAAGATAAGAAGACAGGAGAAATTAGGATGTGTGTAGATATTAGGAAGATGAATGATGCATGTTTGCATGACCCATTCCCTATGCCATTCACTAACGAAGTATTAGACAATGTAGGAGGTATACTCTTTTAAAAATGGATTTTCAGGATACCATCAGATCTGGATTGCCAAGGAAGATTGCCTTAAGACCACATTTGCAATAGAATGGGGATCCTACCAGTATACAGTGATTCCATTTGGATTGAAGAATGCACCAACCATGTTTTCCAGGGTGGTGGTCGAAGGGTTTAAGGATTTTTTACATAAATTCCTGGAATCATATTTTGATGATTGGACTATTTTCAACGTTTTGAAAAATTATATTGAATGTTTAAGAATAATGTTCGATAAGTCAAGGCAGTGTCAAATTGAATTGAACCTAAAGAAGTGAATATTCTTTTCACCCTTTGAAGTGTTGCTGGGCCATATTGTTTGTAAGCAGGGATCGCTGGTAGATCCATCCAAGATCGCCATTATAGTCAATCTACCCCCTCCTACTTCAGTCAAACAACTACGCATTGTGCTGGGACGTACTGGATACTATAGGAAGTTCATTAAGGGATATGCACAGATCAAAACACCCATGGAGAATATTTTAAATAAAGACTTCCAGTTTCATTGGACAGAAGAATGCCAACAAAGCTTCGACACACTAAAATAGAAAATGGTTACTACGCCCATTCTGGTTTTCCCAGATTGGAGTAAGGAATTTCACGTGCATGTTGATGCATATTCTATCACATTAGGAGAAGTGTTAACACAACCGAGAGCTAGATACATTGACCATCTGTTAGCCTTTTCTAGTAGGAAGCTATCAACATATGAGATTAATTACACCACCACTGAGCGAGAAGGATTATCCGTGGTGTATGTGCTACAGAAGTTCCACCACTATTTGTTGGGAGGACATTTTAAGATGTTCACTGATCATTCTATGCTTAAATACTTAGTCAACAAGCCATTATTGGGGGGGATGATATGCAAATGGATTCTGTTATTTCAGGAATATGATTTCAAGATCGTGGTTAAGACAAGAAGAATGAACAAAGGTCCTGACCACTTTTCAAGGTTGGAACATAGAGAAGAGCCTACTAGTTTGAAGGATACACTGCTAGATGCATAGTTTCTAGCCATCAGGAAGGTAGATTATCACTTCGTGGAGATAGTCCAGTCCCTGTCAATAGGACTGACACCTAATGAATATACAATCACTCAGAAGAAACAGTTGGTAGTGTGTGCTGCAGACTTTTCACTTATAGTTGGACAACTATACAAGATGGGACCTAATGAGATATTGAGAAGGTGTTTTATGGAAGTAGAGAGACCATTGATCCTTGCATAAGCACATGAATGCATTGCAGGAGGACATTATGTAGGGAAAGAAACATCGCAAAATATTCTTAGGACTGGCCTTTGGTGGCCTACTCTACAAAAAGATGTTAAGGAATACTGTAAGGCCTATGATGTATGCCAAAGAGTTGGGAAATGGTCCAGAAGAGATGATATGCCTTTAGCTCCTTATCTGACCTTATAGGCATTTGAGAAATGGGTCATTGACTTCAAGGGACCTATAAACCCACCAGAAAAGTGCACAAGAGCTAGATACATAATCACGGTGACAAAGTATTTAACTGGATGGGAAAAATCAAGAGCAGTTAAGGACTGTAGTGCAACTATAGCTACAGGCTTCATATTTGATGATATCGTAACCAGGTTTGGATGCCCAAAAATACTTATGAGTGATCAAGGCACACATTTTATTAACAAGACTATTGAAGCCTTGACTCTGGAATTTGAAGTTCACCATGAGAAGAGCACACCCTATCATCCACAAGAAAATGGGACAGTTGAAGCATTCAATAAGAGCTTGGACACAACGCTGACAAAGATATGCAACATGGACAAGGATGACTAGGATTTGAGAGTACCAGCAGTATTATGGGCCTATAGAACCACTTCCAAGAAACTGACCATGCAGACCCCCTTTAAATTAGTCTATTGTCTAGAAGCAATTGTACCCATGGAATATTTGGTTCCTAGTCTAAGAATTGTCGCCTTTACAAATATGGATGACACTGGCATTGTGCAAGAGAGGCTTGTGTAGTTGGTTGAACTGGAAGAAGACATATTTATTGAAGGATTTCACTAGCAGGTTTAGAAAGAAAGAGAAAAGGCCTACCATGAAAGACACATCAAGAAGAAATCTTTCAAGTAAGGAGATCTAGTATTGGTATATGACAGTAAGTTCATGAGGCATCCAGGAAAGTTCAGGATGCATTATCTTGGGCCATATGAGGTTTCCTATGTTACAGAAGGAGGATATGCGCTTGAAGACTCTGAATGGAGAATGGAAGGAAAGTTTGGTGAACAGAAGCCAGTTGAAATTGTATTATGACAAGCAACTACCTCGAATCTCTCAGTAAAAGCATAAAAAAAAGGGTCTAGGTACCAGGTGTAGTTGAAAATGGGTACTAGACATAGAAAAGACAATCTGCACATAGAGGGGAAGGATGAAGCAGAAATCACAAGCTACCCTGCACAGTCTGAAGTCAAAGTGAAACAGAAAGTTCAGAACTGAAGTGCCTCGGGACGAGTCACAAGTGAGTGTTGGGGGCCTCTTGGCCCTTGGTTATGGAAGAAAGCGAAGATTAAGGGAGAAAAGGAAAAATGAAAACTGTGCAGAAGACACAGTGACTGATACTGGGTCGAAGTGAGCAAAAGAGCAGAAAAGATGGAGCGAAGTAAGAGAAATCAAGCCATTGGACTAGGAGATTGAGGATGACAGATCAGAAAGGAAGATGGATTGTGGACAACTCATCAAGCGAAATAAGATGTCAACAGATGCTTTGGAGCACTGCGCGTGAAGGAAAGAAAGACAGGTTGGCGAAGCCCTGAAAACGTGGGTCAAGTTGACCTAGGGTTTTAGACACCTAGGGTTTTTGTATCTAGGGTTTTGAAACTTAGGTTTCAACCTAAGGGTGTCCGAGAGCTATTGTAATGTATAAATAAAGGTCTAAAGGACCTAGGTTGGGTTGGTGCTAAGTTGGTTGAGATTTCATTGTTATTGTGTGATCGAATGAGTAGTATTGTGTGAGAGAGAAGTGTTGTGTGTGAGGGCCTTCTGTATTGTAAGATCTTTAGTTGGGTGTGAAGATCAACCCTACAGCTAGGTGTGCAGGGAGAGGAGAAAAATAGAGAGAAGAAGAGAAGATTTGCTAGCTAAGAGCATAGATAAGAACTATATGCTTCCATCTTATTATATCATAAAGCACAGTTCTGTGGATGTAGCCCTAGGGAGAGGGTGAACCACTTATATCTTGTGTTATGTGTGTTTGATGTTGTGTTCTCTATCATTTGATATGTTTCTATTGTGATATTGTGTTAGATATGAAATATACTTGCGCAGTAGGTTTAAGGAAGATAAATAATAATTAGGTGACTGTGTGTTGTTGTTGTGAATCCACTCTGCATTTCCTCTGGTTGTAGACACATGTGTCCTACAACCCTCTATAACTACTTCAGGTTAGACTGCATCTGCTTCACAGATGTTGCCGAAAGTGCCAGTAGTTAGGGTTTGTTGGTGCGTTGTTAGAGATGAACCCTAGGTCTACCCCTGTGACAACAACACTACTCAAAACTCCCAACAGTGGGTCACTCTGAGCTGGGACGAAAATCCACCCACGTAAAGGACCTCCTAACTAGGCTAATGTATCTCAAACAATAGGGCAAACTTCATCACAGGTGCCAACTTGAACTAACAACCTGCATTCCCTCATTCCCCACTTGCTTGTCCCACCCGAGGAAGTGTGCCCCTTATCTACTCAATAGTCCTTCGATTTCCCCACTTCCTTTCTAAGGCTTTAGCAACAGGCCAGACAGGAAGTCTCAGATCCCTGTAGCTACAGTTTGGCACCTTCGGGAAATCAATTCCCAACATTTCTCTCACATAGAGAAAATTTCTCATGGGCCTAAAAACCCACCTCTTCAATATCCCACGGGCCTGATAGCCCACTTCTTCAGTCCATCTCCTAAGCTAACTAGGTACAGGTACATGTGCAAGTATGGGTACAAGTATGGTACAAGTACAGTGATAGGAAATTATGAAGGACAACTGAATGAGTGAGTGAATGATCATGGAATGCTGGGAAAATGAACTAAGTCCAAATTATATGTATGCATGTTCCCAACTTGACATTTTTCATGTTGAGAACTACTTTGGCCCACTTGTCCCCATCCTTAAAACTTAGGATAAAATAAGTATCAATAATTTATACTTTAAAGAATATTAATATAATATTCCTTTTTGGCTTAAGCTCCTTAGCTTAGCCCCTTATCCCTAAATTTTAACCCCCTTTCTCTAACTAGTGGAGTTTATCCCCCCATACTCTTTTACATGGTTGGTCAGCCACAGTGATGTGTTTTTCATTAATATATGCATGTGATTACATTTACATTACAAGCATATTGTCCTTTCTACATCCCGACTCACCAACCTCAAAACACAACATATACATAAAGTCTCCCTGACCTCAAAATCCTGAGCACTTAAGTTTGTTGTGCGTGGTATCATGGAATGTGCACACTTCATCATTTTAGTGCGCAGTGCATGTGCACACTATACCATGGAAGGTGCATGTAAAATGATATCAAACAACTCACCAGCTTATATACATATGTACATTTATATTTACATTTACAGTTGGGGTTCGACCTAGAGGTATTACATGTAGTCTCTCTCTCTCTGAAATTCGTTGTAACCTACAAGATTACAATAGATCTTTTCCTTGAGGGACTGTTTGTTGTACGGTATATTCTATAAAAGAAAGACCTACAGAGATACATTGCTACTATATTGATTGTTAGTTTTTGGGATACTTCATTGAGCATATTGTTAAGACATATCCTATGTTATCTGGAGTATGGTTGAGGGTTTATGGTTTCAATACATAGTGTTATCAGTACATATTGGGTTTTCATAACAGTGAGGGTTTGTTGTATGGTTAATGTGACAGTTCTTATATTACATGATTTCAATAAGACATATGTATAAACATAGTACATGGTTGTGTTAGATCTACTTGGATATTGGATGAGTATTGTTTCTATCAAATCAACCAGTTTGTGAGTAGACAGAGAGTGAATCATACAGTGATAGAGACTGAGTCAATGACACAGACAGAGAAACATAGAGAGTGTTGGTGTACTAACAAAATTTTGTGCTAGTTTGTGAGTTGCAGCAAGCAAGGGCACAAACATCCATGAGTTGCAGTAGGGAAAGTCACAGATACCCACGTGTTGCAGTATAGACAAGTTGTGGATCTACAATAAAGTTTTGAAGAAGTTTGGTACATGTTGGGACATGCCTCCAGTGACGATTATTACATTGAAAATTTTGATTCAGTGACAGTGACAATTTGTGTATATTTGACATTTATACTTCAAGGCGGTTTGGGCGGGGCAAGGATAGGTGGTTGTAACCACCTTCCAGTTGTAGCCAAAGAACATAGGGGGTTGTAGCCAGAGAATTGGGGATTTGGATCTTCCCTCAGGTTGTAGCATGAGAATCTATGGGGTTGGAGCCTCCTTCTAGTTGTAGTTGGAGAACAAAGGAAGTTGGTGCTTCCAATGAATGTACTTCTTAAATACATATAAGAAAAATAATTATGTGTTTTTCTCTCGCATTGGGTTTCCATGTAAAAATACTGGGGTATTGTGTATATGTATGATTTCTCATTGTTCATGATTTGCTTATTCTGCACTTGTTGAATGATATTGGTAAACTAATCATAAGGATAAAAACACTTATATATAATATGGTTAAAAAGGATTAAAAAAAACTATTATGGATTCACCCCCCTCTCATTAATCCAACAAGTACATATTGGTTTTATTTTATCCTCAATGCCCTTCTTTCTTTTGAATACATGTTGTTTGGGAATTGGCCAAATTGTAAATTAAAAATGATATCTTTATACCATTCTAGAATTGATGAAGATGATCTTGTTGAAATCGATATAACCCCATTTAGTGAATCAATCCCTACCATAAGTTAGCACAACCCTTTTCCTTTGACTGCTTTCAATGGCTTAATATCAATGTCATATTGTTTCCAACCAATTTCCCCATTTCCCTTCTCTCAATTGTTGACTGGGGAGCATTTTTACTGTAAAGGTAGGAACATATGCTATGACATGAGATGAAAAGATATAAGTTATGAAATGAGCCACATATTTAACTAAGGAAAGAGCTTGCTTCTTTATGTCTGAATACCTCAATTCATAGTCATGCAAAGTTTTTCTCATAAACATTATTGGGAGTTCTTCTCCTTTAAGATTTCTTTGTGTTAGAATAGAAGCAATGGTCTCTTCCAAAGAAAGAAAATATATTATGAAATATTTATTAAAGTTTGGGCTAACCAACACAGGTGCACTGGTACTTGCATGCTTTATATTAGTGAATTCTCTTTGAATCTCTTGGGTCCATTCAAATATTTGATCCTTTTTTAATAATGCATTTATTGGCTTACCAATTGTTGTATAGTCTGGGACAAACCTTCTTACAAAGTTTATTTTTCCAAAAAATGATTTCACCCCTTTTTTTGACATTGGAGGATTTAATTCATTGATAGATTTGACTCTCTCAAGATCAATAGATATTCCTTCTTTTCTAACTATATATCCCAAAACAAATCCTTCTAAAACTGAAAACAATCATTTCTTTGAGTTAAGATATATTCCATATAATCTACATCATTCAAATACTTGCCTTAAATGCTCAATATGGTTTTCTCTAACTCTGGAATGAATGGTAAGATCATCTTGATAATCAACCATGGAATTTCTGATCAAATATTTGAAGGTGTGATTCATATCCCTCTGAAAGGTCACTCCAACATTTTTCAAGCCAAAGGGAATACGCACATATGCATATGTACCCCAGGGTGTGATGAAATAATTTTTAATCCTATCGTCCTCTGAAACCGATACTTGATTATATCCAGAGAAACTATCTAACATAGACATAAGCGTTGAACCAATCACTTGTTGTAGGATCAATTCCATGTTAGGGAGGGATAATTATCTTTGATACTCGCCTTATTAAAATCTCTAAAACAACACAAATATGAATCTCACCACTTTTGTTTCTTACTATAACTGGATTTGAAATCCATTATGAGTGTCTAATTGGAAAGATTAGTTTGGACTTATTCAATTTTTCCAACTCGATTTTTACCAAGGATTTTAATTTAGGATTCACAATCCTCAACTTTTTCCTTACCGGATTTGTTCCTTCTTTTAGTGGTATGATGTGGTGAAATATTGATTTATCATACTCATTCAATTCATCATATGTCCATGCAAAAACATCATAATATTCTTTGAACAAAGAAATGTATTGGTCAACTTCCTCTTCAGTACAACTAGTTCTGATATTTAATTATTTCGAAGAATCTTGTGTGCCAATGTTTATTTTCGGAGTTTCCTGCACCTCTCTAATAGATGTTTCTTCTTTTAAATTGGGAACTTTGGTTTGGTCATATCTTGTGAAAAGAGAATCAAAATTGATACAATTATTTGTAATATATGTATTGCTTTGATCTTCAAAGTTCTCTACAACATCACTTGAATCATCCGGGAATTCAGCCAACTCTTCATCATTTTCAAAAACTTGAAGATAATCTTGATTATCAGGAACTGAAAGCCTAAAAATCCTTTTGACCTAGAATGTATTTTGGCTCTGTGAATCATTGATATTGAATAAATATGCAGTGACCACAAGTGAGTCTACCTTATGATTTTTATCTCTTGGTATGAAGAAATGTTAAATGAAAGGAAAAAATTCATTAGTTCATTTACTATTTTGGCATAAAATTTCAACTTTTCTTTTTTGATCTTATACTTCTTTCTTATATGATTCATAATCAGTTTTGAATCATCGGTTATGATCAAATGTTCAATATTCATTCCTTGTATTAATGCTTCATATTCAACTTCATTATTTGTACAAGGAAAATTGAGTTTGATGGCGTGTGGATATATAATTGAACTAGGGCTCTTGAAAACAATGCATACTCCACTTCCAAATTTGGAGCAGGTGCCATCAAAATAAATCTTCCAAAATCCTTCAAAAGAATTTTCTCCTTCTTGTTTTTAAATACTTGGCTGCTTTGGTTCAAGCACAACATAGTTCCCAATTCCATCATCAATATAATCTTGCATTAACTCATTATCTTTTTTCTTGAAGAAAACTAGCTTTATGACTTCTTGGGGAACTTTCACCATTGTTCTATCTTTATTTGGTAACATCATACAAATTCCATCATTCATGATGTAACCTCCGATTAGCGATCACCAATATATTCCCAGAACTAATCCATACATTGGAGGAAAATCAACCATAATGATAGTAAAAACAATTGTAATATGGGGTGCTACAGTTATCCAAGCACACAAATATTTGATTTCTCTATATGTTGGGACCTTCCTTGAATCTATTGTTGGATTACTGAGAGGGGGGTGAATCAGTAATAGATAAATCTAATCCTTTTTAACCATATAATTCAAGTGTTATATCAATGTAGCATTATCATCCAATAACTGCAGAGTAAATAAGCAATGAAAAAATGAACAATCATACACATACATAGTACACCAGTGTTTTACGTGGAAACCCAAAGCGGGAGAAAACCACAAAATGATTTTTCTTATATGTATTGAAGAATTACATTCATTGGAAGCACCAACTTCCTTTGTTTTCCAGTTGCAACTAGAAGGAGGCTCCAACCCCCTAGTTTCTCAGGCTACAACCTGAGGGAAGCTCCAACTCCCCAATTCTCTAGCTACAACCAGAAGGAGGATACAACCCCATAAATTTCTCCAACTACAACCAGAAGGTGGCTAAAACCACCTATCCTTGCCCCGTCCAACCTCCCTAATGTAGAGGTACAATGATGAAACCACTGTCACACTAGCATTGTGATATATACCACTGTACAACTGTATCAACCTGTACCACTGACCTATATCCAACTTGTACAACTGCCTTGTAATCAATATGTACCTAAATTGAACATGTATCAACAAAAATATAACAGGTACATGACCTGTAGTGTTGCAAAACGCATATGTACGCACCCTATCTTTTATGCAGCTCACGTACGTACACGACCAAACTGTTATGCAACCTTCATATGCCTTTTGAAAACTAGGATTTCCTTTCTCTTGAAAACTTCTGACCCTCTGTAACTTATTTCACATAGATATGTAACCTGTCACTGTATCCAGACAATATTTATACCCTATGCTTGCATCCTCTTTACCCAAAATCTCTATATATATCTCTAGTCATGTGCCATATAAATGTGTGTAATCATAAACAAGTATAATATCCCTCACATGATCCAGACATCAAACCCTCTCTGATATTCCGCCTCTCAATACATCAACCACTTCACAAATAGAATCTCTCAACCATGTACCATAAAAACCCTTAGCTATATGCCAAGAAATATAATATGTGCCACAACTCTAACAAGATGTATCAATGATAAATTATACCAGCATTGTATTTATATAGTTCTGAATTATACAGAAGTTCCCATGTAGCCACTAGTCTCTCTAGGGAGAATTCTCAAATCTCCATAACCATTTCTCATGCATACATCAAAATCCAACTATTCATAGAAATAAGACATACCTTTTGAACCAATGGATAGATGTGATGTATATGAGCATTGTAGACCTTCCTGGGAGCTTTATATTGGAATATATAACCTCTGCATCTTCATCTCTTCAAGTTTCGATGGATTTACTGACATGTACACACCCTAATACATTGTCAGCTCGCGTACGTATGCACCCTAATACATTTTCATCCCGCGTACATCTCATTATGTATGCGCCCTAATACAATGTAGCACATGTATACCTCATAAACTAGGGTTTTTTAGTATTCGTTGTAATTCTGAAACTTTCTCTACCAACCCTTCGTACTACCTTATAATTTTGCAACTTCAGATGTATCAATGAGTATTTGAAATAAGCTTTACACAACAAAAGATATTCAATGTGTTCAAGTGTGATTAAATGAGAGAGCCTTGCCTCTTATTTATACTTTCATGTAGCATCCCACTTTCCTTATTTTAGGGAGTTCTCTATTAACTTTATTATTTAAATAATTTCTTTTGCAAACATCTTGAATTTTTGGGGCTTCTAGATGACCCATGAGGGTCCTCCAACTTCACATGGCCATAACTCTCTAACCGTGAGGATTTATGTGACGTTCTACATACCACCGGAAATGGCATGACAAGCACTATCCATATAGGATATTTTCACTGAAAAATTCATTGACCTTCATCTAATTATTCCACAATTATGCATGGGTTCTCTAACCATACTTATAGGATGACTCAATCCACAAAGCATCTTCCCGTGAGGGATTTCACCATAAGGGGACCACTTTGGAGATCATCTATTTGTACTTCTTATCAACCATGAAAAGACAATAATGATTCATCTTTACATCAAACAAACTTGGCTCCATTACCCAAACCTTTGTGCTACCTAACTTTCTTCAAGGGTTGACATCAATGACAACCAACCTTAATCAACATCTATCGCATAGATACTCTCTCCAGTTTCATAATACTTTGTGCATCAAATTCCTAAAGATTCCATTGCTAAAAAAGGGCATAGTATTGTTGGTTGCTCCACTATCAACCAAAAAAATGTGTATTAATACATCACGATTTTCTATTGTGATGCATAATGGAAGACCATTGCCTCTTGGTTTAGTTATTGAAATATTTTGTTGAAGCTTGGAATTTGTTACAACAACCTCAATTCTTGTAGTTGGCTCATCCAGAATCTTGAGAACATTTTATGTTTGCTGTGGGATTTTTATGACTTCCATAAAATGGAGAGTAATTCTCAATTTGGTCAAATCCTCGATTACATTATAATTCATATGTGGAGAATTCTTAATTTGATTGACAACTGGTTGTTGTTTCGATATTTCTGGAGCATTTGTTTTGTTTTTCTCTTTCTCTTTTCCCTTTTTTTTTAATTTATCAACTTGTTCTCTTGTTTTCACAATGTTCTCTTGCGAGATGTCAACTTCTTCTTGTTCATCAATTATATACAAGGATGTATCACAGTTATCCATCTGTACAGATTTAAGACTTTCATCTTGAATGATTTTGGCTTCTTGGTCAAATTCTTTAAAATTTTCTTCATCAAAGACCTCTTCCAATATTACAACATTAGGATTTTGCACCCTTGGTGCTCTTTGTCTATGCTCATCTTCACTTCTAGTTCATTTTTCTTGAAGAATATTTATTCTTTGTTCCTAGGTAGGAACTCTAGAGTTTTGATTCGTGGGAGAAAAAATTTCTCCTCTCCTTAATCTTGTTAACTCATTTTTCATTTGTCGGATTGTTTTATTCATCTGAGATATTTCTAATCTCTTCTTTGTCACTTGATTTAATGTTGAATCGTTTATTACATTAGGTATTACTCCTTGAAGGATCCCTCCACCAATTCTTTTATTTTCAGCATTCCTTGTTCCATGATTTTCAACATTCTTTGAAGTCAATGCCCATTGATTTGAAATGGAAAGATTATCCATTTGACTTTGGAATTTCTAGAGGATGATATTGGGATCAACATTTGTTTCCAACATGATTTCTTTTGTTTATGTTGCTTTATATGTTGCTCCATTTAGGTCTTCATTTTGTGCATCCCTGATGGAAAATTTCACATTTGAGGGCATCACATTTTTGCAACATCCGAGTATGATTGGAGGATTTGGATTTTGTTCTTCTGGGATAAGATTTAGTGTCTTGAAAAATATTAAATTGAAATATCTAATCCTTTCACCCTTTTGAAAATGGATTTGGGTGAATTGTGTGAACATAGTATGATATGCTACCGAAGGGGCATACATAGTCAAGAACATGGTTTCTAAATCATCAAATGATGAAATTGATCTTGTAGGGAGAGACATATACCATTCACATGCTAGGCCTATCAATGTCTGAAGAAAAATTTTGAGCATTACATCATCATGTTCTACTAAATGAATCTCACACATGTTCAAAAACAAATCCAAATGTCTTTTGGGGTCCATGACTCTGTCTCCTGAAAATGTTGGCAATGCTCCTTGTGGAAGAGTTGGAAATTGATGTTGTTATCCTTGTAGATTAACTGGGATATTTTTAACCCTTCTTCATGGAACTCTTTTCCTTTCTTCACAATTCTCAGGGTTTTTATTTCTTTCTTGTCTATCAGCCATGATTATATCCTTTTATTTTGCAGTGTTGGAGCTTTCTCCAATTTTTGGAAATTGAAGTTGTTTGCTTTTACTTCTTGTTATTGGGCCCTTGTATGATTCTAGCTTCAATTTATATCTTGTCTTCTTTGCCTTCTTGCAATTTATTTTTCTTCTTCGCTGACAAGATTTTCCTGGGATCTTTCAATATATTCATGAGTTCTAGTTGTTGTCAATGTTAAATCATGCAATTAATGAATAAAACACGTTTCATTCCCAAGACCAAATTGTAACTGGGGTTGATTCTGATGAGGTTGGGTCATCAAAATTATGGTCTGTGAAACCAACATTTTTTTCTCCCCAATATGGTTGCCAAAAATGTTGATACTTGTATTGTTTAAGATCAAAACAACAACCTCACGAGGATATAAATCCCCCCCCTACGTTTTTATAGAGGTGGTACTCCTCTGTAATTTATTTAAAGATTTATCTTTGAATATCTTGGGACAATAACATGAAAAATAGGAGAGTGAAAAATACAAAACTCCAAATCTTTATGAATCAAATAAATAAAATATTGATCACTGAATGATCCAAGTGGATATCTATGGCCACCCACCTTTTCCAACTGTCTCAAAACAATTTTCTATCAATTTTGGTATTTTACTATCTTTAGCAGTTTTTAACTTCTAGGGCCATTTTGAGGGCCTAAATGAAGGTTTTTCAGGATCGAGCTTCTCAATGAAAGCCAAAGGCTCTAATTGAGCCCCCAAAATGAATCTCCTCAATGATACATTTCCAATGAGTTGTCGTGCGCCCCAAACAAAGATAGTATGCCAAAGTTACGCCCCGAGAAGTTGATAAACCAAACTACCCAAAATGGGGTCCACAAAATTGTTGGCTTTCCATCTTCCGAGGTTAGGATTTTGGATTTTATTTATGATAAAAAGGTCTTTAGAACCTCATTGTAAAACTATCTTCTTACGGATGTGATTAGCCATCACATCTCTTCTCATATATAAGCTTCCACCATTCTAGCGAGTCTTTCACTATGTATTTTATAGACTTTGTACATTTTCGCTCATTAATAGAAAATTGTGTATTACTGTATATCTATGTTTATGGTTTCATATATGATACATTTATGTTATAATATTGGATATCTGAGATATCTCTATACATTTCTTTATTATATCTCCACTCTAATTTCGTGCCAAAAATAATCTGGATCAATGGTATCGAAGCAGGCTTCTCTTGATCATTTTTTTTCAGTGCATGTCCTCAACGAGGTTTGAGCATAGAAATTTGGGTCTCGATCTTGTCTATTTTGAATAAAATATCTCTCGCACACCCAAGAAACCCTCCATGGTGGAAGAAAAGAAAAACGATGGAGCAAATGATTCTATCAATCTGTTGCTTCAGCAAGCTCTCACGCGACAGAGCGACGAAATGATGGAGATTTTTTCCCACATCCTTCAACACCTACTGATAGAAACATAAGAATATTCATCAAATAACCACTTTGGAAGCACCTCTCCTTTCAAGGTATAGGTTAATTTTGATATTCCTGTATTTGAAGGTTAGATAGGTGCAGATGCTCTAGACAAATGGTTAAATATGCTAGAAGGTTATTTCTCTGTTCACCATTTTTCTGACAGGGAAAAGATCACCTTCACACTCCTTAAATCTACCTCCCATGTCAAACATTGGTGGGAAAATTACTGGGATAAAATTTCCATAGAAGAGTCTGGAATATATGGGGTTGATCCCACTTGGGATTGTTTCGTGGACATGGTAAAGGAACAATATTACCCTGTTGGAAATTATGAGGACCAGTATATGAGATGGACCAGATTGTGGCAAGAGAGGGTCCAAGTAGTTATGGAATTCACCAATACCTTCCATACCTTGTGCACCAAACTGGGTATCAAAGACTCCAAATGACATTTGGTTTTGAAATACCGTGGGGCTCTACACAAATACACCCAAACTGAAATGGATTTTCTGGACATCTCATCACCCGATGTTGCTTATCGATATGTTGTTAAAATCAAGTAGAAATTTAAGCACCAAAACAAACAGGATTTTAGGTCTAAAAATCCACAACAACCAAAGTATGATAAAGACGACCCTAACAAACAGTCTCTCGAAAACCAACGCAAACCACAGGAAAAGAAGGGTTATGGGAAGACAAAGAAAGACACTAGAAAATGGTGTGATTTCCACAAAATCCCCTTGCACAACACCAATGAATGTCGCTCAAAACAGTCATTGGTGGCTGCTATCAAAGATAAGGAGCAGAACCCTAATTCATAATCTGATTCTGAAAATACTGGTAAAAGACAGATCATCGAAACAGACCCCACTGCTATTGTCGTGATCGCAACAATTCAACCAGAAGAAACCAGAGATCCTAAAGAGGGGGAGCACCTTTTTAATTCATAGATGTGGGTGAAGGGAACCCCACTGCATTTTATTCTTGATAGTGGAAGCTATAAGAACCTCATCTTAGCAGAGGTCGTCAAATAGTTGGGACTGTCGAAAAAACCACACTTGCAACCATACAACATTGGGTGGCTTCTCCAAGGATGATATCTTCATGTCAGCCAACAATGTCAATTGTCATACGACATCCAACCCTTCAAGGATGAAGTATTATGTGATGTTTCTCCATTGGATGTCTATTATGTCCTCTTGGGCTAACCATATATGTGGAAGAGCCATGTTATCTATGAGTCTCGACCCCGTAGTGTCATTATTACTCTGGGGGGTCATCTCTATAGGATACCAGAGGTAGTTCCAACTACTGTCCCACCTAAACAATGTTGTAAGGTAGTATCTCATACTACAAAATTCAACTTCTTCACAATCTCTTCAAAAGGTGAACAAAAGGATACTGCAACCACTATAGCCTCGACCCAAGCACCTTCTATCCAATAGAAGCAGGTCGACAAGATTGCAACAAAGTGTAAATATTCCTTCTGCACACTAGCATCTCATGTATACAGACTGGTTAAAAAGGTCCAACCCTTCCAGCCACAGGTTCATGACAACCTTCAACAAGCTAAGAAAAACAACTTCTCCAACAAGGCAAGCAACTCATCAAGATGCAGATTCAACAAACGCTTTTCCCTCTCCCCCAGACACTCAATGAAATGGATACCATTGCTTCCTAAGGAGGGAGGATTGATCCAAGTGGCTATCAGTGACCACCCACCTTTTCCAATTGGCTCAAAACAATTTTCTGGCAATTTTGGTAATTTACTATATTTAGCAGTTTTTAACTTCCGGGGCCATTTTGTGGGCCTAAATGAAGGTTTTTTGGTATCGATATTCTCAATGATAGTTGAAGGATCTAATTGATCCCCAAAAATGAACCTCCTTGATGATACCTTTCCAACGAGTTAACGTGCACCCCAAACAGAGATTGTATGCCAAAGTTAGGCCCCCAGGAAGTTGATACACCAAACTACCCAAAACAGGGTCCACAAAACTGTTGGCTTTCCATCTTCCAGAGTTAGGGTTTTGGATTTTCTTTATGATAAAAAGGGCTTTGGAGCCTCATTGTAAAATTATCTTCTTGCGAATGTGAGTAGCGGACACATCTCTTCTCAGAGATAAGGTGACACGATTCTAGTGAATCTTTCACTCTGTATTTTTACAGTCTTTGTACATTTTCGCTCATTAATACAAAATTGTGTATTATTGTATCTCTGTGTTTATGGTTTCATCTCTAATTCATTTTTGTTATATTATTGGATATCCAAGATATCTCTGTACATTTATTTATTATATCTCTGCTCTCATTTCGTGCCGAAAATAATCTGGATCACTGAAAATAATATAGATGCATCAAAGAATTCCCGAGAAAGGGACCAGAATTCTTCACTCATAAAAATATTATGTTTTCATAAACATTATACAGATTAATAATTACAGAAAAACATAACATAATTCTCACATCCATTACAACATTCAATTATTTTTTATCACATTCAAGGAAGGGAAGATAAAGGCCCACATATGAGAGAAATTTAAAAGAGTCTTTTCATTGGAAAAAAAAAGAATATAATAGGAAAACTTTAAATATCCAATGCTCAAAACTTAGAGTTCAAAAGATATTATTAAATTTTATCCCTGAAGTATTTCTCACAGATTTTTTTCAAAAAATGATATAGTCTTTGATAGTCTTAAAAATTAAATTGCATTCGTCCAAAGTTGGACCGGGATTGGGCTCATGTGGACCATAAAATAAAGATAAGAACATGAAAAAGGATGAACCTGAATGGAAGACAAAGAGAAAATATCAGAGAATCAATTTTTTTTTCTTTGGAGAGATAAAACACAACTGGATGACTTTTGAACATGAAGAGAAAATAATTGGGAAGAATGTGATCTGTATTAGTTACTATGATGGAATCTCTTGATTATTTTTTGGCCGGTGTTTCTCTTATATTATCCTTGTTGGTAGTTTCATGACTGATACTAACCGCTTCCATTTGATCCTCTTCAATAATTTTTATTAAATATAAATTTAACCAATTATCAATGTATTCGTGCACAGGGGCAATGATTATCTCTTGTTTGACTCTTATGTCAAATAATTTATTTTCAAATTCTCTAAAATCAATTGAAAGTTGTTGCAATGTAACTTCAATGTCTTCATTTTTATTTACATATTCTACAATCCAACTTTCAATTTCTTTCTTTGTGTACTCAGTCATACTATTGAACTTCTCTTTTGATACACCCTTTAATATTTCTACATGCTCCTCAAATTGTTCCCTTGTCATGAAAATAGATTTTGAAATCATTTTAGAAACTTGTACTTCACCAGTAATTCATGCAAGGTATAACTCAACCAACTTCAAATAAGATCCCCCCTTTTTAACACTTAGAATAACAAGATAATCTAATATCTCCTTTAAGGCTTTAATTCTCTTTATCCAATATGCTTTCAATTATTTTACATGTGTCGGGGATGAAAATTCTTCTTTTTTTCTCTTAAGTTTAGTCATACCAGAAATTTTTTAGAACAAATGTAATTAAAATAGCTTTATAAAGACATTCATCATTTTTTAGGTTAGCCTGTAGATATTCTTTAAAGTTTTGAATCTTGGAACCCAAAGAGACAAAGTGATGTGGCCAATAAACTTGGATTCATTCAAAATACATAAAAACCATGCAAACAGAAGAGAATGGAAAATAAATCTATTTTATTCCTTCTCCATCCTAACTATTACAATGGAAGCGCAACTCCCTATAAAATTCCATTCCAAACAGATAACCGAGACAAAATTTATGACCCCTTGAAATCCTTGCATCACAATTTTTCTTGCTAAATCCCATGTCTCTAAAATGAGAGACATTCTCTTCTTTATATTTTCTCTAATATAGCGTCTAACTGCAACAAGTAGAATTTATGTTCCCTTCAACCTTAAACTTGATTATGGGGTTTTATCATAGCTTTTCCAAGGTTGGACCACTGAAAATGATGTTTAAAATATAGGGGGTGGACTTAAAGTATACTCTAATTCCTTAACCCTTTCTTTAAACATGATATTTTCAGCTTCCATATCATCCACCAACATTTATAAAGCATCGCTTGTAGCTCTGTGAATTATGGAAATTTTGGAAGGTGGTACACTGCTGAGATCTAACTCCGAATGAGATTTTCCTTGAATTCTTTTATTTTTTGAATTAAGTATTTCAAAAATTATTTTTTTGGAAATTGTATCAAATAAGGAATTATGCATAGTGAAGGATTCCTCCTCTAAAGGACTTGTTCTTGAATTGCAATTTCAAATGAAATTTCCTTACTTTCTTGCAATCTTTGCTCATCATCAGTAAATTCTATATTCTTTATGTCATCATCTAGGTCCATATCTTCAAGGATAATCTCGTTCTCATGTATGTGATGTTATACCTCTTGTTGAAAATTTTGTCTTTTTCTTTTAACTTGGAGTTTTTGAGACCAATCCAACTTACCCTTCGAAGGGTTTTTTTTGCCTCCATCATCAGAATTATTAGTTGAAGACTTATTTTTCCCTGGTGTCACTGATTGAAATTTGTTTTTGGGTAGGCCATTTTTTTGTGAAACATTGGGAGAATGAGTACTTCTTCCATTTTCCACTCTTCCCATCTATTTATGTTGATCTATAGTACTAACAATAATATCAATATCCTTTGTTTTATTTCGGTAATTGGTGTTGGAGAGTCTTCACTATCACCCTCCTCTTCTCCAAATAAAAATGTATTAACAAGTGAAATGATAAATTTAACAAATGACATGTGGTCCATAAATAAATGGTTTTGGTTGAAACCCTTGATCTCCTCTGCAAATTTTAAATTGTATTGGTCCAATTGTATTGAAAATTCATCAATTTTAAAAATACTTCTTAATAAAATTCCCCCAATTTTCCATGGAAGTGGAATGAATTGATTCTTCCTTTTATTGTAGAATAAATGTACCCAAATCTGATATTGTCTGGAAAGATCTATGGAAAACATTCTATCTAGAATATAATAAGGGAGATAAAGGGGCTTCTCACAAGAACAATAGATTATCACCACACTATAATGTTCCTTTTTTCAATGCTCCCATTTTTATCCAGGAAGGTTGATTCTTCCAAGGACAATATGGATGTATTCAATCCAAAGATAAGTTTCTTGAAAGAAGATGAAATCACATTGAAAACTTTGTGCAAATGATAAGTGGCCTTTTGTTTCTGTAAGGCTTGATACCACATTGGTACTAGATCAAGTTTACAATCAACTTGTCTTTCGACACTCAAATCATTAAAAAAATGACAGTAAGTTATAGAAAGTATGAAATAGGAAGACATACAAATTTTCTTATTTTTCTTGAAATTTGATAGTTGTGAAGAGATTTCCCATAAATAATTTTCACTTAGTCAAAATTTGCTTGTTCATGAACTGTGAAATGTAAAATATAAACATCCAAATGAGGAATGGTTGTTGTGGATTCTCTACTTGTAACTCTGGTGAAAATCCATGTTATCTCTCGATAAGTATTTTTAAGTAAATTGGCCTGAATTTTTCATATGTCCTCTGGCATTATTGCAGGATCTTCATGATATTCCTGCATGAGTTCTAGTCCATTGTCTCTCTCCTTCAAGAAATTTTTGGCCCCATCTCCCTTGAATGTGATCATTGGCTTCAAAATATTTAACATTCTTTTGAAAATTGATGGTGATAAAGAAATAGGAGAATCTCCTTGAAGTTTAACCATCCTCTAATTTTGATCAAATTTTTCAACACACCAGAAAACTATTTCTCGAGAATCGAGGACCTCAGGTACGCATTCAACTAAGGAAATGCCTGATGTCTAAAATTTGTTTTTGTTTCCTTTTCGTAATGTAAATGATGAATAATACCAATAGGATCTCTACCACTATAACCTCTGGTCCTCTTGTCCAAAAAAAATCAAAGTATCCCTGTAGAATTGTTCTCTTATTCTCATAGTAATTTTGATGAAGTTGGCGGATTATTGTAAAGTCACTTTAAGACGTTAACTTCAAAGTAAATTATTTTTTTATAACATAACTCATAGCCATTTTTTCAATTGAAGGAATAGTGTGAATTAAATTGAGAATTAACTCGAGAAGTATGCCATTGATAACAACCTTTTCAATATTTAATTAGTTGTTATCCTCTGTAAAATTAGCATTAAATATGTCTTGGGAAAAGTGACAAGGTATTACATGTATTGTAGTGGAGGATAAAACTTGGATATTAAGAGATAGTAGTACTAGGATGAACCCATGGTAGAAACTCAAAAATGGTCAAGTATAATACTTTATCTATTGGACATAAAGAGAAGAAGATTGCAAAGTTTTGATGACACACGAAACTGCGGTAACATGGAAAATAAGTTAAGTGTTGGACTATCAAGAGAGTTAATATCATATCTTGAAAATGAATATGTATTATAGATCAGTCGGTTAGACTTGTAGTCATGAAAAGAAAATGAATCGAAGAAGTGCTTCAAACCAATGGTGGAAAATAAACTCAAAAAGATTCTGAGTATAGTACAATATGAGGATCGCAGAACACAAAGTGCATTTTGGTGATGGTGGACGAATGGACTTGAGTGAAAATAATGAGACCAACCCACAGACCCACCATTCCTCGAAGAGTTTAAGAATAATACTAAGTACCGGTGCAATTTTGATACAACAAAGAATACATGTGTTTTTTGAGTAAGGTGGAACTTTATGGAGGTGGGTCATGAACCCGTCGTGGATAATATTTTTTTCTAAGTACAATACGAGATAGAAGGAAAAATATACTAACCAATATACATATCAAAAACCCTTCATCAAACTATCCATCATTTGACTTGCATCACAAGGCATCTTGAGTGGAGTTTCCCCTTCACATGTTGTGCGTCCAAGGAACCCCAATTCCCCCCTATATGACAATGTATGTCTCCTTGCATTTAGTATCATGCATACCTAATTCAGATTGTGGTAGAAGAGCGCACAACCAAGATAAGGTCCTGAGACCTTACATCCTTCCCCACCTCAAGTTGTTGTTGTCCTCAGAAACATCCAAAAAATATGTGATCTCTAAGTCTCTTCCCAACTTGTGCCTCCATTGCAACTAATTTTACTAGAAACCCCAAGTTTTGTGCCAACTGGAAACCCAAATTTTCTTTGCAAAGTGGACACCCCAAGTTTGCAACTCACACAACAATCATCCGCAATTTGTGCAACCATCCACACTTCTCTCTGCCCAAAGTTGTGTGTGATCGAACTGTCCACAACGATGGAAATACATATTTTCCCCAACTCTGTTTGAAATTCCTAAGCTACCACTGCCCCGATGTGATGATCACTCTCTGTTTCACTGCTACTGCTACCTCAAATTTTGTTGCAACCTCAACCAAAAAAATGTCTAAGTACTGAACTTCTGTGAAGTTTCTACTCCTCCCATATTTCAACCAAACTATGTGACATCTCCACACAATGTTATCCCCCATGCCTTGGATCAATTGGGTAGTTAATCCAACCATTGTTCCCAACTCGTGATAATTTACTTCCTCTTGCTTTAACTTAGTCTTTTCTTATTGCATCTTTGTCACTCCATATAACTCCAAAGACTAAGGAAAGTGTCCATATTTTCCTCACCACTACTACCATAGTCCAATCTTCATCAAGGATATCATCCACACTGTCTAAGTGTTGCACTTAAAACCTACCGGTGCCTCCATACTATGACTTCCTTCCACAATTTGGTCTATCTACACAACGATCTCAGACCAAGGCAAGGTTGCCCCTCACCTTTCCTCACTATGAATTCAACCTAAAGTGAAGTCATCCACGACAACTTGAATCCACTGTCCACCTCATGGAACAATTAACCAATATGCCCCAAGAAATATGTTTCTAGAATTCCTTTTCCTCATGTTGATATCAATTCCCACTTCTGAAATATCCCTCCCCTTCTCTATTTTCCCAACTTCTTTTGTCCATTTATTTTTCCTCTTCTATACTTACCCAAATCCCCCTTTTCTTTTTTTTCCCTTCTATTCTCCCTTTCTAGTTCTTATACTTAGTCGTTTTTTCCAAGAGACGAGTTCACGGGTTGGTGGACTCACGGATTCTCATCTCCATCCACACTCTCACATCATGATTCCAACCGACTACTACATTATTCTATACTTAGCCATTTTTTCATTCGTGGGTTCCTGGTTTGGCAGGTTTCAAGTTTTCATATCCCATATTTCGAGACATACATTTTGTACTGAAATGATACATGATATACATTTTGACCATTGGACTCCCCGAGCTCCTAATTATCTCATCTCTCTTATATAAAGTCTGACCGATCGAGTTGCAACACTTAGCCAATTCTCAACCTTTTGCAACAATGGGTTCGAGGGTTCCTGGGTTGGTGGGTTCACAAAAGTCCCAAAATTTTATTTTCTCTCATCTGTCCTCGCCACCTCGCACTTTTCCCAATATGCATATAGTATGGTTTAATTATAATAAATCATCATGCATATACCATAAATATTGTCATTAATAGGTGAAGGTCTCGAGGATATTTCTTATTAAACCACATTAAAGCATGATTTGAGTAAGATTATATTATATCTCTCAAGCGCTCATTTCAAATATTATCTAGATCATAAGAACGCTCTCATAAACTTATGGAAGAAGTAGCTGGACAACATTTCCGCGAAGATACTTTGAACATTTTTGGATGAGAGGACTATAAATTTCAGTGGTCTAGAGCGTACTCTTATTATTCATCCCCTTCTTCTCAGAAGGAAGTAATTTGGACGTCTGGAATTTCTCATGCAGGTTGTGTTCCTGAAGTTTTTTACTACAAGGAGATGGTTTCTTGGTGCGCTGAGAAGTATATACCAATTTAGTGGATGATTCATCTCCAAGACCATTCTCTCGTCTCTCTTTCGCCTCAAGTATTCCATAAAATGATGAAACTCCGAGAGCCAACACTCACCTTCAAAGGTGAAGACTGCATCGAATTTTTGGAAAAACATGACAACAACCTAGATATATTACCTGAATTATTGGAGAATCCCATGACCATCCCTGAAGATATTACCATATTACAGGTCATCTTGTTCAAAAACCCATTTCGGGAAATTGCCTGGTTATTTACCAAAGTTACATGCCAAGAAAATAATGTCAGTATTTTGTATGATTCTTTACATCTTATATTTTACTCTCAAGGAGCAGTCCATTTTCGATTGGGGGAAGTTGGTTTCCATTGAAATATCTTCCCAATTGTATCCAAATAAAAAGGATAAGAAATTCTTTATGTCTTCTTATTTGGTTTTTGCAATAGCACATTGTTGTCAATTTCCTAAATTGTCTATATGCAAGAAGGTGAACTGTGAATTTGACCCTGTGACCTTTTGGTACCAAGGGTTATGGAGGCACAAAGATTCCCTACATTTTTATGAAGTTTTCAATGACTTTGTCTCGATTCTTAAAGAATTATTGTTTGGAAAATATTCTCCAAGAATATCCACTCAGACTAGTAAATTCCTAGATAAAAGGGGGACTTTGGAGAAAATGGAAAATTACAATGTTATCAGGATTTTCGGTTCTAACAAAAATCCCTCCTTTCTACCATGCCATATATCGACAAATTTTTTTTTATAGAAGTTGCAAGGCAATACAAATTTTTTCTGCACTTTTTTCATGAAAAACAAAAAAATCAATTCATTCCTTTGCCTTGGAAAGTTGGGGATTTTGTATTCAGAAGTATGAAAAAAATTGATGAATTTGCAAACCACTTCCACAACTTGGATCTAAAGTATGTTGAAAAGATCAGAAGGTTGGAACCTAACATAATATTTGTGGAACATATGTTAATGGTGGGTTTTATAAATTCATTTATCCACACTGTTCAAGGAGAAGAAGAAGATAATCACTTGGGAAATCCTACCCACACTGCTGGTGACTTAGAGACAATACATAGCACAAATGAATTGTACAAATAGAGAGGAAAAGGTCCCAACAAGAAGAGTTTCAAGTCCCCAATTGTTAATCCTAAGACTACAACACCTCTTATCAGTGCTCCAACTTCCCACCCATCTAAAAAAGTAATCAACATTAGTTCAGGCGGAGGAGACAAGAACCCCCCTCCAGGAAAAATTGAAAGCTCACATAAAATTCCTCTAAGGAAAAAGAGGAATAATATTGTACAAAATGAAGAATATAATCACGTCAAAAGTGAAATAAATAACTTCTCGCTTGAAGATATGGAGCTAGAGGCTGACATTGAGAAGATGTTTCCTAACATTGACCAACTAGTAGACGTGGCCCACCAGAATCAGTTGTTATAAATTGTTGAGAATGAGATATTTGATGAAGAAGAATCATTTGTATTTTAGAGCATTGTCTTTGACAGTGAATCTAAGAAATTAATTATTGATAAGAGTGATGCGAAGAATAAAAAGTGGAAATCTCATTTATAGCTTAACCTAAGAAATATGTGGCCTTCCCAAATTTCCAAATTTCATAAAGCAATTGGTGATGCATTGGACGATTCCATTGGTGGTATTGAAGTGGAAAATATAAAGTTAAAGGAAAGGAGTAAGGAACCGAAAGATACTTTGATGCCTCTTCCACTCCTTTCCAGCCCTTTGGAAATTGTCAGACCTGCCATGCCTACAGCCAAAATAAAAGGATCCTCAAGCTTACTCACATTAGCCAAGAGCTATGTGGATAATAATATCAAGAAAATAATGGAACTGATTACAGAAGCTTGGGAAATTTCAAAAAGCATGATTTATTTTGGCTCGAGGGTGCATGCCTTCCTTGAATATCTACAAGCCAACCTAAAAAATGAAGAAGGTTTCTACCTTGATGTCATGGTACCCTTTGGTATTAAAGTTTCCAACATGTCAGAGCTAAAGAGAAGAGGGGAGGACCTTCCTTCTCCAAGTTGGATCAAGCAGCTGAATGCCTACTGGAAATAGAAAGTAAAGAACTTGAATAACATTGTTCAAGCGTGCAGCCAAGCCATAACAAGGAGATAAGAGATATTCAAAAGGATCATGGAGTTGTACCTAGTCGGAAGCACTAACGAAGTCCTCCCAATTTGATCCTCAACTCATTGTTCTTAGCAAAACAACAGTTCGATGAGCAAGTTGAGATTTTTTAAGGATTGTCAATTGAAAATTTATATGGCATAATTGAATATGATGAGAACACCATAGATAATTGGCTAGTGGATTGCTCCATAAAAAAATCAAGATATTGAATAAGTATTACATGGAATTTCCATTGATCTCTGAGACTTGGAGGGTGAGTTGTTCAATATTAAAATATGGCATGAAATCAGTGTGGCACCTATGAAAAGTTACATCGAAGAATGGTTCAAGAAGGCTATCGATAAACTGACAAATGAAGGGCAAGAAGCAGTTGAGATGGTTTCTATAACCGTTGATGAAAATGATAAAAGGACATCAACGAGAAAATGAAGACATGGGCAACCATCATAGTAAGTTTACATTGATCATATATTTCTTTCCTTTATCAAGTCCTTCATNAATAAAAGGTGGGACCTTTCTATTAGAGCTTAATCCAAAAAGGGAGATACATGCCAGTTATGAACCAGGTGTCCTGCCTATAGGGGAAACCAGGACACCTGGCTATACCACTGTGACAAGTCAAAAAAGGATGGAAAACATAGAGCCACCCTGCCCGTAGGAAACCAGGGGGCATAATCTTAACTAACAGTAGTCTGCCAATGAAGTATCTAAGACTATTTCGACTGACAGCTAGAGGACTCCTGTCCTGAGAAAATTTAACAGTAAACTTTAAGAAAAACATGCTAAATCTGTGACCTTTTATCCGGGGCGTTCTTTGTCTTCCTGCGCTGCTGGAGCTCGAGCTAGAATGGCATAGGGCTGAGCATAGGTAGGACACATTTGCTTGGGCGAGGCGCAGGAGTGAGCTGTAAACAGCATATCCAATCTCTGGCTGGTGCAGACCGCGCGAAAGATTAAGTCTTCGACGAGGCTTCTGAGATCAAAGATAAGGTG
>ML786502.1:32443-44893 GCA_009831015.1 Picea engelmannii | reverse complement strand
ATCCATCCATGGGTGTTGTATCTTCATTTTCATTTTCCTTCATGTCCAAATAACTTCATCAATCTTCTGGTCCAAAACCCATGACTAGGGTTGACATCAATGACAACAACCAATCTTCCAACAATTCTGCCTGAATTGCCTATCGACGACGTCGTCTGGCTAGAGACAGAGCCTTCTGAATTTCCCTGTGTCTTTTCCGGCAGGAGGCGGCTGCATACCAGCCCGCTCCCCTGCGTGGCTTCCCTCTCAGGCGCGGCATGGCTGGAACAGAGAGGAGAGCCGAGAAATCTCACTGCACAGAAGTCAGGTCGAGCGTAATGGAGCTCGCGAGGAGGTTGATGGGCCAATATACCATAATAAACGCCATTAAAGTTCCGAGCTGAGTGCTCTGGCGGATCGGACCGATGACGCTCGTGCTGAGGAGCTCCATGCTATGGAAATGGCAGGGGGTGACGCGAACAATGAATCGTGGAGTGTGTGGGGAGGACGGTAAATAAAGGCCCCCCGCCTCCCCTCGCCACCTCCCCTTGCCACCTCACCTCCCCTTCCTGTATGCGTGTCACCCCATCCGGGGCTTTCACTAGAAAGGTTTAACCAAAGACTGATCACTCATTTTTTCTTCTTGCCAGGTCTTGTTGATCCTTCTACCACCCACCGTCTCCCTTCTAAAATATTATTTCTTGTATTTATTTTCTTTATGTTTCGTGGGATCCCTAATCCCAGTCTTTAAGAAAAACGCATTTACAATTTCAAGAATATGTAACAGACTATATATTTTTGGAAATTTCAAGAGAACTACTTTGGGAACAATCTCGACTGTGCTTTGTAACCCTGTTTTCATAATATAAAGTATTTGAGGTTGATCTATCATTATCTTTATTTGAGATTCCCATGTGTCCACTCTGTTAAATTTCTCTTATGCATGCAAATCATCTTCTTTTTTTTTTATGTGATCAAAAATATTTATCCCAAACAATGATGGATGTGAGGAATTTTTGTTTATTTTCTTTAAATATGTGAAATGTGTAATTATTGGTCCTTTCTCACGAAATTTATTTAAAAAAGAAAACAAAAAATATTTTCCTTTTGTCTGTTTGCAATTTTTTATGTTTATTTGATTACCACGACAAACTTATGTCAAGTTCCACATTTCAAATATTTAAAAATCTCAAGAAAATCTAAAGAGGAGTACGAACTCTATTAAAATGCAGGGGGATTTACATCCTCATGAGGTTTCCATTTCGGTCCTAACGGATTCAAGCGTCAACACCTCACTACTCCATAACCCGACCATGTTGTTGTGTTTACCTCTCTATTCCTTGGAATGGTTAAGATTCACCCTCAACCATGTTTCCCCAAATCAAGAGAAACGATCATGCCCAAGTAATCTCTTCATGTTGCAACCTGATTGTCCACATAATCCTTCAAATGAAGGCAATTCCTCAACCCACGTTGTATTGTCAAGTCACCTCAACACAACTCAACATTTGCGATGAGCATGGCCAACATGTTGACACTCCTCAAATGTCCCAATGAATTGTCTGAAGCGCTCCAAGTATAATGAGTCACCTCAAAGAACTTCCATGCCTTAAGCACGTTTGAATGAATACACTTCCAACCTTAACCAACAACCCCTGCTAGGTATCTTATTCATCGCAAAATTGTCTATAAAACACCAAGGTGTTCTCTACCCCATCCAATGTCCCATACCAAGGGGAAGCAGACACCACCGAAGTCACTTGGTATGTGTTCTTCCATTCAATTTGACTACCAACAATTCTTGGTCAAATTCCTTGCTAACTCCATTCTTCTCTTGGAATAAAATTTCCCTTCATCCATTGCAAGCATCCAAACTCTAGCATTGTCATCAAAAATATCAATTCATCGCATGACCCAAAAAATATGAATAAGGAGCCAAACACCGGGGAGCCTCATCCATCCTCTCAAACTTGACACGTACGGTCTTCACTGCCTACTTCACCGCATCAACTTGTTCAATGAATCTCATCAAATACTTAGGAAACTTTCCCAAGCCACCTCCATGATTGTATCCAAATATTCCTAAGTCAACCATATGACTCACCCAAGCATGTCTCCCTAAGCTCTCAACATGTTCTCCCAACCAAGGTGTCCCAAACTGTTGTAAGACTTATTTGGATCTGCACCACTTGAGTCACCCTCAATTTTTCCCATTTTCACCGAGGAAACTAAATGCACTTGAACCACTAATTCATTTGTCTTCCCTTCAAATAAATTGTTGCAACACTTGGAAAATTAAAGAACCCAAGACAACCATACCTTTCTCAATGAAATCCTTAGTTGTAACCATGTTCCAAGTCTATTGTCTCGTGCCTGCACTCCCAAGCAATTGACTCTCCACATGAACTCACCTTAACCATCGTTCGCAAATTCATAAGCCTACAATACCTCCACTATGATACAAGGATGCTTCCATATGTCCACTTCTGAAATATGTCTAAGTCCCAAACATCACATGTAATTGATCGAACTCATCTCCAATGTCTTTCCATTTTTGCACCTTGACCTCTTTCACTTCAAGGCACGATGCATCCACCACACTATGATGTTTATCACTTGGTTTCTTGGAACCACCAAGGATACTCGATCCAGACTAAACCTGTTGCCACAGGGGAAAACCCAGGGTTCAATGCTTCAACACACCAACAACACCCTAACTATCGCCCCTTTTAGCAACACCTGCAAAGAATATGAAGTCTCACCCAAGGTAGAGGCAGGGGTGGTTGTAGGACTCAAGCATCTACAACCTAGTTGGGACACAGATCTTTGATTACAATACTTAACAGAGCACTTAGCAGTTAACATTCATCAGTATTTAACCTTTAGTCACATCACAGGAGAAAACCCTAATTACAACACAACGCAGTATTCAACAAGATATAATACATCCAAGCACTTAGCATATATAAATAGATTAGATATAGCATTCATTCACATTACTAAGCACTAATCTATTATATCAAATGCATATAACATATATCATTGCACTAATCATAAATCACATCAATAACATAACAATTATAATGCACAAAGAAACCACAACACGGGATATACGTGGTTCACCCCAGTGTGGGGCTACATCCACCAACTCTTCTCTTGTTTATTGTCTTCTTTCAATCTTCTACAAGCACAGATCCATAGGAACCCACTCTGCATAAGATAGGAGATCTGTGCACACCTCACTACAGCACAAAGCCTCTTTACAGTCACTTGCACTTAGCTCTGCAAGTTATCATGCACACAGTATGCACAAAGATAACTCAATCACATAGATCCAACTAATCACTTGCACTCAGCACAATATAGCACTTAGCACCACTTCTCTCTTAGACCTAGTGTTGTATCTCTTACATCGTCTAGCTTTCTATTTATACATTACAAAAGGGGCCAAGGCATGGGTAAACCCATGGGCTGACATCCCATACCCGTTACATAAATCCTAAACCCAAAAATTCCCTAAAAGGGGGCCAAGATCCCACGATCTCTGCTTCGCCTTGCGCTCCACCTTCGACCAGCCTATCGAAGTCCCAAAATTTGTCAAACATGACCAAGGTTATCTAAAACTTGGTCAAGGGACAACAAGCCCCCAACACTCACCTGTGACTCATCCCGAGTCACTCTGATCTTGGTAACTCTACCTCGAATGCCTCCATATTAGCTCGAGCTGCCTCAACCTGTTGCTTCACCAAAGCCTCCTACTCGGTGAACTCTTGAATGACCTTCTCCATCATAGGTTCTTCCAAGCGTTGTTCCACTATGGTGACCACTTGTTCCAGTTCTGCACCTCGTCCTTCAATTTCCTCAAAAAGTATGCAAGTTGCATCCTGCACTGGCTAGATTCGTTGAGTCACTTCCATGACCTTGCTCTGTATCGCATGGACTTGTTTTTGAATAGTTCATTGTTCCTGGGATCATTTCATCCTCATGACCACTGGTAGTGGCTTCAACTGCGCTTGCACCATTGTTTCTTGTTTCTTAGCCTCTTGAAGTTGTGACTCCAGTGTCCTTATTTCAGAGTCCTCTGCAAGGAGATCATATGTCTATGCACTTCGACTGCTAAGTTTTTTACATTCTAAGGCCAATGCCTTGATTCTTTGGACTACGCTCCAGGTAGTTTCTTCTCTCTAGTCTCACACTTCCTGCAGAGAGCTTGGCACTTCTTGTAACTCCAGTTTTTCTATCCTCTGTTGGAGCTACTTAATGGCTTCAACAAGCTTCCCTACTTGGCTTTCCACTGGGTATTCTTCCATCTGTTTTAAGCCCGTCACAGAGAGAATTGATCTAGTTACTGCTTCTTTAACTCTAATATGCTCTACGAGAAGTTGTTCCTTCTCCTTATGGATCTACACTCTATCTTCTACAAACTTGTCTTGGATGTCATTTTTTTTCCTGTAATATGAGTCACTGGTTTCCTCTTTCCATTATTGTTCTTATCTCCTCTTGGCATAGTAACTTTGCACTGTGGAGGTCCTTTCATAGGGTTCGAGGGTAAAACTTCTTCTCTTTTGGGGGTAGGTGCTCTACTCTCTTATACAGACAGGTGTTTCAAGTCTTCCTTTGTTCTTTCAACTTCGATGTCCAGATCTCTAGTCCTGAGTAGCTTCGACCGGTCCTCTTGTTCTTCCAGTAAGTGTGATATTCTCCTAGCCATGAAATCCCTTAGTTATTTCTTTTTTTGTTCTAGATCCTCCTCTTCTTGTTTCCTTCGTGTCTGATCCTTCTCAATCCAGGTTTTTTTTAGCAAAATAGAAAATGGGGCGATGTTCTCAACAAACTTAATGATCCCAAATTCTTCTTCTATCAAAGTTCCATGAGCACTCATAGATGTTTGGGTAAGTCTTCTGCATAAGGTTATCATCTTTCCTCTAAATAATCCTATTCCTCCTAATGAAGGAACCATAGAAAGCTTTCCCAAAATTTCCCAAGTTCTTTCTGTCATGATATTTACGTGTGTTTCCTCATCCAGAACACAGTCTATGTCAAAGTCTCCTATTCTTGTTTTTATGCATTCCTTCTCTTTTAAGATCTCTGATAAGTTGATATCTTTGTGATCATTTAGGGTTTCTTTCATCTGTAATAATACAGTCTCTGATTCTTTCTGGGGTTCTATCATATCCTTAGTTTCTTGGGCTATCTCATGGTTTTGTTATCTCATATTCATATTTTCAACTTTAGCAATCATTCTAGGGTAATCCAAAACTTCATGGTCCATGGATTTGTATCAAAGACAACTAGGACTTATACCAGGGCATTCCTTAGCAAGATGTCATGGTCTTCTACAACTATAGCAAAGAGTTAATCCTCTCTTTCTTTTAAATGACCCCCAACCTTTCATGTACTGCGCACTGGGATCACAGTAACTAACCTGAAAAAAAATCTTTCTAGGATCCCACATCCATTTGTTAGTCCAAACATTCTTTCTATGCATAGGAATAACATATCTTGCACTATTCTTATAAGATATACTCATATCCAATCTTCTTTCTTCTAGTTGTGCACTAGTTTTTAGACCAGGACAAAATCTATTAGACATACCTAGATCCATTCTTTGGAAACAAAAATTTCACTTATCTTACCTTTCTTAGAGCACAAAGATTTAAGATCTTACCTCTTTCAGATCTGATTCCTTTCTTAGCACAAAGCTTCGCAGTCAACTAGAATACTACGCACTAAAGCAACAAATCTACTCACAGAGATTTATTTTCTTCAGTTCCCAGCAATCACAGTTTCAGGTCCCGGTAATGGAACCATTTGTTGGCACAGGGGTAGATCCAAGGTTCAACGCTTCAACAACGCACCAAAAAAACCCTAAATATCGACCCTTTTGGCAACACCTACGAAGCAGATGAAGTCTCACCCAAGGTAGAGGCAGGGGTGGTTACAGGACTCAAGCATCTACAACCTAGCTGGAACACATATCTGTGATTACAAAACTTAACAGAGCACTTAGCAGTTAACATTCATCAGTATTTAACCTTTAGTCACATCGCAAGAGAAAACCCTAATTACAACACAGCGCAGTATTCAACAAGATCTAATACATCCAAGCACTTAGCATATAGAAATAGATCAGATCTATCATTCATTCACATTACTAAGCACTAAGCTATTATATCATATGCATCTAACATATATCATTTCACTAAGCATAAATCACATCAATAACATAACAACTATAATGCACAAAGCAACCACAACATAGGATATATGTGGTTCACCCCAGTGTGGGGCTACGTCCACCAAATCTTCTCTTATTTATTGTCTTCTTTCAATCTTCTACAAGAACACAGCCACAAGAACCCACTCCGCATAGGACAAGAAATCTATGCACACCTCGCCAGACTCTCCTTCCTCGAGCTAGGTTACAGCACAAAGCCTCTTTACAGTCACTTTCACTTAGCTCTGCAAGTTATCATGCACACAGTATGCACAAAGCTAACTCAATCACATAGATCCAACTAATCACTTTCACTCATCACAATATAGCACTTAGCACCACTTCTCTCTTAGACCTAGTGTTGTATCTCTTACATCATCTAGATTTCTATTTATACATTACAAAAGGGTCCAAGGCATGGGTAAACCCATGGGCTGACATCCCATACCCTTTACATAAACCCTAAACCCAAAAATTCCCTAAAAAGGGTTCAAGATCCCGTGATCTCCACTTCGCCTTGTGCTCTACCTTCGACCATCTTGTCGAAGTCCTAAAATTTGTCAAATGTGACCAAGGTTCTCCAAAAATTGGTCAAGGACCAACAACACCTCTTCACCAAGAAAATACCCATACTCCATTCTAGGAGACCGAAAATTCATACTCCTACTCTAGTGAAACTCTTGTATACTTAAATTTGTTAACTACTTTAACACTTAGTCATATTTAAGAACACATTCATGATAAACCAAGATAATTGTGGAACAAATGAAATACAAAAGAAGATATAGTATGAGAGGCATGAACCATGCCTAACACGTGACTAAGTGTTGTTATATGTGAAATGGTTACAACAAGAGAACTATCGACTAAGTTTACAACAGGGTAGATTCAAATGACTTGCCTCACCTCACCAAAACACTCATACACAGATCATCACTAATACTCTCCATCACAACCATATTCGTAATCACCTCCGGTGCATCTCAGAGGTGCCTCCAACCATAGACTTGATTTCCCTTATTTTCTGCAGACTCTGCCTCTTCTTTTCCATAGGCTTCACAGATTTCGGTTCTGCCTCACACATGCCTCGAAGACACCTGTGTTACTAGACTTAGACAAATTCTTCACAATATAAACTCATCCATCTCTATCCAACAAATCCACCTCAAGGCAAGACAATTCCTCCCATGTGGAGAGACTTGGCTCCCTGAGGGAGCTTTCCCTCTTTATCTACCTCATAATTGCAAAGATCTTTTTCTCTCCTTGTCTTTCCAAAACTTGTGTTCCTTTGTTTTTCACCCTTGTTCTCATATAGTCTCTCCAAACATCACCATCGTGAACCGTCACGTCCTTTTGGGGTGTTTCTCCCCTTCGCAAACCCATGTACAAATGAATTCTCGTGCCCCTTTGTGGACCTAGTGTCCCAAATGAATTGTCATGCCCCTTCATGGACCCGGTTGCCCAAACTAATTTTCATTCCCATTCATGGACCCAGTCGCCCAAACAAACCCATGCACTCATAAATTGTTGTGCCCCTTGGGATCAACACACCCAACCTTGTTGTGCACCTCATGTCAGTTTACCCCATCCTTTGAACTGACTTGTTCTCTTTGGAGAACACCCCTATTAGGTGAGTCGGGTCGACTATCCTAAGTGTGCCCCCCATTCCTTAGTTGCTCCATTTGTTTGGTGGAGCTCCCAAGTCTTTCCCTCAACCCTTCATAAAATTGTCCATCGTTTGACTTGCATCATAAGGCATCTTGGGTGGATTTTCCCCTTGGAACATCGTGCATCCAAGGAACCCCAAATATCCTCTATATAAATATGCCCATCTCCTCATTCGCATCAAGCTTCCTTCTTGACCAATTCAGACTGTGGTGGAAGTGCAAGTGCTTGAGATAAGTTCTTGAGGCCTTACAGGTTTTTCCTAACACATGCCTCCAACAGACCTGCATTTCCAGACTTAGCAAAAATATTCCTAAGAGAAGTTCAACCATATCTATCCAACAAATCCACCTCAAAGCAAAAATATTCCTAAGAGAAGTTCACCCATATCTATCCAACAAATCCACCTCAAAGAAACACAAGTTCTCCCAAGTGGAGCGATTTCACTCCTTGAGGGAGCTCTCCCTCTTCATCTACCTCATAATCGCAAATCTCTCTTGCTCTCCTTGTCTTGCCAAACACACTAAGATAGATACATTATTTGATCTGGGTTCCAAAATAAACTTAATATATGAATCACTTGTCAAGAACATGGATCTTGAAACGAAACCACATCTGAAGCCTTATCCTCTTAGTTGGGTATGTGATAAAGAAAAACTTAATGTCACCAAACAATGTAGGGTCAGATTTGCTATTTCTTCAAAGTTGATTGATGAAGTGGATTTGGATGTTGTATCACTTGATATATGTGGCATAGTGTTGGGGAGTCCTTATCTTTATGATAGAAAACAAGTATTCTTTCGTCATGAGAACAAGTACCACCTTACTAAAGGGGGAGTGGAATATATTGTTAGAGCTCACAACATGAGGGTAAATAAAACACTTGTTAGTGCTGGACAAATGAAGAGACTCATAAACATTAATAAGAGATATGTACTCATGGTCGTAGGAGAGAAAGATGTCGGGACATCCGACACTTTCCAAGGATGTGATCCTTCTCATAATAAATAATTAACTGATATTGTTTCTAAGTATGATGATATTTTATTACCTCCTAAGAGGGAAATCCAACATGAGATACATCTCTGACAGGATTCTCCTCTTCCTAATGTGGGCATGTACAAGATGTCAATTGTGGAGATGACAAAGATCAAGAAGCAAGTACAAGGCTTATTGGATCAAGGGGTCATCAGGCCCAGTTCATCTCCTTTTGTTTCTCTGATCGTGATGGCGCCAAAGAAAGATGGCACATGGAGAATGTGTGTCGATTACTGGGCCTTAAATAAAATCACGGTGAAAAATTGATACCCTCTTCCTTGTATAGATGATTTACTTGATTAGTTAAAGAATGTTGTTTATTTCACTAATTTGGATTTGCGCAGTGGATACCATCAGACCAGGGTTGCAGAAAAGGATGCATGGAAGTCTGCCTTTAAAACCAAACAGGGAATGTTTGAGTGGTTAGTTATGTCATTTGGGCTTTGTAATGCTCTGACAACTTTCATGCGTTCCATGAATGATGGATTCAGGCCTTTCCTAGATGATTTTGTGATTGTATATTTAGACGACATACTTATTTTTAGTGGGACTTGGGATGAACATGTAAGGCATGTAAAGCAAGTATTGGATAGTTTGCAAAGGGAAAAGTTGTATGTAAAATTGTCTAAATGTGAATTTGGCAAGACTGCACTTGTATACTTAGGCCATATTGTAGGAGGAGGACAGTTAAAAATTGATCCTTTCCAAATTGATGTAATTGTAAATTGGCTTGAGCCAAAAAGTGTAACCAAGATCTGAAGCTTCTTAGGTGTAGTCCAGTATTGGAGAAGGTTCATTTCAAACTTCTCCTTTATAGTAGCTCATTTTCATGTCTTAACCAGTGTAAAGAACACTTTTCAGTGGGGAGGAAATAAACAAAAATATTTCGACACTTTGAAGGAGAAGATCAGTACTGCACCAGTATTAGCACTGTCGAATATTCAAAGGCCTTTTGAGATCAAGACATATGCCAATGGATGCGACATGGGTGCAATATTGATGCAATATCATAAGTCTATCTATTACCACTCTGAAACTTTTAACCAAGATGTTGTTAACTATCCTACATATGATAAAGAGTTGTATGCATTATTTCAAAGCGTAAAGAAATGGAAGCACTACTTGTTAGGGAAGGAAACAATAATACATACAAATCACCAACCCTTACAGTATCTCCAAGCACAAACCAAACTGCAACAATCTTGACACTACAGATGGATGGGTTTTCTACAACAATTTCATTTGGTAATCAAGTACAAAAATGGTACAAGTAACAAGGTAGTTGATATGCTTTCTAGACCTCCTATTTTTTCTTCTATTATTTTCAAGAATACTTCTTTATCTCATGATAGCTATGTGGAACAATATGCCATTGATGAATATTTTAAAGAAGTATATGAGAAGCTAACCCATGGTGCACAGGTAGAGAACTATTGTCTGGAAGGAAAACTACTCTACCATCTTGGAAATCTATGTATTCCTACAAGTGAACGAGCCCATGTAATACGAGAAGCTCACACTTCTCTTGTGTTTGGGCATTTTGGGGTAGGAAAAAATATGGCTCATTTACAGAGGTTTTGTTACTGGCCTAAAATGAAAGCAATTGTAACTAAATATGTAAAGCGGTGTGTGATGTGTTCTACTTGTAAGCCCTCTAATAGAAAAATGGGGCTATACTCACCACTACCTGTTCCATCCCATCCATGGGAAAGTATCTCCATGGATTTTGTAGGGGGTTTACCAATGTTAAGAGGGGGTCATGACTATTTGTATGTTGTAGTGGATAGGTTCAGCAAGATGTGTATCTTGGTTCCATGTAAAAAGAAAATCATTGTTGAGAAGACTGTTAATCTCTTCTTTCAGTATGTTTGGGTTCACTTTGGGTTACCCACATCCATTATCTTGGATCGATATACTCGATTCCTTGGAGATTTTTGGACAAGATTGTGGAGAATGTTGGACACCAAATTGAAGAGAAGCACTACTTTCCATCCACAAACCGATGGATATACAGAGGTGGTAAACCAAACAGTGGTACTTTTGCTTCGAGGCTACTGCAGCAAGCATCCCAAGTTATGGGATGAACAAATACCCTATGTACAACATGCTTACAACCGAGCCTTACATTCCTCCACTCAGAGTTCGCCTTTTGAGACATGTTTTGGGTACCTACCCAAGGTTCCTTTGGATTTGATGTATGGGAGAGATACCAATGCAAATGAAGAAAGAACAGAGGACAGAGCCCGCAAGTTCATTTAGAGGATCCAGCAGGTGCACTAAACAGTCAGGGAATAGTTGGATAAAAATCAAGCACAGTATAAAGCTTGGCATGACAAGCACAGGGTTGATCATCAGTTCCAGGTTGGAGACCAGGTATGGGTTCACATTATCAAGGAGAGATTGAAGGGTGAAGGCAAGAAACTCAAGCCCATTCGTTATGGACCCTTCACTATCTTGGAGAAAAGTTGTACCAATGCTTTTCATCTGAATCTTCCACCTTATATGCATATTTTCTCAGTTGTAAATGTAGAGAAATTGAAACATTTTTAGCCTCCCGTGATCATGGATCAGGATGAGGAAGTTTCAATACCTTCAGTTGATGAATTTTCTCCCAAGTACTTGGATGAGTTAAAGAAATATATCATCCTAGAAAGAAGGATGAGGAATTCATGTAGGGGTGATGTTGATTATCTTCGAGTAGGCTTAAAGGGAACACATCCAAGCAAGGCAAAGTGGATTGAGAAGGACAAGGCGAGGGAACAATTCCCTCACTTATATGTTGATTGATGAAAGATTTTGGTGGTCCAAAAATATCTCAGTGGGAAGGCGTGATTCAAAAAGGATATAGAAAAGACTAAGAACAACTCAAAACTCATAGAAGCAACTCATGATGCTTAGAATGGCCTCAGCAGACAAAAAAAGGCAAACATTCAAAGTTCTCAAAACTCAGTGAAAATGACATCTTTGCGAAGAGTGCATTGCAAGATTTATAATGACACAAATGACTCATCCAATGGAGATATGGATCGAAATATATTCAAGGTCAAAATTTGGTCAACCCAACCTAATCAGCAGGGGGATGAGTCAGCATCCGTACTACTAATGTCAACATCAATACGGATGAAGTCAGTATTCGTACAACACATGTGGTAGGAGCAGGAGGTGATACATGTCATGATGAAGTCAGCGTGATGTCAGCATGGTACATCATGCTGATGTGGCAGCACTAGAGGCTGCCACGTGTCACCCATATTTGGCATTTCTAGACCAATCCATGGACCAGTAAAATTTTGCCACGTCGCAGTCCGTATAGTGACGTGGTGGATAAAGTAGAATCCATTCAGGTGATGTGGCATGCTGATGTTGCAGTGCATGATGTGGTAGAGTAGGCGGCTACCATGTGGCAGTGGGAAAATGCCCAATGACAACCCTTGACCGGAAATTTAAAAAAAAAAAGGATTTGGTGGGTCCGCCAAATTTGGCGAGACCACGCTAAATCTGGCAACCAAACCAATGATATAACCATTGCCAAATGAAGCAGAGAGGAAATT
>ML786501.1:307170-328539 GCA_009831015.1 Picea engelmannii | reverse complement strand
AGGGTTGAGGAAAGGTGCAAAGGGGCAGCAAGGGAGATAGCAGCCAGGTAGGCTAGGCTATTGTTGCATTGTATTCCTTTGATGGGCCATTATCCTAGGATGAAAGCCCAAGATTTTAACAAATAAAATCAACAAGGTTCTGGTTTTCCCTTCGCGGTTTTTCCAAGGGTGTTTACCCAAAATCTTTGTGCAATGTGATTGGTTTCGGTTCTTTATGCTTCCGTTGATTATTTTCGTTATGTAACCTACTGTGCAGTTATTTAATAAAGCGATTTTATTCGAAATAAGTGTTGGGTGCTAGGTTTATAGGAATTAACATGGTATCAGAACTTGGTCTTTGAAAGGAAGCCAAATTTGCACTACAATGTGATTTTGTAGTGCGGCAATTTTTTTTTTATTACAGGACGGAAAAATTTTGAATTTCCACTGCAAGGTCAAGATAAATTAAAAAAGAAAAGGGACGTCGTATGGTCTTACAAGCTACAGATCCGCATGTGGAGGTCGTCGGATTGTGGGCTCCACTGTTGGACGCGGCAGCAGAGGGAATTGCTGTGGATTGGGCTGTGAGTGAGCCAAGTTGCTGAGAGGTTGAGCAACAGTCATGAGGGATGGGAAATCAGTCGTTGGGATGGAGTTGTGAGTGGATCGTGTTGCAGTCGTGTAAGAGGACAACAGTCGCCAGCGTGAAGAGTGCAGAGGCGGCGGGAGGCAACATTGAAGCAGTGGTTGCAGCAGTGTGGAATCGGACGCACAGAGGAGAACCGTCGATTGAGTGGAAGAGGTTTGCAATAGTCGGCAAGGAGAGAAGAAAAGGCATGGGTTGTTGTCGACAATCGCCAGCAAAATCGATAGTCGTCGGCAGAGGTAACATGGCGTGAGGGAGCGTGGAGCTAGCAATCGGTGAAAGACTTGGAGCAATGGTGCATGCAGACTGGGCGAGCCACCAGGCATATGAAGCAGCAAGGTCGCTAACAAGGAAGATAGTCGACAGAGAAATCGACAACCAAAGGAAAAGAAGACAACGTGAGAGGCAAGTCATGGGCGGATAGAGAAGGCCAGCCACCAACCAGCTAAGGAGCCATTGAGCCACAGCCAAGCAGCCATTGGCAGGACTGCTGGTCAGCCAGCCAGCTAAGCAGTCATAGGTCAACAGGCAGGCACACTGGGTAGCCTAGAAAATTGTCGGGCAACAAGCAGAAATAGTCTTGCAGTGCCCAGAAAGGACTCGGGCAACCCAGAAAAATACCTGGGCACGACAGAAGGCTACAGGTAGCTTCAGGCAGTGGGAAGCAGGCCTAGGAAGCCAGTAAAAAGTCTTTGAAGCCGGATCCTAGCAAGATGGCAGGGATAGATTTCATGTCAAAGGGAGAAACAATCAGGTGGATTGGAGAGTAGCCATGGTAGTAGATTTGATAGTGAAGATAGAGCCAACTCCAAGTGGTGAAAGTACCTTCCTTGCTAAGAGGGAGTGTTGATGTATTTAGCATCGGACAGGTACTTCCACATAGGCTCGATGCCTAGCATGTGGAAGTCATCCTTGTAACCTCTCAGAAACTTAGGAAATTCACTTTATGAATCAATAATTGAAGTGAATGACCTTTTAGATTAATGTGAGATTAATTAAGTTAAATGCCTAAGTTTTGGCATTAGTAACTTAAGTGAGAGTTGATTAAGTCCTAGTCGTTAGATCTAAAGTGAATGTGAGATTAGATCTTAGCCTTTGATCACTTTAGAGATGATCTAAGGTTTTGGACTTAGAGTTAACTCAATGTAATAAAAGGCAGCCTAAGTGAGAGGATGAGACACAGAGAGAGAACATAGGAGCAATGAGGATATCTCATTGAGTGGGTGAAGAGCAGTCCATCCAAGTGTGAGTGGGCAGGGTTGAGGAAAGTTGCAAAGGGGCAGCAAGGGAGACAATTGTGCTTTCAAGATCAAGTGTGCCTTCAAGTATGAGGTGCTCTCTCTGTACGTAGTTTATTGTTAACCTCCCTTGAGGTGTTGTTGTAGAGGGAAAGCCTCTAGTTGGTACAAGGTTGGAAGAGACAATTGGCCCAAGCAACCCAAGAGCTTGAGAAGAAGATTAGATGGATTTGAGATGTGATTTCAATAGAGTTTTGGCACTTTAGAGAGAGATTCAGCACTTATTACAAGACAAAATCAAGCATGTTTAGAGAAATGGGAATGACACAAGGGCATCTAGGAAATAACAAGCTAATCATTGGGAAAAATCCTCACATCATGGGTACTAATCCATGGGTTTGATTGGAGAAATGCTAGTTTAATAGGCAAACCATAGGTTTTGGGCCAATTTTAGGGGTTTTGTTATGCAGGTTAGTCCAATATGCGAGGGACATTTGCAGCATGGGGAAAACAACTCGTGTATCAAAGGTAGTGACTAGAATGGGTAAGGGGGAGATCAAGCTTGACCAAGTAAGCCTTTGTATGCACCCTCAAATGGACATGAGAATGTTGGGGACTTCCAGAAGGCTTCTCTAACTAATCAAGTGATCAAATCTAAGCATGCACACTAAGGTTAATCCAATAAAGAAGAGAATGTCTAAGAGAAGAACTCAAAAAGTCTCAATAAGGACAAATAATGATCTAGACTAAGGGAGTAAGAATCTCACCTAGGTACTAAACATCAAAAAGGGGAAAATCACTCATGTGTCTAGACCTAAGCAAGGTGCTACACATGGAAGGCTATCCAGCATATATAAATTGTCACAGAGAATGGGAGGCCTCATGTCATTTACAGGCATTGGGTGTATGGAATGCCTTAAAAGCCCCACACATACTACTCTCCTTACAGGTGATGGGTGTATGGTGAGAACCAAATGTGAAATCCATACATTACATCTTTCATTAGTTCATTGTATACATTAGTAAGCCTTAATCAAACCAATTTAATACTGATTTTAAATTTCCTTTCTAATGTTGATAAAAACCAGTGTTGCAAATCTCTCTGATTTCTCTCGATTTTTCCAATTTTTCCTTAGTCTTCAGGCTGCCAATAATTCCAAGTTTTTCAGGCCCAAGTTTATGGTTGCTGATATTTTTCGACATTTTCCGATATTTTCCCCAATATTTCCATTATGTTTCTTTCCAGATCAATTGATGATATATTCCGTGAAATGATATTTGTAGCCATGATAAAAACTATTGAACTTTGTCAACCTAAAATACTTTTTTGATTGTATTTAATTAAGAATTGTGATATTTCTTGTATAGATTTCTCTGAGAAGCATCCTATAAGTTCTGTGCTTTAATCCATAAGTCCAGAGATGTGATGTTTCATGTTGGATAATTATTAAATCTGCAATTTGAGCTATCGAATTAATTATCAGAGAAAATTGATCTAGCTATTTCACCTCTACTTGTATGTGCTATGCACCTGTATTTATGACCTATTTAGGAAAGCCATTTCCTAAATTTCTGCCAAGTGAAACTCTGGCATTTTGCAAAATGTGTGTGAGCATACATGGAACATGATTTTGTTTGCTTTCATCTTCAGTGTCATGGCTTCTTTTTATTGTTATTGTAAGGAAAACTGATGCAAGATTTATGATTGTTTAGGTCGTGCCTGCTGTTCAATCAAGTTTTCTTTTCATTTTATCTCTTACTAAAGCACACTTTATTGATTTCATAACAGGTTGGAGCATCTATTAGGGCTGATAAAGTTTTGCTTGATGCTCCGTGTAGTGGTCTTGGTGTCCTTTGTAAGGTTAGTATCAGTTGGTAATTGCTTTTCTTGGAGACGTTGCTATATGATTCACCATCTATCTGATTCGGTTTTTCTCCTTTTTTTATTTTCTTTCAAGGTAATCAACAAATTCAATGCCTCATTTCTATATTTTCTGTATTAATCACATCACACATTAATTCATTAAACTTTGTAGTTCATAATATCCTGTTGATTATTTTCCATATATTGCATGAAGTCCTGCTTGTGGACTAATTATGTTTGTTAGTGCTGCAATAGAGTGTAAAAACCACCAAATGTTAGCAAACCTTATCTTATTGTTTATTTCATACATAGCTGAGTAGTTATTTCTTATATTGACTCTTGAGACCTTTGCAGTCCATGCCATATGGCAGTGTTACCATGTCTAAAGAAATAAAAAAAAATGATATATTATATTGTTTGGTATACACATCACATAGTGTCTTTTAATGTATGTAGAAACCAGATATGCGTTGGAAGAGAACACTTAAGGATTTGGAGCAGCTAATATTACTGCAAGATGAGCTCCTAGATGCAGCTTCATTGTACGACCTAATTTCTTGTCACTGCTTTTCCAGGAAGATCTTCATTTATCATTCCATATTTTTTAAACATTAGTATTAGTATTGGGTTACTGGAGTTCTTGAGTTGTACTTTCCTTTTTATCCATCCTTTGCTAGCATATTCATCCTAAACGTGTCCTCTAACATTTTCAACTTTCAGGTTGGTGAAGCCTGGAGGCATTTTGGTCTACAGTACTTGCTCAGTAGATCCAGGAGAAAACAAGGAACGTGTTGAATCATTTCTTACTAGACATCCAGTATGTATGTTTTTTGCATTTAACTAATCATGTTAATGTTGTTTGTCAATCAAAGATGGTATTTCCTTAAATGAGAGGAAGGCTTATGTGTGTGTGTGTGTGTGTGTAATGATAGATATGTTAGATGTTAAAGCATGTTATTATCACAGGAATTCATTGTTGAAGCAGTGCACAAATACGTCCCAAATGAGTTCATCTCTGAGGAGGGATTCTACACTTCACATCCAACTAAGCATTTTCTTGATGGTGCATTTGCAGCACGCTTGTTTCGTGTTTCTATTTAGATATAACATTCTTTGAAGAGTAAAATAAAGTGATAAATTTCAGGTCTATGGGGTGCATACATAACTTTCTGGTATATTGAAGCAATGTTTTAATATCCTTTCAATTCATTGTCAATAATAGACTAATTTTTAACTTCAAGATATGTGTAATAATTTGAGTGTTTTATGAAAGAAATTCTGCAATCAGTGATGATGAGTAATGAAGTTAAGTTGTACAAACTAATTTACATCTGATTATATTCATATTCCTAAGAGATAACTAACATCAAAATTGTAAGTTACTTCTTTCTTAAACCATTAAACTGTGATAGTGATGTCAGATCTATTAATATATCTGAAAGAAGCTAGGGCATGTTCATTGGCAATCCTTGTTCTTGTTTACAAATTTTAATAGCTGGAAAGCATGCATACCTGGATGAAGGTGAAGGTGAAGGTGGCCTCATTGTTTATTGTGATGTGACACTCTTCTTGATTGTATCCAATTTGTACAGTAGGAAGGATTAAACTATCAACTTGCCTTGCACCATTAAGTAGTTTATAGTTGTGAACGGCATCTCTCTCTCTATACCTGTGTGTGTGTGTGTGTGTGTGTGTGTGTGCATCTAGCATGCCGAGCTTTTATCTTTTGTAGCAGTTTCTTAATGTGCCTGTAGAGACATTCAAATAATGATTCTTCACAACTTGTATGAAAGTTTGAGTAGCAGAGAAATTTGAATTATCATTTTTTATTGTTACTATAACTCATTGTTTTTGGTCAGAGTTGGGTCATACTTTTGGGACATTTTGCTGCTTTGGAAATTCTCAGGGAAAGCAATATGGAATGGAGTAAGAATCAACCCTGAGCTAAGTTGTGATAAACTCCTACAAAAGTATTGCCGGACCACAATCCAACTGACTATTTAATTCAAAAGTTGTTAGAACTAGAAATAGTTTGTGTACTAGCACGAATGGAATTTCATACATTTCGCACCTAAGTCCCAGATTACAAGGAATGGTTTGCTTTTCCTATGTAGATGTACTACTATGGAAAATGTTTTTGGCCTTGGTTATCAAGTTGTTATAGCCACAATAATATAAGTGGATTTTCGATGGATTATCATGATTGTCATGTGAGCTTGTCAATGATCTTATTGACAAGTGAATATTTTCACAAGTATTCATTGTTATAGTATCTGTGCTTCCGGTTAACCTTGTGTTTTGAAGTTTTTGATCCTGATATTTCAAGTGAGTTGCATCATCCACCATAATATTAACTTAGAAATAACATAGCTTGAGCATACCTACCTAGTATACAAGGAGCTACACATACAACTTCCAGAACTCTTAGAAAGAAGAACATTTTTACAACCTACCAAACTGTTAGAAATCTACTGAAACCTATTAAAGTCTGATTTCAACCTCTCCAAACCCAAGGAGTTTATGAAATACCTTGTCCATGTGGTTCTTTGTACATAGGCCATTCTTACTCCCTACCAAACCTTTAGAATTCTTGTCAAACCTATTAATGACTGATTCCAAGCTCTCAAAACCCAAGGTGTTTATAAAATATTTTGTTATGTGGTGCTTTGTTCATAGGACAAACAAGTCGCTCCATTAGTGTCAGTATCAAAGAACACATTGATGTCATTAGACACAATAGAACCTGTTACCACCCAAACTAGCAGCCCCTAGGGATGCTATGTGAATAGCACGATGCGGAAAATGCACCAATGTCACCTTAGTATGATCTCCCCTTCACTTTAGGCTATCTCCTAGAGACCAAGGGGGGTGTCCTAGTCCTTCGAACTACACACCTCAATACACGTTAGATAGACCAGAACCTTAGTAGCCAAATGCCTTAAGAATGTTCAACCAAGAATTAGGTTATAAACCACTATAATGTAGAGAGGTTTAGGAGCTACTTGTAAGAGTGTTGAGATCTGATATAAATATTCTACAACGGAAAATACAAACCAACACTATAAAACCACTCTTTAAATGAAAAATAATGTACCTTTTATCACACAAGAGTGAGATTTTGTTGCACAAATAAAGGGTGATTGATATATCTGAGTTGTGCGTTGATTGTTTTCTGTAAATTGGACTAGCTTGCTGCTGTCTAAAGATTCCAGAATCTGTTTTATGACAAAAAACATAGAAAATTGCAGATTTGGACCATAAAAAGTGACCAAAGAGTGCCTAAAGGTACTTAGGATGAAGATCCTTGGACACTTTTTGCTGGGACAAAGATGTATTAGTGAAAAAACAGCCCAGCAATGATAAAAAGAAAGTACAAGTGAATATTATTCAAGCAATTACTTCACACTTGCAAAACAATGGTGCAAATCCCCCTAGGGTTTGACCAAAAATTCTCCTAAGTGAAATATAGTAGCAATGAAACTTCAAGGAGATTATTTTCACCATTAGAATACGTTAGATAATCTTGATAAACAATTCCAAAGTGAAATAAGAGCAAGGGTAGGGTTAGATTTTACCTTTTAGGGTCAAACCCTAGCTCTAAGGTTTTAACAATTTTGATTTTTATTGTTGTAATTAATTTCCATAACTGAGTAAACCCTTAAATCAGCCACAAGAACATTAGATAAGACAATAAAGAGAAATCTAAGTGGGCCAATTTGCCTCTTGATCGAAAAGACTGTTTTCTTTAAGATAATATCATGAGGATAAATCCCCTTGTGTTTTTAAAGAGGTGTTACTCTATATTTAAATAATATACAATAATGTAAAAGAGGCCTGAGAGAGGATCGGGCTTATTCTTGAAATAAATATTCACATGTAAAGAATACCCGAGAGAGGACCAAATATCTTACAAAAAGCAGATATTTACACTATATTACAAGATTTATAAACCAATAGTGTATTCACTATCATAAAACGACATTTCCATCACAACATTCATCAAAGTAGGATACAATATTCAGCAAAGGAAAAGAAACTTGAAAGTATGGACCACATATGGCTGAGAACTCTAAATGATCATTTCATTAGATGCAATAAATATTTGGATGGACACACATCTGAAATCTCATGCTTAAATTCAAAGTCTTAAGAAAACAATGATGTTATGCCCCGAACCAGTTCTCTAGGAACCTTAAAAAAAAATAGAGTCTTTCTAAAATAAACAATAATATTCGGGGTTACAATTAAAGTAAATTGCATTTGTCCTTCAAAGAGGACTGGGATGGGGCTCCCACGAACCATAAAATGAAGAGAGACCTAGAAGACAACAAAAAATAGTCAAGGGTCAGCCTTTGGTTTCACAAATTCTAGGAACAAAAAAATCCAAATGACAATTGACCAAGGAAGAAAAATGGTGAAGGCAAGAGTAGGGTGACTACTCAACTTATTGTGATGGAAATTCCAAACCCATTGAATGCCTCTTACATCTTCTTTTATAGTCTTATTTTCATCTTCTTGAAACTTCTTTTCAGTTAGTGTTTTATTTGTCGTTTTTGTCAATTTGAACTCTATATTTGTGCCACCATCTGGGACCCACCTTGGAAGTTTATAAATTTCTTTAAAAAAAATATTTTCCAAAAATAACGTATTTCCAAGCCCAAAAATAGTCTCGAATTTAATTTAATTTAATTTTAGAGCATGATAACTGATATTTCAGTGATTTAAACCACTTACGATGTGTTCTTCATCTCTTTACCTTTCTGACGAGCTTTGGTTTCCTCAAATTGGACGTCGAGATCAAAAGTTATGAGCTCCGGAAGATGGAGACTCAGCCATCGTTGATCTGTCCTCGTGAAATCTGGGCCTTTGATTTGCAAATTCGACTTTCTTTATGCCACATGCATTGTTGAAGGGTTCTTATGACTTATTTATAAAGAAATTTCATCTCCATGTTGTTTTTGAATGAAGTAAAGAGAGCCATATAATTTCACATAGCTTGTGCACAAAGTATCTTTTGACTGCCACATCATCACCCAGTCATCATGCCAAGTCATTGTCCATCCATGTGTCACTCGGGGGTAGGTCCACCTCACTTACATGTGTCCACATAGGATAGGTCACATCGCTTCCATGTGTCACCCAGAGATAGGTCCATGTCACTGCCACATGTTCCAATATGGTAGGTCCACGAAAATGGAGAAGAAACTTAGGATAAGAAATAATATTAAAAAAATAAATGAAGTGTTTATGGAGTTACAACAATGCGGAGGTAAAAGACGTAGGTGAAGAGATAAAACTTGGTAAAAATGACAAGTGCAAAAAGAGAAATGGCAAGTGCAATATGGTGAATGCGGGATTGCAAGATGCGCGACACGAGACATGGGAAATGAAGAAGGTAAGAAGGGATGACTCCCACATCCGCAATAAGAAAATAGACTAAGTGTAAAAGTGAGTACAACTAAGATAAGTCATGGAGGTTAGAGGTCAAGGGATGGGTGAAGGACGATCTCATGCATCCACATTCCAAGATAAAAAATCAACTAAGTATAGGACTTAGTAAAAATCAGTAAAATGACTAAGTCATAGAGGGTGCAATTTGGGTAATGCGGAAGTGGTAAGTGCAAATTGAGTGTTGCGGAACACAGACATGAGGGAAAAAGGTAAGTGGAGAAGGTGGTTGTCGTACATCCGCAATGAAAGACTTAGTGTAAAAAGGAGTAAAATGTGGTAAGTCATGAAAAATGACCAAGTGTTGGGGAGGTAGGTCATGTAAGTATGAAAATAGAAGATGGAAATGAAAAATGAAAGTAGAAATACTGAAAATGAATAACTAGAAATGTAAAATGGAAATGAATTATCAAAATAATAATGATAATGAATAAGTGAAAATGGAAAATGGAAATGAATTATGAAAATGAACGTAGAAATTATGGAAACTAAGTGGTGGGTATTATGAAAATTAACTAAGTGGATAATGAAAATGGAAGTGGGCTAAGTATGGAAATTGTGTTGAAGATTGGAAAAATGCCCAAGTATGGCGTATGGGGAGTAGTACAAAGTAGTATGGGTAGTAATGAAAATGACTAAGTATGGATGTGTAGAGAGTAGAGAGGAAGGAAAAGAGAGGAAGGGAGTATAGAGCAAGGAAAGGGAAACGAAAATGAGAGAAAATGGCTAAGTATGAAGAGTGAGGGTAAGGTAAATGAAAAATGGCTAAGTACAAGACAACATAATGTGGGAGAAAAATGGCACATCTTGGGCATATGACCTCTGTTTTAGATTTCGTAAAGTGTTGAATGGAGCTGAGACATAGAGCTATTTAGTGAAAATCTTAGCATAAGTATTTTCCTTCTTTTTAGTATTATTTCATTTCATTTTCTTTTGTTTCAAAGAGAAACTATCCCCGTTAGACTTTCATGATGAAGAACTGGAAAACTGAAGCTGATTGAAAACTTGTTGGGTCTTCACAATCAACAATTCAATATTATTCGGAACTTTCAAAATTCAAAAAAAAAAATGGTCTCTATTTGATGGGTGAAAACACATCAACATATGGCTCCAACTATGGGGCAGTGACCCCTTGTGGGTTGCTAAGAATCCAGAATCCTGGTCCATTGGGCTATGGAGTCATCCCAATCCACTATTTGGATCCAACAAATGCTTATTGGAAAACTTTATTGAAAGACAAAATTATCTACATGAGAAAACAAAATATACCAATACTAAGCTACTTGGAGAGAAGGGCTACTTTCAAGTGTAAGTAGACTTCCAATGTAGCCATGTACATAACCAATTAATCTGATTACTCCCATATCTGATTGAGAGTGTTATTTCAATGGCCATGTTTTGGAGATATTATTTCGTCATACAATGACTATGTTTCCATTGTGAGGTTGAAAAAATAAATTGTTGTTGAACATTTGTGGAGAACTGTAGGGATGCCTTTTGTTGTTCACGAACAATCTCATTGTCTTCATAAATAAAATATACCACCCATGGAACCTCTTGTTGCAAATTCCCTTCTTCTTTTGATGCTTGGAATATATCTTCTTCGTTAAACTATGTTCCATACGAGAAACTAACAACTTGAAAGTTTGATGTAAAGTGGTAATCATTAACATCACTTTTGCTCATCCAATGTAGACATTCTTCTTGTGGCTTTGTATAAACTGATTGTGGCATATGAGAACCCATTGCAACATTTTCTCCATGATCATATTGAATGAAATCTTCATGTGTATCGAGTGGAGGGTCATCAGATCCGTCTTTAAATTCATCGTGATCATTGCTCTCAAATTGAGCATATGAGAGGTCAAAATTTTCCTCCCATGGAGCATGTGGTTGATAGTATTATTCTTGAATTGAGACATTAGGGTTCTCACTTTCGGTTTCAAGATCAAAATTTGATGCAAAAAAAATTTCACATCTTTCATTAGAATTTTTTTCTAAATCCATTCCTCCATTGTCTTGGAACAATATTGAGAAGTTTAATAGATTAGCACTAGTTTCATGAATATTTCTTTCAATGACTTGAGCTCGCTGCAATAACTCTTTCTAGCTGCAATTTCCCTCTTGCTTAAGTAAAAATATCAAATTTATGAGCAAGGCATTTTCATAACAACTAAAAATGATTACATCATTTGGAAATATTTCTTGAGGAATCTCATGAAGGACTTTCATAAATATGAAAGTGAAATCCTTGACTCTCTTCCTCATTCATCTGGATTTCAACCAACTTCGAGAAACAAAAATATGGATATTTCCTTAGGAAATATTTCTCAACAAATAAATTTTCTAATACATCCCAACTAATGATGGTTCTGGGCAACAATGAATAAAAACATTCACTGTCATTCTCTTTTAGAGTTAAGATAAAGAGTCGACATGCAAAATCATCTTCAGCCACATTATAAATATCACGAGCAACTATCAAACTTAAGCAAATGCTTCTCTGCATTCTCTGAAGTATTTCCAAAGAACATGGGAAACTTGTCCATGGAAATATTTGGCGAGGAATGAACTTCTCCTTGCAAATTGAGTGGACTTTTGTGCAACCATTTCTTTCTTTGGGTACCTTCTCCCTTTATTGTAACTTGAATGAATTTTTTGGGCTTGGTAGGGAAGGCAAAATATCATCACAATATGAAAGAAACTCCTCGGAGGTGTCATCATATAGATCTTCTTGAAATTCTGGAATCTTTTTGGTGGAGTCGCCAAGGCATCTTTCTTCAAAATATGGAGATTTAATTATGGAGTTGCCAGGGAGCTCATCTTACCAAATCTTGGATGGTTCTTTGGTTCTATAGAAGTTGGCATAACTGACTTATGTCTGAAACTTCAATAACATGTCTTCAAGGCCATTTGATGCTCCTTCAACAAGGTTTTCAAGAACCCAGTTCATCTTAAAACAAATTGACAAATATTTTTCCAAGACTTGACCAAACAACTTCTAGTTTTCCAATAATATTTTATCCTAAAAAGTATTATATTTCTTGAAAATGAATCACTCCCCAGTATGGTCATGTAAAGTTTTCATAGTGAGCATAGCTAGTAGAAAAGTGACACAAAATCGTGAGAGATAAGAGATGAGAAAAAAAAATGAATCATATTGAGTGTATGAGTAAAATGATAATAATACACATGATATACTCTACATGACTAAGTGAATGTGCCATAGTAGTAATCTAGAGAGATCTAGACACTCATTGATAGAAATTGAAGTAATATACCACCTAGTCTTACTTAATTGGTCCATGCAATCATCAGTTAACTAAGTCACACGTGTGGACGTGAGAGAAACACATGAAATCACAAGATATGCGCTCTCTTGGCCACATGCATGAGATATGTGCACTCCTGGTGAGGGAACCGAGGTGAACATGCAACCGTTGATGATAAAATTGAGGTTGGCATGCATGAGCGACCTCCACTAGTCTAACTGAGGTGTAACTGACTATGAACTGAAGAGGGAAGGCGCCCTATTTTGTAGGAGGAACCCTAATTTGTAAGGGAATATTCTCATCTATGGAAGCACCCTCAACATTGGACTATCAACCTTACGAAAATAATTACCTAGGTGAGAGTGTAATATCTCCAACACCCCCCCTGAACACCACTGGGTTGTACATAATGAATGGGTCCCAACAACCAAGGCCATGTTAGGTACCCATTGTACAATGCATCTAAGAATGAAACACTGAAAAAATAGAGGAAAGAGGGAAGACCTCATGGGAAACCCCCCTCCCCCCTCAAAGTACAATGTATCAAGAAAAATGAAGAAGGAAATACAATTGCTAAGCAGTTGTGTCCTTCACTCCAAGACAATCACGTGGGAAGTGGAACTTTTGATCAATAAATGTCTTGGTGAAGATGTTTGCATTCTATTCGATGAATGGACAATACTGCAAATCGATGTTTCTATCATGTACTAGCACTCTGATGTAATGCATATGGATATTGATGTGTTTGGTACACTATCGTTGCACTAGGTCTCTGCAAAACTTGAGAGTACTTTGATTGTCACACCAAATGATAGTCGAATGATGAAACTAGATGCCAAGCTTAGTGAGGAAGTTATGAAACCAAAGTGCCTAAATAGTAACGTTGACCACTCCTTTGTACTCGGCCTCTGCTGACGATAGAACAATAGTTGAATGATTTTTGCTCGACCAGCAGATGGGATCGCAACCCAAACTAAGCACGTCCCTAGATGTGGACTTGCGATCTGTGCTATTTCCATCCCAATGAGAATCGGTGAAGACCATGAGATCCAATGCACAACCTGTTGTATAGTGGGTCCCATAACCTGTGGTGCCCTTAACATATCTAAGAATGCACTTGGAAACCTAATAGTGTAGCTCATGCGGCTCCTACATGTACCTAGAAACTTCCCCTACTACATATGAGAGATCCAGCCGAGTGTGGGTGAGATATAGAAGGCTCCCTATAAGTTTTCGATACAAGGTGTTGTCCACCACTGGTGTAGCCCCGCCATCCTCAAGATGCACCCCAGACAGAAAGGGTGTGGTTGTCGACTTGCAATAGATCATGTAAAATCTAACAAAGAGATCCCTAGCATACTTAGTCTTAGATAGCTTGATGCCTAAAGCATCTTAACTGATCTCAAGACCAAGGAAATAGTGCATTGGACCCATGTTCGTCATAGAGAACCTATCGTGCAGAATGTCTTTGACCACGACTTCCTATGATCAGGAGGTCATCAACGTAGAGAATTAGGATCAACAAGGAGTCTGAGGTTCTTAGCATGTAGACATTCAGATCTGATTTGCATCTAACAAAACACTGAGAAAGCAAGTAGGAATCCATCTTTGCATACCATGCTCTAGGCGCCTGCTTGTGTCCATAGAGTGACTTTTTCATTTGACATACTAAGGATGAGTTCTATATGAACCCCTAGGGTTGCTCCATGTAAATATCCTCTAAGAGATCCGCGTGAAGAAAGGCATTCTTCACATCCATCTGGTGAACTTCCCACCCCCTAGCTGCTACAATGGAAAGGGCCAGTAAAATGTAGTCCATCGTTTCTACGAGAGCAAAGGTCTCGTCATAGTCTATCCCGTGGATTTGTTGAAAACCTTTAGTAACCAGGCAACCTGCTCACTTGTCCGTCTACTACCTTCTTGGTCCTGTAGACCAATCTGCATTTGAAAAGCTTCTTGTCTGAAGGAAGCGGAACTAGATTCCAAGTTCGGTTCTCGAGGAGAGAGTTGTACTCTTGCATAGCGGCTTCCCAGATGGGATTCCCTGTAGCCTCTGCATAGGTCTGCAGGTCTGAAGCTAGAACAATATAGCAATGCATGGGCATCACTGGTTCAGTAATTGTGAGTGCATGAGGAGGATCATCAAACTGAGACCTCCTCCTCCTCTGATCTGTTGGATCCGTCACAAGGTCTCCTACTGTCTGTAGGGTGGTATGTTCCCACTTGGGCATCTGTGGTGCCTCAACACTACATACTCATCATCTCTCGAATCTTATTTAGAGCTCAGATTTGAACCATGATCTGAGTGAGTGGACTCATCATCACTGATGTCTAGTGCAGGAAGTGGTACAAAGGTATTTGCATGTGGCTTTGGCGATGCATGCAAGGGAGTTTCCTCAAACTGAACAATGTGCTCAATGATGAGCCTGTCAATAGCAGGATCAAGTAACCTGTAACCCTTCACACCATATGGATATCCCACGAATATGCATGTGGTACTATGTGGATCTAATACTTTCCTCTTTTCAGAGGGTACACAGGCCCATGTGCGTGATCCAAATGTTCGAAAGTGGGTGACTTCCGGTTTGTTTCCACTCCATGCCTCAAAGGGAGTCAAGTCCTTGAAATATCTGTGAGGAGATTTGTTCTAAATGTGGTTAGCACAGTTAAGTGCTTCATCCCAAAGCTTGGGCTATAGAGATCTTGCATGCAATATGCAAGTGTCCATCTCATCGAGGGATTTGTTCTTCCGCTTGGCTACTCTGTTCTGTTGCGGAGTGTAAGGTATTGTTTGTCGCAGTTGTATACCTGCCTCTGAACAAAGATATTGGATATCTCGGTTCACATATTCCCCCTTTGCATGTCCATAGGATTTTGATTTTTCTCTCAGATCGAGTCTCTGCATGTTCTTTGAAGTCTTTGAGATGCTAAAAAACTTCGGACTTCTACCTGAGAAAATACACTCGTGTATTGTAAGAAATCGTCAATAAATTTAAGCAAGTATCGTGCTTTGCTAATGGATGGATGAGGAAAGGGTCTCATCAAATCATCGTGGATGAGATTTGGGGAGAGGAGGCCCTCCAGGCCTTCCCTTTCTCAAATTTCTCTTGAGGATGTTTTCCAAGAACACATCCTTGACAAACTCCTTTTGAAAAGTGTATGTTGGGAAAGTTGGTGACCATATCCTATTTTCATAGTTGTTACATGTATTTGAAGTTTAGATGGTTGAATATTTCGTGCCATAATCTACTAGTATCATCAACATGCGTCAGTAGTAAAGCATAATTAGATTTAGCAATGAATTTACTGAAAGTATACAAACGAGATTGGTGGTTTATCTCACCAACAACAATCGTGGAGGTATCATGCATATCAGATATGGTTACGGAATCAGGTGTGAACTTCATTCTTTTTCCTGTACCAAAATGTGTTATCTAATCAACAAAGAGCATATTCATGGAGAGTTTTGCAACATGCAAGACGTTCTTAAAACTTCTGTGTTGAAGTTCTACTCTCCATTGGCCATTGACCTCAACTGGGGTATCATCTCCCATGAGGATGGGAGGACCCGTGCATGCTAAAATATAAAATAAAACATTTTCCATTGTTTCCATATGATGGGATGTGCTTGAATCTAAGATTCTTGCATTGAGAGAATATTTAATGGCAATCAGTGCATGAGAGTTACCTCGTTTTATTGGTTCTTGATCTTCCGACTTCTTCTTGGAAACTTTAGGAATTTGATCCCCAAGGTTGTTTGTCCAAAGAATCTACACCATCAGATCTATATGTTTCTTCATGCATGCCAACTTGGGATGATAACCACGGTTGCAGTAATTGTATTTGTTCTTCCCTTTCTTTCCTTTTCCACCTTTGGAGCTCGAAGAATCATCGAAGGGTTTGGAGTACCCTTCCTTTGGCTCTGCATGTGTCTTTCCCTTGTTTTTCTGCTTGGACTTTGAATTGGAAGTGTTGTTGCATTCATGCCCAACAAGTTCTTACGCATTGGGTCCTTTGATTATCCCCATTTTGATGAACTTATCTTGCTCATACGTGAGGGCTTCAATAAATTGATCCAATGTCGACATTTTCTAGGTTGCTCCTGAAGTGAATCTATTTGTATGGAACAATGAAGCGAAAAAAACATAATCTAGACCAAGTTTTGTCAAGATAGAAAGGATTAAATGATTATGTTGAGTAGATTTATCTATTCCACGTCCCTTTAGATGAAGGAGGAGGGACTTGAACTTCATAAACAAGTCCGGAATGTTATCAAAATTCCTCGGATCTAAGGAATTTAGCTCGACCTCAAGCATATGGCCTCTCATTTCGTCTTGTTTGCCAAATAAATCCTCCAACTTTGTCCAAATATCATCTGGTGTGGTACAAGCTTCAATGTGAAACAAAATCTCGGGGAACATAGACATGCAGAGGCCATAGACTTCATCCATGCGGTTGAGATACCTATTCTTCTCAATAGAAAAACTTGTCTCCACCTTTGTAGCCATGGTAATCCGGTACAAGCCTCTGCATCTGAGTTGATGCTGAATTTTAGCTTCCACTCGAAGTAGTTATGAGGTGTGAGAAGTATTGTCGGCGACTAATCCATCTTTTTTGACTGCATCTTCCTCTTGTACCTGCAATGAGAAATGCTTATGTGCTTTCTCCTAGCAATCAAGGCTCTGATACCACGTGAAGTTTTCATAGTGAACCTAGCTAGTAGAAAAGCGACACAAACTTGCGAGAGAGAGAAGAGAGAAGAGGAAAAGAATGAATTGTATTAATTGTATGAGTAAAATGGTAATAATACACATGATATACTCTACATGGCTAAGTGAATGTGCCATAGTAGTGATCTAGAGAGATCTAGACACTCACTGACAGAAACCGAAGTAATCTGCCACCTAATCCTAGTTAATTGGTCCATGCAATCATTAGTTAATTGAGTCACACGTGTGGAAGTGAGAGAAACATATGCAATCAAAAAATATGCGCTCTCTTGGTCACATGCATGTGATATGTGCATTCCTGGTGAGGAAACCGAGGTGAACATGTAACCACTGGTGATAAAACCGAGGTTTCCATGCATGAGTCACCTCTACTAGTCTAACTGAGATGTAACTGACACTAAACTGAAGAGGGAAGGTGCCTTATTTTGTAGGGGAATATTCTTATCTATGGAAGTGCCCTCAACATTGGACTATCAACCTTAGTAAAAGAATTACCTAGGTGGGTGTGTAATATCTCCAACATGTAGCCAAAAATGTTGATTGAAAAGATTGTTTTACGATCTTTAAGATAACATCATGAGGATAAATCCCCCTACGTTTTTAAAATGGTGGCACTCCTCTATATTTAAATAATGTAAAAGAATGTAAAAGATGCCTAAGAGAGGATGAGACTTCTTGAAACAAATATTCACATATAAAGAATACCTAAGAGAGGACTAGGTATCTTACATAAAGAAAATATTTACACTATATTACAAGATTTATAAACCAACAGAGTATTCATTATCATAAAACGACATTTCCATCACAACATTCATCAAAGTAAGACACAATATTCAACAAAGGAAAGGAAAGTATGGACCACATATGGCAAAGAACTATAAATGATCATTTCATTAGATGCAATAAAGATTTTAATAGGCACACATTTGAATTCTCATGCTTAAATTTAAAGTCTTGAGAAATCAATGATGTTATGTCCCGAATTAGTTCTCTGGGAACTTAAAAAAAAAATAGTCTTTACAAAATAAACAATAATATCGGGGTTACAATTAAAGAAAATTGTATTTGTCCTTCAAAGAGGAGTGGGATGGAGCTCCCGTAGAACATAAAATGAAGAGAGACCTAGAAGACAAAAGAAAACAGTCAAGGGCCAGCGTTTGGTTTCACAAATTTTGGGAATAGAAAAGGCCAAATGACAATTCACTAAGGAAGAAAAATGGTGAAGGAAAGAACAAGGTGACTATTTGACTTATTGTGATGGAAATTATGAGCCCTTTGAATGCCTCGTGCATCTTATTTTCATCTTCTTGAAACTTCTTTTCAGTTAGGGTTTTATTTTTCCTTTTGTAAATTTGAACTCTGATATTTGTGCCACCATCTAGGACCCACCTTGGAAGTTTATAAATTTCTTTAATTAAATGGATTTCCAAAAATAACTTGTTTATAAGCCCAAAATTAGTCCCAAATGTAATTTAATTTTTAGGGCTTGATAATTGATATTTCAACCATTGAAACCACTTCCAATATCTTCTTCATCTCTTTACCTTCCCGATGAGCTCTCGTTTGCTCAAATCAGACGTCGGGATAAAATGTTATGAGCTCCAGAAGATGGAGACTCAACCATCGTTGATCTCTCATTGTGAAATTTGGGCCTTTGATTTGCAAATTCGACTTTCTTTATCCCACATGCATTGTGGGAGGGTTATTCTAACTTTTTTATAAATAAATTCCAGCTCCATGTTATTTGTGAATGAAGTAATGAGAGCCATAGAATTCTGTGTAGCTTGTGCACAAAGTATCCTTTGACTGCCACATTATCACCTAGTCATCATGTCAAGTCATTGTCCATCTTTGTCCATCCATGTGTCACCAGGGGGTAGGTCCACCTCATTTCCACATGTCCACATATGATAGTTCCACCTCACTGCCATGTGTCACCCAGGGATAGGTCCATGTAACTGCCACATGTCCAATATAGTAAGTCCACAAAAGGGGGAAAATCTTAGGATAATAAATAATATTAAAAAATCAAATGAAATGTTTGTGAAGTTACTGGAATGTAGAGGTAAAGGGGGTAGGTGAGGAGATAAAACTTGGTAAAAATGACTAAGTATGATGTGCAAAAATGGAAATGGAGAGTGCAATATGGTGAATGAAAAACACGAGACATGGAAAATGAAAAAGGTAAAAAGGGATGACTCCCACATCCGCAATGAGAAAATAGACTAAGTTTAAAAGTGAGTAAAAATAAGATAAGTCATGGGATAAGTCATGGGGGTTAGAGGTCAAAGTATGGGTGAAGGAGGGTCTCCCGCATCCTCATTCAAAGATAAAAAATAACTAAGTATAGGACTTAGTAAAAATCAAGTGTAAAACTCAGTAACATGACTAAGTCATGAAGGGTGGAATTTGGGTAATGAGGAAGTGAGAAGTGAAAATTAAGTGTCGCGAGAATGTAGGTTGTGAGACATGGGCATGAGGAGAAAAGGTAAGTGGAGAAGGTGGTTGTCTCGCATCCGCAATGAAAGACTTAGTGTAAAAGGGAGTAAAATGTGGTAAGTCATGAAAAATGACTAAGTGTTGGGGAGGTAAGTCACGTAACTATGAAAATGGAAGATGGAAATGAAAAATGAATGTAGAAATAATGGAAATGAGTAAGTGAAAATGGAAAATGGAAATAAATAAGTGGAAATGGAAAATGGAAATGAATTATGAAAATAATAATGATAATGAATAAGTGGAAATGGAAAATGGAAATACATTATGAAAATGAATGTAGAAATTATGGAAACAAAGTGGTGGGTATTATGAAATTAACTAAATGGGTAATGAAAATGAAAATGGGCTAAGTATGGAAATGGTGTGTGTTGGTTGTGGAGCCCGATTATCTTCTTGATTCAAAAGTTTGTTTCAACCGTTCTTGGACCCCATTCCCTAACGAAGGGTGTGGGTGGGCTTCCCCCCCACAACTGTCCCTAGGGGGGTCCGGGGGGGGGAAGTGACATTTTTTGTACCCACCCACCCCTCCCCTCGGCAAGGGATTCAGTGGCAGCACCCTCGAAGTGAAATATTGAGAAAAAATGCCTTGTAAAATATTGTAATTTCATAGTCAATCTGGATCGTTCATTATAAGGTCACAGATATGACGATAGAAGTTATGTTAGGGTTTTTTTCCCTACAAGGAAACCCTATTTTGTTGAGGTAATTGTATTGCGACTATGTGAAGAACCAAAGACTGAATACAAAAGAACCACAATAGATATAGAATAACAATATGCAAAATCTCATGTATTACTATCAAACCCTTGAGGTAGGGCAACACCATACAATGGATCCTATTATGAAAGGGATCATCTCCTGTTCACTTGCTTCTTTGAGGGGGCATCCTCCTATTGAGCTATAGCTCACAATACAATAATTCTTTTCATGTCCCCTTACATTGCTTGAACCCCTTTATATAGTGCTACCATCACCTAAGAACATTTTAGAGGAGGAATCTTCTAGAAGTAGAACCTTCTAAGAAGTCTTCTTACATTTATTATATTTAACTACCCATTTATTATATCTAACTACCATAGTGGGTCTTATTTAATAATATAGTGGACCTAGTCCACCTTACAATGAATAACCTCCACTATTATCACTATGGGCCCTCTGCCCCCCCCCACTACCTCTCTAGCTACCTTGCATTCCATCCCCCTTATGAAAGCGTTGTCATCAACGCTTGATGTACAACCATATACCAGGGTCCCATGGATAATTGTGGACCATAATGTTGAAGAATATTGGAGAACCAAGGTCCCATGTAGAAAGGAAAGCCATCATGTTGAAGTAGTCCAACCACCATTGTAAGCCCGGGTCCCATGTCTAAGTACTCATGTGAACTCCCCGTGGAAGATTTTGGAACCCAATAACCAACTCAAAATGATGCTCCAAATACTGACACCTATCATGTGGATCCAAATAAGAATATCCATCCTGTTAAATTTACATGCAGCAGCGAGAGCCATTCTCCTGGAAGATGGCTAAGACCTTAGACAAGATCTAGGGCCCCCAGTGCACTCCTGGGGTATGTGGTCTGGGACCAAATTGATAAAGACCCTAGACAAATGTCTAGGGCCCCTGGATTGGGTCCAGGGTAACCATGCCTGGGGCATGGGAGTCTTGGTCTGGGACCAAGCATTTGAAG
>ML786501.1:282913-304027 GCA_009831015.1 Picea engelmannii | reverse complement strand
GCTAAGGAATAAAATAAAATGAGTTGTCATCCACACAAATCAAAGACTAAGTCAGAAATACAATTAAATGATGCTTTACATTGTGAAAACCCTCATAGAATGGGACGACATCAATAACATATGCTCCAAAAATGTTCAAATAATGTTCATAAATTCTTGAAATATGTCTCCAAAGCTTGACCATGTCCATACCTAAGGTCAAGGAAACTCCATTAAGCATGGGAGTGACCCTCCAAGTCAAAAAAATGGGTCATAAAACCCCCAATAACAAAAATGACATCAATCTTCTAAGGTAAGGTGTGTTAAACCACAGGTGTAACAACCCTTACAAAGCGCATTCACCTTTTACAAAACGAATAATAATAAGTGAGTAGTTAGAGGCCTCGTAAATTATGTATCATAGTAGATCCATCTCAGAATGCTTGCATACCTACCCGGTACATAAATGCCTAACATCATAGGAGAGTTACCAACTTCGAAGTGGTAGTCGGCCAGAGCAATAAAACCAAGCACCCTGAGAATGGAGACTAAGAGGACATGCCATGACCGTCCACCTGAGGGGATCTGGGTAACCTCTAACAAACACTTGAACATCAAAATCATCCCAACATGGCCACATACAAAGCAAACCATCACACTTTGGGTGTTAGAAAAAATGGGTGTGGTCATTTAACCATAGACAATATAGCAATATTGTCACCCAACCATAGGCACAAATGCCACCCCCAAGCACCTTAACCTTGACAAAGAAAATAATTTTGGTCACAAATCAATAGCCAACCAAGGCTAATTCACCAAGCAAAGATAACCACCACTGATCAGAAAGTCCAACCCATAAAGACTGAAATTACAAGTTGCAGCTGCAACTACTCTCCAGACTTGCTCACCACTAAATTTCTACAGTTGCGAGTTGTGAGTACCAAATGAGCTCTGGCGTCCTATATTTATACTACTCCTCCTTTATTGTCTAGGTTGACTTCTCTTTCTGGAGGCTAAAAACTCAATATTAATTATTTTCTTTAGCTGACTTGTCCTCTAGGGTTATGTCCAATGCTTTAGGGTTTCTTCTTGATTCTTGGAATATTCTAGTCTCTTCAATGGTTACAAGTGGAGGTTAATACCTCCCGTAGCTACCATAATATTAACACTCCCTCCTAGCTAGGGAGGTATAAAAGACAATGGTCTTGAGCACAAACATACCATTCAACCAATAGCATCATCATCACTATCCAACTAGGTAGTCTCCATGACAATCAGAACAATGTCATCCAATAAAACACAACTGTGTTTATTCATAGTAGTATACAACCATTGTACAGAGACATACAATCTCTATACCAATCATATCATCTGATATCAATCTACATAAACAATTTCATGATACAAACTGAGTTATCTAGGCCATTCTTCCACTCACATCTGTGAGATATGGAAGAGCATCTGCCATCAGAAGGTAAACATCAGCCATGGGATATCTGGACTATTCTTCTCAAGCATAGAAGAGTAATTGTCCCCGATTTCTGAGCCTAGACCATTCACCTAACTGGGCAATTCCTTCGGCACTAATCATAGTGCAACCTGGAGAGAATGAGTCTTCCCTAGGGAATGTCTATCTCTGATTGTTGAACCTGGACCATTCACCTAACTGGGCCATTCCTCCAACACTAATCATAGTGCAACCTGGAGAGAATGAGTCTGCCCTAGGGAATGCCTATCCCTGATTTTTGAACCTGGACCGTTCACCTAACTGGGCCATTCCTCTGGCACTAATAATAGTGCAACCTGGAGATAATGAGTTTTTCCTAGGGAATAAATGTCCGAACCATTTCCGAAGGACTAACCTCCAAAACAGACCATTCTTTGAAACTGCTCACAACTGTGAACTCGAAAGAATGACTTCCCGGCGAGGCAGACCATTCTACTTGACCCCTACTCAGAGTGACTGCCAAGAAGAATGGTTGTCCTAGACCATTCCCCCACACTGGCCACAAAGGGAATCGTTGTCTATGGTACATCAACAATCTATCGGACCATTTTCATTATGAAAATGGTTGTCCGATCTAGACCATTTTCCGAACTAGAAAATGCATGTCTGTTAAAATTCTCAAACCGCTTTCTGAACTGGAAAGGAACTTCCCAACCTGGACCATTTTTCAAACTGGAAAATGACTGCCCATGAATCAATAATATATATGAGTGCTCCCTCCCAACCTAGGGATCCATCTCTTCCCTTTCAACTAAGGGAGTTATCTCCATGAGCCCCATCTTGTCCCTTAAGTAAGCAAAATTTATCCTGGACAAAGGATTTGTCAAAATGTTTGTTACCTGCTCATCTATGGAGATATATTAGAGTTTCACTTCTCCTTCCTAGACTTTATAACGAATAAAGTAGTATTTGATCTCAATATGTTTCGACCAGTCATGAAACATTGGGTGTTCTAATAGACTTATACAACTTTGATTGTCACATTATATTACGATTGAATTTGGTACCTGATCAAATAATCCCAAAATCAGCTTCCTCGGCCATACTGCTTCGGTACATGCCTCACATGTTGTGATATATTCTGTTTTTGTTGTGTTGAGTGCAACAAACTTTTGTTTTTTGTTGGCCCATGATATCATAGCAGAGCCCAAGATGAAACACATCCATGAAGTACTCATTTTGTCTTCTGCACTCCCAACCCAATCTGAATCTGTGAATCCATGAAGTTGTATATTACTGGATGAGGTGTATCTTAAACCATAGTTTAGCGTCCCACGGATATATCTTTGAACATGCTTTGCAGCTATCCAATGCTCATGTCTAGGTTCCACCTGAAACTATCTTAAGGTGTTTACAGCAAAGCAAATATCTCGTCGAGTATTTACTAGATACATCAACGACCTAATCAATTGACGATATAGGGACGATTCTACTAGATCAGAATTTGAGTCTCTTACTTTTCTTATATTTGTGGTCATAGGAGTGGCCATGGATTTGCAATCCATCATTCCAAATTTCTGAAGAATCTTCACTACATACTTTCCTTTTCCAAGGAAGACTTCACCATGCTTCTATCATACTTTTAGTCTCAAATAATAGTGCATGAGACCAATATATTTCATATGGAACTCATAATCTAGTTCCTTCTTACATTAGGTGATGAGATATTTTACACTTGTCAAGAATAAGTCGTCGACATATAGCAGTAGAATCACAGGTGCATTGTTCACAACTTTGTAGTAGAGATTTGGATCTGCATGACTCTTAGAAAAACCAAGTCTTATTAAGTGGCTATCTATTCTGGCATACCAAGCTCTTGGAGCTTGCTTGAGTCCATACAAGGAATTCTTTAATCTGCAAACATGAGTATCTATGGAATGTACTTCAAAGCCTTGAGGTTGTTCAATGTATACTTCTTCTTCAATTGCTCCATTGAGGAAAGTTGTCTTTACATCCATCTGATGTAGACTCCATCCCATGGAGGCAGCAAGAGATATAATGGCTCTAATAGAAGTATATCTGGAAACATGAGCAAAGGTTTCGTCATAATCTTCTCCCTCCTTCTGGGAGAACCCTCTAGCTATGAACCCTGCCTTGTATTTTTCCACGCTTCCATCTACTGCATGTTTGATTTTATAGACCCATTTTGAAGTTACCATTGATTTTTCTTTGGGTCTAGGCACGATTTCCCATACGTCATTTTTCATGATGGATTGGTGTTCTTTTGTCATGGCTTCTTTCCATTGTTTCTTCTGATTTTATTCTTCAAATGTGGTGGGTTCTTCATTTATAATCTTTGTCATACATGTTGCATAGCTAGAGAATCTTTTGGGCTTTTTGCTTTATTTGAAGGTACCACTTGGGGCTTTGAGTCTTTTTTCTTCTTCTAGAGTAGCTTCAAGCCAATATGGACATTTTCTAGTTTTGGGTATAGTGACTAATTCAATAGGTTCGCATGGTTTCATCAGATGATCAAGTTGTTTCGGTTCTTCATTCTGACTTTCTGGAAGATAGGTGTTTTCTTCTTTAATATCTTCATATTCTTCTTCTTCTATCTATGGATTCTTCTATAGATTTCTTGAAAGTCATCTTCTCATTGAAGGTCACATCTTTGCTGAATACAACCTTATGTTGTTTTGGGATATATATTCTGCAGGCTTTGGATGATTCACTGTATCCAACAAATATGCCCTTATTTCCTGAGGGTTCTAGTTTATTTCTTTTATCCTTGGAGATATGAATGTAAACATGGCACCCAAAGATTCTTAAGTGTTCCACATTGGGTTTCTTTCCTAAGAAGGCTTCATCTGGAGTCATATCCTTCCATATGTGGTGGGGACTTCTGTTCTAAACATATATTGTTGTCATGGCTGCTTCTCCCCATAAATACATGGACAAACCTTGATCATCCATTAGTGCCTTCACGGTTTCGTCAACGAATCTATTCTTCCTTTCTGCTACACCATTTTTTTTAGGATTATGAGGAATAGTTAGGTCCCTCCTAATCCCTGTTTATTTGCAAAAGGAAACAAATTCCTTGGATGTGTATTCTCCTCCATTATCTGTTCTCAAAGTCTTGATTTTCTTGCTTGTGAGATTTTCTATTTCTGCTTTGAATTCTTGAAACTTGTTGAAAACTTCATCTTTTGTCTTCATGAGATATAACCAAGTATTTCTTGAGTAATCGTCTATGAAGATTACATAATAAAGGGAACCTCCTAGATATTTGTTTTAGGATTTCCTTAGATCTATTATTGTTGCTTGGGAATGGCTTCTTAACATTTTTACCAAGAGCACATCCTCTGCAAATTCCTTCATGTGTAGATTTTAGTTCTGGTATTCCTTCAACCATCTTCTTGAGGAAAGGTAATGCTTGGTAGTTAAGATGAGCATACCTTCTATGCCAAAGTTCACTAGGATTGACTTCATCATGTACAAGAGCTTCATCATTACGCTCTAGTAGTCTGTATAGTCTTCCTTCACGAGTTCCAATAACTCTAGCATTCTCTATGTTGGAGTCTCTAAACCAAGATAGTACTTCACAATCTACAAAGGCTATTCTATTTCCTTTGTCTTCTAGGAAAGATATAGATACAAGATTCTTTTCTAAACTAGGTACACATAAGACATTGCTCAAATGAACATTGTTACATGTTTTCAATTTGATGGAGGATTGACCAATTCCTTCGACTGGATAGGTGTTCTCATCTCCAAGTTCTACCTTGTAGGATGGCTTCTTTTCATTTAGAATGGAGAGTTTGACCTGGTCTCTTGTCATATGCCTGGAAGCTCCACTGTCAATTATCCACATGTCATCTTCAAGAGTTCTTGTGAGAGATGAATAGTGTAGATGATCCATCTTTTCATTCATGATTTTTGTTGACTGATAATTGGTCAGACTTTGACTTTGACTGGGAAAACATTGACTTTGACCCAAAATCTTAACCTTGACGTTTTTGCCTTCTGAGAGTGCCAATAGGTGCGTTGGACTAAGGAATACTAGAATATCCTCTCCTTGAGTAAGGTGTTCCATCATAAGGTGTTGGGCAAGAGGTTTTAGGGTTTTGCAACTACACCTGCTAGTAACCCTAGCAACAGTGCTTCAGTAACTGCACCTGCTAGAAACCATAGCGACAGTTCTTCAATGAGCCTAATAATCTTATGGCTTAGCTTCCTTCAAGTGGTTAGACTGAATGAAGGAGGTGTGGGCCCATAATCTGTTAGAAAAAATGGGTGTGTTTGTTTAACCATATACAATATAGTAATATTGTCACCCAACCATAGGCACAAATGCCACCCCCGAGCACCTTAACCTTGACAGAGAGAAGAATTCTGGTAGCAAATCAATATTCAACCAAGGATAATGCACCAAGCAAAGATAACCAAGACTGATTAGAAATTCCAACCCAGAAAGAGCGAAATTACAAGTTGTGGTAGCTGCAGCTACAGTTACTCTCTAGATTTGCGCACCACTAAATTTTTGCAGTTGTGAGTTGTGAGTACCAAATGAGCTATGGCGTCCTATATTTATACTTCTCCTCCTTAGATGTCTGGGCCCACTTCTCTTTCTGGAGGCTGAAAACTCAATATTAATTATTTTCTTTAACCGACTTGTCTTCTAGGGTTATGTCCAATGCTTTAGGGTTTCTTCTTGCTTCCTAGAATATTCTAGTCTCGTTAATGGTTACAAGTGGAGGTTAATACCTCCCGCAACTACCATACTATCAAAATTGGGCACATTAGAGTGGTCACATCTTGTGAAAAATATGGGGTGCACTTCAGAGAATAAGGGGTGTAACAGAACCATTAAGTCAACCTTAGCAGCACATTCAAATAAGACCAAACATTCTATTAGTTTTGACAATATAAGTCCTTGCCAAAACTCAAGACTACACTTCTAAATTAGTTAAAGAATCTTTGGAAATAGAAAATATGCCTAATGAACTTAATAGGAAAGTTGGATTTAAATTTTGTGGTTCTTGGATAGTTATAAATATCCAACAATAGTATTTATAATATCAATATCTTTCATAAGCATTGATAATATTTATATCATGATATTGTGAATACGTTTTTATTTGTTTTTTTAGGAGAAACGTGTTTTTAATCATGCAGAGCTCTGAACCTCATCTACATTAATGTGGAGAGATGTCAAACATGACCAATGCATGCACTCATTATTAGGGCTCTATGTCCATTGGGGTTTGACCATATGTCTTTTGTATGGAGACACATCATTGCAACCCTAGACACAACTCTTTCGGGGGAAATATACTAACTAGGGTGAACTTAGATCTAAATGTTAAATTCTCCTTAGTTATTTTGGGAAAGGTTAATGATATCACTGCTATAAACATTGTCAATTGCTATCAATTCCCAATTAAATCAAATACTTGGAAGTTAGGTGTAAACAGATGTTTGTATGCAATAGCATAGTACCATAGGGGGGGATTTAAGATCATAATATCTTTCTAACAATTTCTAAAGGTCTCATGATCCACCTATGTTTGTACTTATTTTATCAAGTAAATATACTCATTACATTACCCACTTGCAAATTGACAAAATTGAAGAGAAATCATTGAAACAAATAAACCACTAAAGGATAGTAAGATTACTTTTCTTTACACATTCAAGAATATAATCAACACTAAATTAGTCCAAGTCTACATCATCTAAGAGAATAGTGCTCGCGGTTGTGTTACAATTTTCTTAAGTATTCATGTTGTTAAAATGAATCTAAGAAACTCTTTTCAGTCGTGGTGATAGAGATGTAACAACTCAATTTCTAATTGCTTGGAAAACACAATTTGTAATTTCATATTATTTAACAAGATCCTTGAATATATTGGATATCTTATTTGTTATTGCTTGTAAACATGGAGGAGTAAATATAAGCCATACTTACCTTCTCACGTCACAAGGTTAACTTCTTGAAGACGAAAAATAAGGATCAAAATTCCTTGTAATTAAAGATACAATGCCATGGATTTACAACAATTATCCATACTTGTGTGAGTGATTTAAGAGGCATCAGTGTTTCCATTATCCATCTTTCCATAAAATTGTTGGTTCATTTATGTTGTAACATTATCTGCTCCATTGTTGTTAGAATAACTAAGGTTGGAAGCCACGGGGTTAGTTCTTACAAAATATTGCATTATATTATCATATATGCCTTATGCCCCAAAAACAAAGTTCACCCTAGTTAGTAGATTTTCCCATTAATTCTATTGAATGAGATAAGTGAGTGGGAAAACTGTAAACCCTATGGTTTCAACCACAAACCAAAAATAGCATGAAACAAGTATTTAGTTAGATCATAACTTGAATACCCAAAGCCACAATCATATTAGATAAGTTAAGAATTTGGCAACAAACCCAAATAACATGTTTCATTTAATAAAGTTTTCATGAGTTCGTAAGGTTGCCAACATAATTAGTAGTGAGTCTTCCATTGCAAAATGTATCAATGAGATTGCAAGGCTCGAAGTTTGTGTCATTAGGAGGAAAGTTGCAATTCACTAGCTTAACAAACAATTGTGGTTCCCCACATCCACTATGGAATATCCAAAAATAAATAGAGCAAGCATAAGTGGTTGTGCATCCACACATGCACTCTATGAGCTCTATAAAACCACCACTATCATAGAAACACAAATGTTGTTGTTGAGGAAGAAGGAATCCTTGAGTTACCCATTGATCACTATCAAGTCCAACTCAGATCTCATAGGTTTGGCATCTAAAGCTAAAGTAGAGCTATTGATCAAAGTGCCCCATTGAGGAGTCTCTCTCTAGTTGTCGTATTTGCCTTATTTGCATGTTGTGTGGTAACTCTATTTTTTCATGGAATTATAATTATGCATCCAAGTGTTATGATTCCTTTCTCAAAACGACATTTGATACCCTTTATTGTGGTTAATGCAAACATTTATATCATGTCCAATGCAATATATAATTTTGAATACATGCTTATGTCCAATCAAGTATGTAGTACCCTTATACTACAAGGATCTAAATATAAAATGGATTTGTAAAAGCTACTATATATGTGCCAATAGGATATTAGTTGTATACAATTATTTAAATTGGATTTGATAATATTGGCGGTCATTCTGTTCAAAATGATGGAAATTGCAATAAGTGTGTTGCATATAGAAACTATGTGGCCCTATTTGATGTTGGTTGTGGAGCCTGGTTATCTTCCTGATTCAGAGGTCTTTGTTTCCAACCGTGTTTATACCCCATGAAGACTTTACACCCCGGAATAACGTACATGCCTCCACGCGAGGGAGTGCAGGGGGGGTTACCCCTCTGCGGGGTCCTAGGGCAAGCGGACCCCCAACAAGGGTTCGGGGGCAAAGCCCCTGAAGTAAAATCTGTCGTGTAAATGTATATTGTAATTTCATGGTTGTTATCTCCTCAAATAAATCTATGGAGATTTTGTTTTTTAGGTGATAGATTGTGGTCCAAAAAATTTATTTCTAAATTTGTTTAGGTATGTTAGAGAGTCTATTTTCTGTAAATAAACTTGGAAAGAACTTTTGATTTGGTTTTGTCAAGCAAAAGAGAGAATCTCAGGTTTCGGTGGTTTAGGAGAGCCTGGAAAGCGCTCATTAACCATCGAAAGCCTTCGTTCTCAGTAGTTAAGGGAGAAAAGCAAAAGCCCAGTTAACAACTGAAAAAGTTTCCACGGGAAAAAAGAAAATCCTGTGCTTTCGCACAAGCTAGCTGTCAATTAGCATAATCATGAAGACATAACCGACGAAAGTCCATGGAGGTGGTGAGGTATGCATGTTATTATTGCATCTATCCGAAGATTGATACCCTGTTGTCCTTTTAACTACATTTGTCATTTCAGAATTAAGATTCGGCAGAGACACAAAAACTCATGTGTGATTCCCGACTAACAGAAGTGATTAGTCGCATGGCCCCTCATTATCTCCAGTTACGAGGATATAGATCCATCATGACCCTAACTAGTCTCTGTTTTGATTCCATTAATTACCAATTCAAATCTGAGAGTCATTAGGACAGTCTCGAGCCCGTGATTTCATCAAGTAAACGCATACTCAGAGGCCATAATCTTGTTTTTGTGGTGATTGCCAAGTGGAGTTCGAGTTCAACAGATGGTTATCGATCCAATTGTCATACCAATCAAGCCAAGTCGATTCATCAGGTAGTTTGAATTTCACATTGTTTCAATTTGATTTTATATCTCACCTAAACTCGAAATTTTTGGCTTGTATTCAGGCAGTCTGTTGTTTAGATTCGGTTAGTGATTGAGCTATGCAATCAGAACTCTGAGTCACCCTGTCTCATTTTTTTTACTCTGAGTCATACTCCCTGCCACCCTAAATCATAGAGTCTTTGTCTCCCCGGCACGAAGATTTTCCTAAATCACAGGTACATGTCAGCAATTACTAAATGTCGAAAGTAGGGCCATCCCTAAGGGATTAATTGGATGGAGTTTGGTACCTTGAGGCTCACCCTGAGGTGGCCAAGTTTTTCAAGAAAACTAGAGTCTATGCATATTGTGAAAAACTGGCAGATTTCCACCAACAGGTGTCTAAAACCTTTGCTATCCCGTATGATGGAAGAGCAGCAACAGTGGGAAAAGAGGAGTTTGTGGTTGATGAGGCAGCCATAGCTGAGTTCACTGGTCTCCCAGAACAGGGGATTGCTGGTTCAAATCAACTGTGCCTTTAAACATTGAATTTAGATCCTACCTACAGCCTCTGCACAAGGATCTTATATGGAAAAAAGACATACCAATGTCTTATCTGGAACCTAAGTGGCAATCTCTCCTGCAGGCAATCTTTGTCTATATCACCTCTGAAGGTAGATACAACAGGGTTATGCTTTATCACTTCAAGCTATTGAACCATTTCATAGGCAGGTCTCCCATCAATTTTCCTTTCTACCTGCACAAAGCTCTCACAAAAATGGCTAGACAAGTCAAGGCGAAGCCTACCAAAGTGGTTAGCAGGTTGTCACACCAAGGTTTGATTACACTTATTTTTAAAGAGTCCTTGAAGAAGAAACAAGTGGACTGGAATTACTTCCTATTTTGGAATGAGTTCCAAACTAATTTTCAACAGGATGAAAAGGGGAAGAAGTCTGCTGCTAAGAAGTCCATCACCCCTAAGCGCAGTCGAAGAAAAAGGAAGGCTATCTCACCTCCAAGAGAGCCGACAGAATCATCCTCTGCTAAAAGAAAAAATAACCAAAAGGAAATTACAGTTTGGTAAAGAGGGTGAGCAGACCAAAGACCTTGCTGAAGGAGATAACCTTTTGAACTTACCATATAGTGACTCAGAGCCAGAGCACGAGTTAGCAGAGACACAAGGTGATGAACAGGCTGAGCAAGTTGTAGAATATTATCCCAACTTGCCCTCACCAACTCCTCTAGATGAACACAGTCAACCATTAGCAAAAGCTTCTTGAAGCAAGCCTAAAGCATCCAAGGCTCAAAAAATCAATAAACTTTTGAAACAAATCTATGAGATGGAAGTTTTAGAAAGAGTTATTAAAAAGGCAAATACATACTTGACTGAAAGAAATGCAGAACTTTTTAACATGAACCAAAGTCTCAAGGAAAAGCATGATAAAATCAAGGACAGGAACAGGGTGTTGATAAGAGAGAACATGAAGTTGTACAGGCAGCTTAGACTTCTGAGGTTAAATTTAAGAGAGTCTCAACCTCCAACACAGGATCAAACAGGTTTGGAAACTCTAGCCGATTTAGCTACAACAATGGTGGATATACCACAGTCTTCCACACAACAAGTTAAATCTCACAGATCTGCACGAGGAAGAGTTGCATCATCAAAGAGGCCTTGAACACTCAGCAAAGTATCAAGGTAATCATTTTTTGCAATTTTGAAGTTTTGGACAAAGCTAAGTTTTCGGTGGTTTAGGCGAACATGACGACTGTTCATTAACCACCGAAAGCAGAGCCTTCGGTAGTTAATACACCTAGAATTCCTCTGTGTTAACCACTGAAACCTGTAACTAGACAGAGAAAGCTAAATTTTGCACAGATCGAGGTTTTACTAATCCAAATCATTTGTAAACACTTGTAATGGATAGATGTTGAATTATATATTCAGATTCGAGATCCATTTTTGGTGCATAAGGATTAGAAAAGGTAGCCAAGTTGGTTTTGACACCTATTTTGGTGGCAACAAATTAGGATTTGTTGCACATCTCAGCAAATTCAAATTTTATCTCTTGGAAGAGTCATCAATTAGCCTTGGAAGGCTATTCTACACTGCACAAGGACTCTACAAGATTTGAAGACCATGAAATGTGGGATTGACCTCATTTTGTGGATCATTCCTTATCTTTTGCAAGTTAGTTTTGACTTTCTATTTTAGGCATATCTGATCCATTAATTCAGGATCTAGATATTGTGTTGTAAAAGATATAAAGCTGAAAACAGAAGATGAACATGAGGTTCGATTAGGAGTTCTATATTCTACTGTTTTTGTATGAAAGACATTTTCTTTAATATATCAAGCCTGCAAGCTTCTTTCATTGGTTATTGTCAGATCCTCCTTCATCTTTGTCTATGCATATGAGTGGAATTCATTCTTTTGTCTCTGTTTAATGGTCCTATGGTAACTGTCATCTTACTTTTGATTGTTAAGAAAGAATCATAAGCATATTTGGCTAGTTTTTTGACCCATCATATATATGGTTTATGTATGTTTTGGTTAACCGATTGGTTTTCTTATCCATCTGTTATACAAACCTATCTGATAAATAGCTCTTGAAGGCCTTGTGTTGCATGAATATAGTTAGACTATCTTGAAAATACAATCCATAGATTAAGATATTCATCTTGATCCAAACCCACACATATTATTGAGAAAATAGTTTCCAAAAAGATTAAGTTACCAGGCATCTCTGACTTGCAACCTAGGAGAGTTTCCTGGAGTGATAACAAATTGGCGTCGTTGCCGGGGAGAAGAGATTGAAGCTCAGCTTCCTTGGAAGACGACATAGATCCAACTTTGATGATAGACAAAGCCTGGACATCATTTGGGTTGTGATCATCTATCTGGCGACTCCATTGAAACGAAGTGGCTCCGAAAAGAGCTCACACCAGGGCGAACCAAGAAGGCCCACTAGCAGCACCAGTTCCAGACCCTGAGAAGATCATCAGTAGGGGAAAGGCTTTACAAATACAGGCTTCCGGATCTGCAAGGACATCAAATCTAGTTATTCAAACCGACACTTCTTCTTTCATATCTAAAAGACCTCTAGTTGAATCCCCTGTTGCTGAAACTCATAGTTCTCAGAAAATTGAAATTATATCCGAAAGATTGAAGGTTGAGGAACCTTCAGTTTCCTCTAATGTTACAGACTCTGTTTTTTAGCATGATATTACATCCAACCTTAAAGAGGTAATTACAGGATCCCCTCAGCAAAAAGAAACCTCTTCTTCTTCTTCTTTGAATTCCTCACCCACAAAGCCTATAGAGGGTGTTTTCTATACTCATACTAATCTGCCCGTTCTCGAAGATATTTTACATGATCTTTCCTCTAAGGGAGAAGAAAGCTTAGCCTTATTTCTTGGTCAGTTTTACAAGGCCTCTTATTTTCCACCCATTTCTGAAAATTTTGCTCAAAGTGAAGTGAGACAATCATTTTTATTAAACTCAGCCATCCAATCTCAACCTTCATCTCCTGAAAATTCTTCCTCTGTATCAACCCCTAAGATTGCCATGGTTGTCCCTTTAACCAAGATGGAACAAATCTTAGCAAATAGGTATGCTCTACTTGTCTTGCCCAATCCCTTATCTTCCATGCCAACCAGAGATTATCAGAAATATATGCCAAAGTTTACCGGAGCTGGGGATTATACTGCCGAAGAACATATAGAAGCCTTTTATGCTTATGCTGAAAATATTAATATTTCAAAAGAAGATGTGTGGACCCGAGTTTTTGTGCAGAGTTTGGATGGCCAAGACAGGAAGTGGTTCAAAGAGCTACCAACAAATTCAGTGACAAGTATTGAGCAACTAGATGAGGTGTTCTTAAAACATTGGGGAGAAAGAAGAGATCTTCTATATTACATTTCTGAATTCGGAAACCTAAGAAGAGAAGATGGGGAGTCGGTCTCAGACTTCATCAAAATATTCAATAGAATGTTCGGCAAGATCCCTGTAGAGATCAAGCCAAGTGACGCATCAACAAAGATCACATTTGCTGCTGCTTTTGATCCAGACTTTTGTTTAATCCTTAGAGAAAGAATATCAGCCACACTTGCTTTAATGCAAGATGCTTCTCTCGAAGTTGAATCAAATATTATGGCATCTCAGAAACTCAAAGGAAAAGTTGAGAGAAAGAAGTTTTATGTTGAGCCCCCTTCTTCTTCTAATAGCAAAATGGAAAATATGGCCAAGATGTTGGATAACTTGACATCTGAAATGTCAAAATTGAAGATTCAGAGTCAGCAACCAGCAAGGATAAAAGAGCCAAATGTTTTTGTCCCTAGAAATCCAAATGCTTTCCCTTACAGAAGGAACAATCAACAAGTCCAGATCCTTCAGAAAGACAAGAATGCAGCTGATTATCAAAGAATTAGACCCCCTTTCCAAAATGCAATGCTAGAAGAGGAACAATAGCTATCTTATGATGAAGTTGAAGAAGCAGATGACATAAATTGTTTTGGTGACGAAAATGATTCCTCCTTTTTGAGACAAGTAGATTATGAAGAAGCCCAGATGGATCAGGAGATTCATGAGGCAAGTATTAAAGAATCTGTTTATCAGGTAGATGATCAGCAAGGTTATAGTTTAAGATCTAAAAACGTTGCCCCTAAACCATTGCCCGCTGCTCCTGTGAAGAAGAAAGAAGTTGTTGCCAAGCAACCTGCTGCTCCTGTAAAGCAGACCCCTATTTCTACAAAACAACAACAGAAGCAATATCAGCCCCAAGTCAAGGAGAAAGTTATCCTCAGAGCTCCTTCTAATGAGGTAAAAACTTATGACAAATCATCATACTCTTTCAATTTCAAATTAGAAATTCAGAAAGTAAAAATACCTATGCCATTGACCGAACTTATGAAGAATGACATTTTCAAGTCTGCCATCCTGAAGTCCCTTGAACCAAAGACCTCTTCATCTGTTGATTTTGTAAACTTACAAGATGGAAAGCCAACAGTAACTATAGGGCCTATGATAGAAGATCGAGATGACTCTTGTCCACCTTTCTATATATCCCTAAATGTTCATGATAAGATCCTTCACAACTGCTTGCTTGATTCAGGAGCATCACATAATCTTATGCCCAAAGTAGTGATGGACGAGCTTGGGCTTGAGGTCACCAAACCATATCATGATCTCTTCTATTTTGACTCTAGGAAAGTCATATGCCTTGGCCTCATAAAAGACCTTGTTATAAACCTTGCTCAATTGCCAATGAGAAGCATGGTAATGGATGTCGTGGTTGTTGATATCCCACCCAAGTTCGGACTCCTCTTGTCACATCCATGGAGAAAAATGTTAGGGGGTACCTTGCAGATGGATCTTTCGTATGCTACGATCTTGGTGTTTGGAGGAGAGCTAAAAATATTTTACAGAGAGAATCAACTTTCCTTCATCATCAGTGATGCAAAAAATTCTGTAAATCATCCTATTTATGTTGTAGACACAAAATTTGGCTCATGTATTCTTCAAATAGATGATTCTCAGTCAGCTCCTTTGCATCTTGTGAAGCCCACTGAACAACAAACTGATGAAAAGGGTGTTCCAGTTTGGACCATGTATTTTGATGGTGCCAGTACCAAAGATTCAGCAGGTGCAAGGGTAGTTTTGATTTCTCCTTTGGAGGAGGCTATGCATTTGTCTTTTAAGATTGATTTCAAAACTACTAACAATATAGCAGAGTATGAGGCTTTGATATTGGGCTTAAACACAGCCAAGGAGATGGGTATTACAGGATTAAAGTTGTTCGGAGATGCGGATCTCATCATACAACAAGTAAACAATACTTTCCAAGCAAAGCATGTCAGATTGAAAACCTGCAGGGATGAGGTATGGAAAATCAGAGATTATTTTTCCATTTTTGACATTTCTTATATACCCAGATATATGAATCATCTTGCAGATTCCCTTTCTGTTTCAGCCAGCCTGTTTATTCCCCCCATGCCTCCCAGGCTCAATTATGAAATCCAAGTCAAATATAGACCATCTTTGCCCGACAATATTAAATACTGGAAAGTTTTTGAAGATGATGATGAACTTAATAGATTTCTCCAAGTGGTAGATGATTTTTCTGATATGCATGTTGACCAGCAAAATCAAAATGTAGAGGAATCCCAGAAGCCTAAGCTAAAACAAAAATTGGGTCAGCATGATATTGTTCCACTGCCTAACAATTATATACCTCGGGGTTTGGTACCTCTTGAAAAGCTATTCGACCATAGCGATGTCCCCTACAAGCCAGATAAGAAGGAAAAAGAGCCTGTTGTTCATGAGCACAACATAGGAAGCGAAAGCCAGCCTAAATTCATAAATCTGTCCTCTGAATTGACTGCTGATAAGAAGTCTGAATATTGCAGCATTTTGAAAGAATTCTCTAATGTTTTCGCTTGGTAGTACAGTGATCTGAAAACTTATGACCCTGAGATCATTCAACATAAGATCCCACTTGAAAAGGACACCATCCCTTTCAAACAAAAGCTCAGACCTATCAATCCTCTTCTTTTGCCTGTAATTGAAAGAGAAATCAAAAATCTTCTTGGTGCTAAGATCATAATCCCTTTAAGATACTCTAAATGGATTGCAAATCTAGTAATAGTGAGAAAGAAAAATGGTGAGGTCAGGTTATGTGTGGACTTTAGAAACCTAAACAGATGCTCAAAGAAAGATAACTATCCCCTACCTAAGATGGAACATTTGCTGCAAAGAATCTCAGGGGCTACTGTTATGTCTTTCCTGAATGGTTTTTCTGGCTATAACCAAATTTATGTCCATCCTGATGACCAAGAAAAGACTTCTTTTACTACTCCTTGGGGTACCTTCATGTACGCCAAAATTCCATTCGGATTAATGAATGTCGGGGCCAATTTTCAAAGGGCCATGGACATAGATTTCGTGGGTGAGAAGGATAATTTTGTCCTCATCTATCTTGATGACATCACATTTTATTCCAGCAGTCATGAAGAGCATCTAAAGCATTTAAAAAGAGTTTTTCTGAAGTGCAGGCAGTTCGGAATTTCATTGAATCCCAAAAAGTCCCATTTTTCTCTTAGGAAAGGCAAGCTCCTAGGCCACATTGTCTCAGCAGAAGGCGTGAAAATTGATCCAGCTCGGGTGGAAGCAATTCAGAGGCTGTCCTTACCAAGGTCGAAAAAGGATATTCAATCTTTGCTCGGTAAGATTAATTTTGTTAGAAGATTTGTTCCAAATTTTGTCGAGCTAGTAAAACACATAACATGTATGTTTAAAAAGGGGTCTGAGATAAAATGGATAGACAATGCAAGGAATTCATTTCAGGATATCAAACAGGCTATCATGGAATCCCCGACTCTAATCAGTTTGGATTACAGCAAGAGTTTCTACATTTTTTCCTTCGCTTCTTATGACACGGTGGCAACAATCTTGTTACAGAAAGATGATGATAGTATGGATCACCCAGTTGCCTTCTTCAGCAAAACACTCAGAGATGTTGAACTAAGGTATGATCCTATTGAAAAACAAGCCTATGCTCTCATAAAATCTTTAAAAGCTTTCAGAATTTATATCCTCCACTCAAAAGTCATTGCATATGTTCCTTCACCCTCCGTGAAAGATGTTTTGACTTAGCCTAATATTGATGGAAAGAGAGCTAAATGGATCACAAAGTTAATCGAGTTCGACATAGAAGTGAATCCCACCAAATTGGTAAAAGGCCAAGGCCTTGCTAAGCTTTTAACGGAGGAAAACCATGAGCTGCTGGACATAAATTTCATAGGGTAAAATTCAACGAGTTTGCAGACGGAGGTGGCAGCAGAAGGACAACATAACAATCAACAGGTGGCGGAGCATTTGTCTTCTTGTGAATGGTACTCAGGTATTATACTTTTTTTATAAAAGCTAGAGGTTCCTCCTGAACTTAGCGTGACTCAAGCCCGATCCCTTAAGCTCAGAGCCATCAAATTTTTCATTTACAATAATCTGTTATATTGGAAAGACCTTGTTGGTTTACTACTCAGATGTTTAGACAAAGAAGAGTCAGTGGAAGTTATACATCAGTTTCATTCAAGTGTTTGTGGAGGTCATCATTACTGGAATACCACAATTCATAAAATTCTAAGGGCTGGATACTATTGGCCTTTTATTTTCTCAGATGTGTGTGCCTTCGTTAAAGCTTGCGATAAATGTCAAAGATTCACAGGAAAACATCAGCTAAAATCTCTTCCCCTAAGACCTATAGTAGTGAATGGCCCTTTTCAGCAATGGGGTTTAGATTTTATAGGTGAGATAAATCCTTCGTCTAGTGGTCAACATAAGTGGATCTTAGTAGCCACAGATTATTTTACAAAATAGATAGAGGCAGTTCCCACTAGGAATGCCACTCATTAGGTTGTCATGAAATTTCTTTATGAAAACATCTTGAGCAGATTCGATTGCCCCAAAAGGATGGTAACAGATAATGCAACAACTTTCAAAGCTGATGCATTGGTTGACATGTGTGAATCAATGGACATCCAATTGGTACATTCAACCCCCTACTATCCTCAAGGTAATGGCATAGCTGAATCATCCAATAAGAGCCTAATCAAAATCATCAGAAAGTTGTTAGAGGAGAACAAAAAGAATTGGGATTCTAAACTAAAATTTTCTCTGTGGGCGGACATAGTAACTATCAAAAAATCCATAGGAAGCTCTCCATTCAAATTGTTCTATGGGACTGATGCCATTTTTCCTGTTCAGTTAATTTTACCAGTGGCTAAATTTTTTCAGGAAGAGCAAACTGAGTCAAATGATATGGTAAGAAGAATGCTCAATTTGGTAGAACTGCAGCAGGTCCGCAAACAGTTGGTGGACAAATCAGAGGCTCATCAAAAGAGGATCAAGGATACTTTTGACAGGAAGGAAAAGGTAGATAATTTTTAGGTTGGTGATTGGGTTCTGAAATGGGACACCCTCAGATAAGATAAAGGCAAACACAACAGGTTCTATTCTTTGTGGACCGTCCCTTTCATGATAACTCAAGTACATCACAACAACACATTCATTCTGCAAAGTCTGGGAGATGAAGAAATTTTTGGTGGCCCAGTCAAGGGGCGATTTCTAAAACCCTATTTTGTCTAAGGCTGTGAAGCCTGGTCATTGTAATTTTATTTTTAGTCTTTATTTTTACAGAATAACTCCATGCCCAATGGAAACACTAGCAGATAGTTTTAAGTTTTCTTTTTTCAGGAAAGGCATTGTGGTTCTTGAAACCTCACAGGGAGGCGTTCATCCCCAATAGGAGCCAGTGTTATCTCCTCAAATAAATCGATGGAGATTTTGTTTTTTAGGTGATAGATTGTGGTCCAAAATATTCATTTCTAAATTTTTTTAGGTATGTTAGAGTCTATTTTCTGTAAATAAACTTGGAAAGAACTTTTGATTTGGTTTTGTCAAGCAAAAGAGAGAATCTTAGGTTTCGGTGGTTTAGGCAAGCCTGAAAAGTGCTCATTAACCACCGAAAGACTTCGTTCTTGGTAGTTAAGGGAGAAAAGCAAAAGCCCAGTTAACCACCGAAAAAGTTTCCACGGGAAAAAAGAAAAGCCCGTGCTTTCACACGAGCTAGATGTCAATTAGCGTAATCATGAAGACATAACCACCAAAAGTCCATGGAGGTGGTGAGGTATGCATGTTATTATTTCATCTATCCGGATATTGATACCCTATTGTCCTTTTAACTACATTTGTCATTTCAGAATTAAGATTCGGCAGAGACACAAAAACTCATGTGTGATTCCCGACTAACAGAAGTGATTAGTCACATGGCCCCTCATTATCTCAAGTTACGAGGATACAGATCCATCATGACCCTAATTAAACTTTTTTTTTATTCCATTAATTACCAATTCGAATCCTAGAGTCATTGGGACAGTCTCGAGCCCGTGATTTCATCACGTAAACGCATACTCAGAGGCCATAATCCCATTTTTGTGGTGATTGCCAAGTGGAGTTCGAGTTCAACAGATGATTATCGAGCGAATTGTCATACCAATCAAGCCAAGTCGAGTCATCAGGTAGTTTGAATTTCATACTGTTTCAATTTGATTTTATATCTTACCTAAACTCGAAATTTTCGGCTTGTATTCAGGCAGTCTGTTGTTTAGATTCAGTTAGTGGTTGAGCTATGCAATCAGAACTCTGAGTCACCCTGTCTCATTTGTTTTACTCTGAGTCATACTCCCTGTCACCCTAAATCATAGAGTCTTTTTCTCCCTAGCATGAAGATTTTCCTAAATCACAGGTACAGGTCAACAATTACTAAATGTCGAAAGCAGGGCTAGCCCTAAGGGCTGAATTGGATGGAGTTTGGTACCTTGAGGCTCACCCTGAGGTGGCCGAGTTTTTCAAGAAAACTGGAGTCTATGCATATTGTGAAAAACTGGCAAATTTCCACCAACAGGTGTCTGAAACCTTTTCTATCTCGTATGATGGAAGAGCAGCAATAGTGGGAAAAGAGGAGTTTGTGGTTGATGAGGCAGCCATAGCTGAGTTCATTGGTCTCCCTAGAATAGGGGATTGCTGGTTCAAATCAACTGTGCCTTCAAACATTGAATTTATATCCTACCTACAGCCTCTGCACAAGGATCTTATATGGAAAAAAGACATACCAATGTTGAAATATCCCTGATCAGGCTGATCAAGATATTTGCTACGATCTTACTGCTCTAACATGCAGATCTGATACACTGGGGGTTTCTGGATGCGTTTTAGGGTTTGATGAAGATAATCTTTGTTTATAGTGTTTGCATGTCAGTTATTATGGTTGCATGTAGGTTATTATAGTTGCATGTAGAATAACAAAGGTCTTACAATCATAAAATGACGCATGCAATAGCATATAAGGTCAACAACTCAATATTATGAATAATAACAGTGCATGCGTGGGAATACAAATCGCCTACTGAAATATATAAACTAAACGTCAGTCAGATCGCATGGATCTGTACTGGAATGCAATCAAATAGAAAAGAAATACTCGTGTCCGCAAGAAGGCAGCAGATCTGCTGCATGCACGGATAGAATGACCAAAATGAACGATCCCGGATGAGCACGGTGACCTCTATCAGCTGGGAAACTCGATCTCAAAACTCCACCGTCCGAATGTCCTCAAAGTTGCTCCAATCAATGCGCCCTGGCTACTGCACTGGAAATAATGTCTGACGGAACCCCGAACGGACCTCTACGGCACTAGATCCGGACCCCTGGGGGGTTTGCGCCCCTCCTTGGGAACTGAATGCGCCCCAATGGATTCCACCATCAAAATTTTCCGCTATGTAGCTCAAAACGATCGTCTCGTCCCGTAGTCAAATGGGTTGGAAGGATTTGGCCGGATCTGATGGGGAACCCCTGCATGCAAAGACAAATACTTGTCCGAAATGCATGCGCCCTAAACAACTGTAT
>ML786501.1:248755-278645 GCA_009831015.1 Picea engelmannii | reverse complement strand
AATCATGCATAATGAATTAGGTTGCTTTACCCTTCCTTTATAGCTTCCCGAAACCCTAATTCGTTGTTGAACTTTTCCCTCCAAGTGACTTTTACTTTATTTTATTATTCCTTGATTATATCACTTTATTAATTAATTAATTATTTTGGCTGTAAAAAGTGATTTATCCATCCTGATGGCTTCTCCGACCACTGAAAGTCACTTCTCATCATCTTATCTTGTAATACTCTTCCTCCCGATTCCGATGAGCTATTACACTAAGATGTTTCACCAAGTAATATGCCCATTATGACCTTCTTAGTGAATTTAATTAAGATATGACCCATAATAACTCAAATTATGGAAATCGTCGGAATGCAACGAAACCAAAGCCCAGCTGTGCGGAATGGATCCTGATGATGAACGATACAAGTCGGGCCCAAATAAACCCCTCAATATCTCCTGAACTCTCTGTCACCCCTATCTGGCTACTTGGGTAGGCATAACACTCTAAAATGTTGTGATGTTATAATGTCCCAAAATGGGGACATTACAAATGTCTTATCTGGAACCTAAGTGGCAATCTCTCCCGAAGGCACTCTTTGTCTATATCACCTGTGAAGGTAGATACAACAAGGTTATGTTTTATCACTTCAAGCTATTGAACCATTTCACAGGAAAGTCTCCCATCAATTTGCCTTTCTACCTGCACAAAGCTCTCACAAAAATGGCCAAACAAGTTAAGGCGAAGCCTGCCAAAGTGGCTAGCAGGTTGTCACACCAAGGGTTGATTACACTTATTGTTAAAGAGCCCTTGAAGAAGAAACAAGTGGACTGGAATTACTTCCTATTTTGGAATGAGTTCCAAACTAATTTTCAACAAGATGAAAAGGGGAAGAAGTTTGTTGCTAAGAAGTCCATCACCCCTAAGAGAAGTCGAAGAAAAAGGAAGGCTATCTCACCTCCAAGAGATCCGACATAATCATCCTCTGCTAAAAGAAAAAGAACCAAAAGGAAATTACAGTTTGGTAAAGAGGATGAGAAGACCAAGGACCTTGCTGAAGGAGATAACCCTTTGAACTTACCATACAGTGACTCAGAGCCAGAGCATGAGTTAGCAGAGACACAAGGTGATGAATAGGCTGAGCAAGTTGCAAAATATTATCCCAACTTGCCCTCACCAACTCCTCCAGATGAACACAGTCAACCATTAGCAAAAGCTTCTTGAAGCAAGCCTAAAGCATCCAAGGCTCGGAAAATCAATAAACTTCTGAAACAAATCTATGAGATGGAAGTTTTAGAAAGAGTTATTAAAAAGGAAAATACAGACTTGACTGAAAGAAATGCATAACATTTTAACATGAACCAAAGTCTCAAGGAAAAGCATGATAAAATCAAGGACAGGAACATGGTGCTGATAAGAGAGAACATGAAGATGCACAGGCAGCTTAGACTTCTGAGGTTAAAGTTAAAAGAGTCTCAACCTCCAACATAGGATGAAAAAGGTTTGGAAACTCTAGTCGAGTTAGCTACAACAACGATGGATATAACACAGTCTTACACACAACAAGTTAAATCTCATAGATCTACACGAGGAAGAGTTGCATCATCAAAGAGGCCTTGAACACTCAACAAAGCATCAAGGTAATCAATTTTTGCAATTTTGAAGTTTTGGACAAAGCTAATTTTTTGGTGGTTTAGGAGAACAGGATGACTGTTCATTAACCACCAAAAGCAGAGATTTCAATAGTTAATACACCCAGAATTCCTCTGTGTTAACCACCAAAACCTGTAACTGGCCAGAGAAAGCTAAATTTTGCACAGATCGAGGTTTTACTAATCCAAATCATTTGAAAACACTTGTAATGGATAGATGTTGAATTATATATTCAGATTCAAGATCCACTTTTGGTGCATAAGGATTAGTAAAGGTAGCCAAGTTGGTTTTGGCACCTATTTTGGTGGCAACAAATTAGGATTTGTTGCACATCTCAGCAAATTCGAATTTATCTCTTGGAAGAGTCATCAATTAGCCTTGGAAGGATATTCTGCACTGCACAAGGACTCTACAAGATTTGAAGACCATGAAATGTGGGATTGACCTTATTTTGAGGATCATTCCTTATCTTTTGCAAGTTAGTTTTGACTTTCTATTTTAGGCATATCTGATCCATTAATTCAGGATCTAGATACTGTGTTGTAAAAGCTATAAAGCTGAAAACAGAAGATGAACACGAGGTTCAATTAGGAGTTCTATATTCTACTGTTTTTGTATGAAATACATTTTCTTTAATATATCAAGCCTGCAAGCTTCTTTCATTGGTTATTGCCAGATCCTCCTTCATCTTTGTCTATGCATATGAGTGAAATTCGTTCTTTTGTCTCTATTTAATGGTCCTATGGTAACTGTCATCTTAATTTTGATTGTTAAGCAAGAATCATAAGCATCTTTGGCTAGTTTGATGACCCGTCATATATATGGTTTATGTATGTTTTGGTTAACCGATTGGTTTTCTTATCCATCTGTTATACAAACCTATCTGATAAATAGCTCTTGAAGGCCTTGTGTTGCATGAATATAGTTAGATTGTCTTGAAAATACAATCCAGAGATTAAGATATTCATCTTGATCCAAACCCACACCTATTATTGAGAAAATAGTTTCCAAAAAGATTAAGTTACCAGGCATCTCTAACTTACAGCCTAGGAGAGTTTCCTGGAGTGATAACAATAGTAAATCTGGACCGTTCATTATAAGGTCGCAGATCTGATGGTAGAAGTTATGTTAGGGTTTTTTTCACTAGAAGACAACCCTCTTTTATGAGGGAAATGTATTGCGGCTATGGATTATGGCGAATATTGTATTCTGAGAGAGGATACTGTGAGAGAAAGAAGAGGAAGTTACAACGGGTTTGTTGTAGGTTGTATCCCTTCATTTGCTGGATAATAATAAAGGAAGGACCTGGAAATTTCTCTGGTGGGCATAGCCCACACTGGGTGAACCATGTATATCTGTGTCTCTATTGTATTGTTTATATTTTGTGTTTTATTTCCACATTTGTTTTATTTTATTGCTCCACAATCCTATTTTTCTAACATTTGAGGAATCAAACTCCTTTCTCCATCATTGTTTGTAGCTTGAATACAATTAATCAAATTAACACGCTAGATGTTTTGGTTAGTGTTATTGGGATTGAAAAAAGGTCGAGATTAATCTCCTTTGCAACTCTTACCTTTGTTTAATATAAAAACTATGATGTTTGTGCATCCCACTAGTTTACTACCTCTGACTCAATTTATGTTGTGGTATACTCATGCTAACTAGTTTATAACATGCTTGTAAATTACATGTGGTGATTAGTGAACCAAAAAGAGTGGGACTAGAAATTTAATGGCGTGATTACCATGATGGGATTTAGAGGCATGTCACTTTTGATCTTGTTCGTTGACCTTCCTTCACTTACCACATATCACAGTCTTTTGCATCATTGTGAATGAAATTGTATCTTTTTAAGGCTAACTTAGAGAGACTCTTTGGTGTAGTTGCATCCTCCATGACACATTATATCAAATAATTTGTGGTTGTTATTTTGTTGTAAATATTTGTGCACCATAGAACATCTTATTACATAAAGGATTTTCTCCCAAGTGGTGTGAAGCATTGTCTACTAGTTTATATGACATCATTAAGCACCTACTTATTTATTGTAAGTAATTTAAAATTATGAGGTTGGGAACAAGGTCAACTTGGAGAAAAGATGCTTCAACGGAAATGTTTGGATCTAGAAAAGGTGGAATGGTCTTCTTAGTAGTGTGAAATGATAGAGAAAGGATAAGGTGACAAGTCTCCCTCATTAACTATGAATATGGTTTAGAGATGTGTACACAGGAGAGGAAGAAACCCCATAGAAATAGGAACCGAGAACCTATTTAAAAATCAAGGGAAAAAGATAAAGTGGGATTTGTATAAAGGATAATCTAATTTTTTGAGTAAGTTTGGAGAATACTTTGTTGTCTTTCGTTTTAAAGGACGTTTAGGAGGTGACTTCAATGATTGTGATATTGTTGGATATTGTGTTTTCAACACCTAGAACACAAGCATAAACACCATAAGCTTCTTATGTTATATATTGAAGTATGTGATGTATGCCTACTCAATCAACTTGGGGCATTTGATCATGTAATGCATTGTCTATGTACCATACGATCCTATAATTCTATCCCAATAGAAAAAGTTACATGAAGAGTGTTACAAACATCCCTTTTGAATAAAAAATAAGAATAGGATTCGTGAAGGAAGGACATCACTCATGTTTAACCTAGTTAGAATTTCTTGCTACTTCCAACATCTTAAGCTCAAGTAATAAATATAACAAGAATTAAGCGCACACGCATATGACTATTTTTCTCCAACTAGATGTTCATGTGACCATGGGCCCAAATATACTTATCCATATTTTCAATGCATTCCCACTTATTAAAGAACCCAAGGAAATAAGTGGTTATGGTTCATAATCAAAAAGTATACATGAATTACAAAAACACCATTATTAATCATGGTAATTGTTGTGCCTAAATTTGTGCATACCTATCAAAATTTGCCACTTAACAATTTTTGTGGGTTTGGTTTTTAATAAGCCTGCCTCTAGAGCTTAGTTGTTTAAACCTTCAAAGGTTTGGGTCTTAGGTCCCTATTATCACACAATATTACACCTTAGTGCAAAACCTTCACAAGGTACAAAGACAATTGGACCTTGGAAGTCTTTCCATTGTCTTCTAAACAACTACTTTCCTTATTTTAGTAAAGGACAAGTCCAACACAAGGGAGTCTTCCCTAGTAGTGCCTAGGGTTCTTAAGGAAAGAAATGTCAAGTCTAAGGTCATCTATGCTACTACACAAATCACCACCAACTAATTACGATATATGAACTATGGATTAAGTGGTTACTCAAAGTAAATTCCAAATTTATGGTTTGTTTACTTTAGGGTTATTTTAGAGGGTTTGTTATTCAATTATTTAATGAAAATTCATTCCCAAATAGTCTAGATCTAAGAATTACTTAAGGCTGTCATAAAATTTGTATAACAGATAGATAAATTACAACAATAAACAAGTTATAACGACAATAGGTTTCAACTACTTAAATAGATTGTAAACAAGTGACTTTTTAAGGCTAAAACAAGGAATCTATCTAGGTTTTAAGTAACTTGCTAATTATACAAATTGTATAGCATATAACATCCAACTAGACCAAGTTGTTCGGCCTAATGATGCATCAGATTAAACCAGCTAGGCCAACTTTCCAATAAAAATAATTTTAGGTCAAACACATGTAAGAAAACCTTAAACGTCTATGATTTTGGTGGCTGAAAATTAATCACAAGCTGCAAAAAAAAACTAGAGTTACCCTAAAACAAAGTAAATATATTGGAATTTTGATTTTACGATTAAATAAATAAGAAAAGATGATTTCCTACTTTTTTGGGGGGCATATGGGGTCAAAAAAGGCTCCTCTTGAGGGAGTGTAATTGAACCTAGGGTGGTAGTTAGGTTTGTCCACTACAAACCCTAACAAATCGTCTTAGTTCCTTACAAGCTTCAAGATAATTCAAGGGGAAAACTCTCCACTAGTAATCTTCCAGGAATTTGAAGAAGGAACTTGTTAAAGAAAAGAGAAAGAGGGTGGACCACCAACACTAGAGAAGCACATCCACATTTAGAACCATTCATTAACAAAATCTACAAAGATTAAAAGAGATCACTTACTCAATAAATCAATTCACTCACAAAACCTTAGATCCAAGAACATCCATGAAATTGTAAAGCATCCACAAGACATCTTCCTTAAACAGAGCACTTTAGTTCTCCATCCATAACAAAAAGTTAATCATAATAGTAGACAAGTAGTGTTCTCCACAAGTTCTAGCAATGAATTACAAATTAAAGGTGTTTCTCTATTTATATAAAGAGATGTAGGAACCCTCTCAATATAATAATAATATTATCTTAGCTTTTAGCCTAAGAAAATATAAAATAGAATTATCTCTTTACAAACCCTAGAGATATGGTCAAAATACATAAATAATATCCATGATAGATGAGTGAATGAATAAAATGACCCCAAAGATGCTCCCCAAGTTAATTAAAATCTCCTCAAGTGCTAAGTGGTCCTCCTCATAAGCATGAAAAGGTCTCACGTGTGGCATGTATGGTTTCTATATGAGGACAACTCACTCAAAATTCATGTAGGAAGGAATAAAAAGTGGTCCAAAGTGAAATGTTCCCTCCAAAGGGTGCAACGTTCCACTTAAGAGATGCAACGCCCTCCCTAGAATCCCTAACGACCTCCTCCAATGGTGGGACATCCTCCATAAAGCATGCAAATGGCCTTCTCAACATCCTCCAAGAAGCTCAATGCTCCATGCAAGTCATATCAACAATCATGCAAGGTACAACGTCCAAGGAAAGGATAAAGGACCTGAAGAAGTCACCAATCTAGAGGCATGTGTCACAGATCCCAATGCAATCACAGATCTCAAAGTATGTACAAAAATCCCAATGGAACATAAAAAAGTGAGTTATGTCAAATGTAAATCCCATTAGGTAGAGAAACATCAAGTATCATCTTCTAACTTCATAATAACTCATACAATTGATACAATTTTCCAATTTTAGGTATGATGGGGGCATCATTAACCCCTATTACATGTGTCAACACCCATCCCAGGAAAACCAATCAAGAAGCATGTGTAGTGATAGTTGGTATGGTTTGGAAGGTAGCTTCATGAGTTGAATTGTATATTCATGATGAGGTTGTTTAAGATATTCATCCACATGAGTGCCATTGAAATATGAGGGAGGACTTATGCATTGAGTTACCCTTTCCTCGACATTGTTTCTTACTACCCCTTACTTGCCTTTTTTTTTTTTTACTTTGTTCTTGTTCTTTATTTCATTTAGTCCTTTTTTTAGATATGCTTTTACTTATAAGACTTGGGTAATGTCCTCAGAGCAAGGGGGCATTGCTCAAGCTTTATTTTGTTTTTGTTTTTTTAATATTTTTCTCTTCACCTCAAGCTTATAGCTCTTTTAAGGTGAGGCTCTTCTCTGTTGAAATATTGTAACTTCGAATAATATTCTACCTAAGAGAGAGTGTTAAATAATATTTTTATATTATATTTATTAATTAGGCCCTATTGTTCCTTTGTAAAAGTCGGCGCTATTGTGCCTTGACAACTAATTGTAAATTAAGAGGGTAAAGTGATAGGGCGGCCCAGACCTAATTATAGGCTGGCCAAACCACTACTTATAAGAGAGGCCAACACCTCATTTTCACACACTCACCATCCATCTCTACAGTGTGCAAGTCTTGGAGGAGAAACTGTTGCAACTGGGGGTGACGTCAAGGAGGGTTTTTGGTCTATCTCTTGGTATTTCTTGGTTAAGTGGGGCACTACTCTTCCTAGTGAAGGAGTAGAGGAGGATATTTTATCTGTTCTTTGGTCTATTTATATTGAGGAATTGTTTGTTGGGTTTTCTCTCCCATGAGGGTTTCCCTAGATAATCTGTGTGTCTCTATTGTTTATGTGATTACCTCTCTTTCAATGATCTTATTTATGCAACAAATGTGCTAAATGATTATAATAATAAATAAAAATTGTAACTGCTAGTTGTATAAGTAAAACTTCAACATGGTATCATAGCAGGCCTGAAAGAGACCAACTCACCATTTATAAATAAGTGGCTAGCCTCAACACACCTTCTCCAAAGTTCAGTTTTCAATGTTGCAGTTGTTGGAAAATTATGGTTTATGCATAAAACCTAAGTGTGGTGTTTTCCTTGTTTGAGGAGGACATTGGAGAAAGTAACCACACCTAGGAACTCGCCCTAGGAGGGCGCATCTAGTCCCTAGATCATAATTCTGAAATTTGAAGTTTGAAAAAATAAGGTTTCCTCATAAAAGCCTAAGTTGTAGTTGCAGTACCAGTTGCAATTGCAATTGCAGTATCAATTGCATCTTGCAGTTGTAGTATCAGTTGCGACTTGTAGTTGAAGTATCACTTGCAGTGTCAGTTCCTTCATGCTAGTTGCAACACCAGTTGCAATACCCGTTGTAGTGAAAGTTTTTGTGAATTGTTGGGACTCATGTTTTATTGTGCTAGTGTGCCTTGCCCTAGCAAGATACCATCATAGGTATGTACTTACATATGTTTAAACTATATCATTATTTGCAGGAGAAAGGATCTTTTGTCTAAACAACAATCATAGATCCAAAGGGATCCCAGATTCAACACATTCAGAGGAACAATGCACCTCAGGTTTGATATATTTAATATGCCTCTATTTGTTATGATCTTATGAACATCTAGATTGTATTTTGATATGTTGAAGTTATGACTATCATACTAACCATTGGTCAAAATTAAAGTCAAAAGTATTAGATTGATTAAGGTTGAGATTATAGATTTTATTCTCTAACTTGGATTTTTGTCAAGAAAGCATATTATCTTAGTACAGAGGAAAGGTTGAAAATAATACTTGTCATCTTGAGTCAAGGAGACTCAGAAGAAAAGAAACAACACTCATTCTTGAGGACAATACTCCAGGTTCTAGGTTTGATTGATTAAGTTGATAAGGTTAAAATTTTCACATGTCAAGTTTGATAACTACCTCATTACAAGTAAACACTATAGTTGTGATAGCAATCTTTGATTTTTTTTTTACTTGGTAGCATATGAGCATTATTGAGATAAATTCTTATTGTAATCATCTACCAGATATAACTAACATCTCCTCTAGGAGAAACTTCTTGTTTTGTTTCCAGGTTACCATGGAGGAATGATTGATCACAGCACTAGAAGAGTGTTGCTCTCATTCCTTATTATTGTATTTCTTACTTTTTACCCCTGTGTCAGGCAGGTCACAAGTGATAGAGCTAAAGGAGCTATTGTGACGATTGTTCTTGCTATTTTTTTTTATTATTATTATTATAAAGAGTATTATTCTTGTCTGTTGTTTCTCCCTTGTTGTTCTTGTTCTAGGAAGGTCACAGGTGATAACCCTGAGGAAGCTATAGTGATGGCTGTAGGAGGAAACATATTAGATGATACATGGAACAAACTATCCAAGTTTTATACATGACCGTGTACATCCATGTACCAAAAAAGATGAAGAAGAAGCTACTTTTGAGATACAGAGTATCTCATATGGAGATTGATTGTAAGGAGCAGAAGGCCCCAAAGATGACCGAACATTAGAACTCACAGTAAACTTGGTCAATGGATAATGAAGCCACCTCGACATGAAGCAAAATTAGTTTGAAGACTGACTCAGATTTTCATATTAAGACTTGGTATTCAACACCAAGTATATCCTGCAGATACTATGAAGTTTGTGTAGAGTCAGAAGAAATCAAGACTTAGACTAAGCCTGGTCTCAGAAAGGATCAGATGTGAAAAAGAGACACCTTCCAGGATTGGAAGACAGATTCCATGAGTTGAGAAGACTATATCGTAGCTTCAGAGACCTCTAAGAGACATGAAATCTCCTGAGAATATTCTCTTGTTTCAATGACAGAGAAGGAAGCTAGTTAGAAGGACTGGGATATGGATTTTTCCTTAAGATCATAAGGGAAGTCAATGGTGACTTCCAAAGATTGATATAACAGACCAAGCATGTTGCAGATAACGGTATAATTATGTATAAAGCCTGATTTGTGTCCAGATGATTCTCTTAGCAAGAGGGAGAAGACTATGACAAGACAATTTATCCAATAATAAGAAGAAGTATATATAGAACAAACATGATTCATTAAAAGAAGTTGACATAGTATGAGATTCATAGGGAGAAGGTATGATGATCCCTGTATTTGAGATTGAGTTATATCCAGTTCCAGTTGGTGTAGTACATTAGTCAGGCCATGGATACATGACTACAATAGAAGATTTAGTTACCTCCATAGAAAGAGGATAAGCTAGCCTCAATGTCATTTATTGAGCCACTCTCAGTTTCAAAAGAAGTTGTTTCCGTGATGGAGTAGAGGAGCTACTCTCAGATTTCAACAACTACAGTGAGAATAGAGAAGTTATTCTCAGCTTCAGAAATAGCAGTTGCAGGTGCATAGTCTCGGTTCTAGAAGGAATAGTTGCAGAGAGAGTAGAAAACATACTCTGAGGCAGTGAGACATATATTTCTTTGTAGAAAACTCATAGAACCAACACATAATTATGTAGATTGAGTTGTAGTTGAGCAAGTGTACCAGGTTGGTACAATGTGATGTGAAAATTTGGTTTTGAAGTACAAGATAAGAAGACCCATGTTTTCAAGTTAAAGCAAGCTCCAAGAGCTTGGTATGGTTGATAGTTTTATGATGAGATTGGGTTTTACCAAGAGTAAAGTTGATCCCAATATATACTTCAAGATTGTGGATGATGGACCAGTTATATTGCTTCTATATGTGGATGACTTATTCTTAACAGATGAAGAAAAGATAATCACATATTGTAAGAAGAAGCTTGTCATTGAATTTGAAATGAGGACCTAGGCCCGATGCATTATTTCTTAGGTCCTGAAGTATGGTCGAGTCAAGAAGATGTTTTCCTTAGTCAAGGAAAATATGTTGTGGAAATTTTGAAGATAGTCATGATGGACTCTAGAACCATGTCCACTCATATGGAGACGAATCTAAAGTTATTGGTTGACACTTCGTCAGAAATAGTTGATGTTACTCTATACAAATAGATGATTGGTTCATTGATGTATCTGATGAATACCAAACCAGATATATGTTTTTCTATGAACACCTTGAGTCAGTATCTGGTGGAGCCCAGTTCACCTTGTAGCTGCAAAGTATGTGATGAGATACCTTAAGGGTACGTTGGAATATGGCCTTTGTTATATTGGAGGCTTTGACTTCAAGTTGTATGGCTATACTGATTCAGATTGGATTGGAAGTGCTTCAGACAGAAAAAGAACTTCAGAATGTTGTTTCAGTTTGGGGTCATCCATGACTTCATGGAAAAGCAGGAAGCAATCCAATAACGCTCTCAGTACGACAAACGCAGAGTACACTACAACATACTCCACCAGTTGTGAAGCCATATGGCTTCAGAGGTTTCTGATAGGTTTGTTTGATCTGGAGATGGAAGCTACCATGATTTTATGTGATAAACAAAGTTGCATAAATATGACAAAGAACCCATTGTTCCATGATACGATGAAGCACATAGAGATCTGGTATCACTACATTTGTGACATGGTGCAGAAGAGAGTTGTAAAGCTCCAATATGTTGGCACAGATGAGGAAGTTTCATATTTATTGAATAAGCCTCTGTCTCGTGTGAAGTTTGAGTACTTCCGAGACAAGCTTGGTGTAATCCGAAAGGAACTCCCTTGAAAGGGGGAGTGATTTTGATGATACTATGGTATCCTGACCAACAATGAGTAGCTCAATTAGGATTTTATATCCTAGGGGATTGACCATCCCTGGGAATATCTTGAAGGTCTAGTAAGGATGGTCTGTCAGAGTACCTATGCATGTATATTCCGGCTGTGGCCAATAGTGGTAGCTTAGTTAGGATTTTATATCCCATGGAATCTTATGATTCCTGGGAAGATCCTGAAGGTCTAATAAGGACAGTCTGTCAGAGTACCACATGGTATCTTGTTAGGATTTTATATCCTAGGGAATCTTATGATTCCTAGGAAGATATCGAAGGTCCGATAAAGACGGTCTGTCAAAGTACCACAAATGGTGTTGTTGATGCACCTGCCTCATTTTGTTGCCACATATAGATGTTGATGTTACATCTTTGTGGTGTTGATGTTGTTGTTCCAACTTCATGTTGTTGATGATGTTGATGTTCCAGCTTCATGTTGTTGATGATGATTATGATGTTATTCCAGCTTCTTGTTTTTGATGTTGATGTTCCAACTTCATGTTGTTGATGATGATGATGTTACTCCAGCTCCACACTGCATATGATGATGATGTTTTGTTTCTACTGATGTTGATGATGAGAAAAACTTCTGATGACCTATAGATATGACCGACAATGTTCCCAATGTTGATGACGATATCTCCTCCTCTTGATGTTGTATTGAGTCCAGTTAGTTGTTATTGATGGTGTTAGTAGAATACCCTTCTTGTTAAGGGGGAGTGTTGAAATATTGTAACTTTGAAGAATATTCTACCTAAGAGAGAGTATTAAATAATATTGTTATATTATATTTATTAATTAGGCCCTATTTTTCCTTTGTAAAAATCGTCCCTATTGTGCCTTGACCGTTAAATGCAAATTAAGAGGGTAAAGTGACAGTTTGGCCCAGACCTAATTATAGGCTGTCCAAACCACTATTTATAAGAGAGGCCAACACCTCATTTTCACACACTCACCATCCATCTCTATAGTGCGCAAGTCTTGGAGGATAAAGTGTTGCAACTGGGGGTGACGTTAAGGAGGGGTTTTTGTCTATCTCTTGGTATTTCATGGTTAAGTGGTGCGCTACTCTTCCTAGTGGAGTAGAAGAGGATATTATATTTGGTCTTTGGTCTATCTATATTGAGGAATTTTTTGTTGGGTTTTCTCTCCCATGAGGGTTTACCAGGATAATTTGTGTGTCTCTATTGTTTCCGGATTGACTCTCTTTCAGTGATCTTATTTATGTAGCTAATGTGATAAATGATTATAATAATAAAGAAGAATTGCAACTGCTATTTATATAAGTAAAGCTTCAACATTATCATGGAACTATTGAATCACAAACCTTTTTTGTTACATATGACAGCCAACCCATGAGTAGGAAAACAAAAATCGGGAATGATGGAGAGTGTTAAGTATGGATTGGGATATGGACACGCTACACCTCTCAAATCCTCCCCTAGTAGTATAAGTCAACTCAAGAGTGACAGCACTTATCTAAAGGATGGTGATGATCCACCAAGGTGAAACAAGGAAAATAACACAACTTTAGAGCATCATGATCATTATCCACCTCAACTAATGATCACCACTTTCATGGCATGCACATGAGACATTAACACCCAATATGAAGCTATGAAATAATGTACCTCATGTATATCAGGCATCATAATCAACAAATGTGAGTGAGCTGAGAAAATGTGGGAAGCATCTATGGCCATATGTCTATGGAGAACCATAGATCTCATATGTGGAACTGTTGTCTATAAGTGAGAAAATATCCTCTAGTTACCCCTACATGTCAAGGGGTAACATATGGCTCCAACATGGGGACATGTGATCACCATAGAGCACATGAGAACCTCACAGATATCTACCAATCCAAGACCTATACTCTACATCAATAAACAAATTCATGCTAGATCTCACCATAAAACCATCATTAAAAAAATGCAAGGCGATACAATCCCCCTGATATATGGAAAATTTAGAGGAAATGCAACAAACATATTTTTTTCTTTTTTTAGACAAGACTAAATCAAATGAAACTAACTAAGAATGCGTGAATTCAAGAAATAATTGAAAACAAGCTAGCAATAAAGAACACAACTAATCTACTACTATTCTACCAGAAAATGCAACTTCTCCCCATCAAGGCTAGCTAGGTAGAAAGAATTAAGTCAAGCCTTTCTCTCAATTTTGTAAGGAACAAGAAAAATACCATCAAACGTCTTATGCATACTTGGATTTTCCTTCTTTTTTATCCCACATGAGTACGATATATCCTTCTTCAAAATGTCTTTGTCTTACTTTATGATCAAATGTTTGTTTGATTTTATCTTGATTTCTCACCATTTGATCAAAATCATTTCACCTAGACTCTCAACTCTACAAGTTTATCAATTCTTTCTTGTAAGGCCTCTTGATCTATTGTGAAATGTTGCATAAGATTAAATACAAGAATATGTAGGTTGATAGGCAATTTTGTTTCCATTCCATACAATAATTCAAAAGGGATTTTCCCATTGGAAGGCTTAGTTGCGATATGATTTTCCCATAGTGCATACTTAATCTTGCTATCCCAATTCTTTTTTATTTCCACCCACAGGTTTCTTAATAATGTTCATGAGGCTCTTGTTACTAGATTCAGACAATCCATTTCCTTGTGAATAATAATTAGAAGAATGAGATAGCAAAGTTCCATGGTTAGAGAAAAAAATTTCCAAATTCAAAGTAAGAACTAAAAGCATTTGCATTATTAGTAGTGATTTTAGTTGGGGCACAAAATCTAGTGATTGTTCGATCTTCAAGGAAGCTCATTACAACTTATTTAGTTGCCTTCTTTGTTGGTATTGCCTCTATCCACCTAGTAAAATAGTTTGTAGGAGTCAAAATCCATCGGTATCCGTTTCTAGAATTGTCTTTAAATTCACCAACAAAATCCAAAACCCACTGTGGAAAAGGTCCCTCAACTATCACAAGTTTTGAAGGTAAATAAGGTAATTGTTGTTTCCATGAGAAGAACTAGCATGGTTGAAAAGAGATTACATAATGATGAGTGTCAGTAGTAACCCACCCTCAAGATTTTTTGTGCACTAGGACGAGCTACAAAGTGGCCCCCACAATATATCGAATGGAACTCCTCAAATAACTTGTTGGCTTCTTATTTATTGACACATCTAATGATTGTTCCATCAGGGCTTCTCCAACGAAGGCCATCCTAGGTCAAACAAAATCTCATGGATTTCAATATCAAATCTCTTCTTTTAGGATCAACCAAGTGGTTTGGACATGATAAATTCTTCAAGTAATAAATGATATCTAAATACCACTCATCATTTTCTAATTCACTCAAAACAACATTCACTTGGTTACTATCACCTAATCCCAAGGATTTCTCATTTCCATCAATTAACATCTTAGCTTCCCCTTTTATTGGTATTAATCGATTCATAAAAACACACAAGTTTCCAAATTCCTCATCAATGCACATCAATTCATTCATAGGGTTCCTAGGATATTCTACTTGGTACCTCATAGTTGACTACCTATAAAGAGTGACACATGTTCCTTCACAAGTCAGGATGTTTGCATAAGATAAATCCATTTGAATGCTACCCCCCAAAGTTGCAGCCCATTTTTTAGACAATAACATTTTCCAAGCATTAGGTACAACTATGACTACAACATTCATTTGTTGAAGTTTGGAATTTTGGGAAGTCGTTCTCCAAGGAAAAATACATGAAACCATTACAAAAAACCCTAGAAGACAAATGAAGAAGTCAACCCCATTGAATTATTGAAGAAAAAAATATTAAAAGCAGAAGTACATGTCATCCCTGGAATATTAATTAAAGTACTTGGACTATTATAAATAGGAGGCCTAAGCACCTCACTTGGACACACTCACACTCACTCATCTCTCATCCTAAATAGGTACGCTACATCAAGGAAGAAGCAGAAATTGCAACAACAAGTTACAGGGGTGATAATCTGGTGATTTCTTGGGGTTATGTCTATTGGAGGAGGTGCGCTCCACTTCTTAGTGATACACTAGACTTGGAGAAGGCCTATTGCAGTGGTGCGCTACCCTAGTAGAAACAAGTTTTCATCTTGTTTGAGGGTTTGTCTTACTGTGGTTTTGGTACCCTCTTGTTGCAGCAAATCTACCTATGTGTTGGGTTCAACGGTGATGTATTTTTTGAATTTGGATTGAACATTCTTCTAGAGAAAAGTTGGCTAGGTTTTTCCTGTTAAAGGGTTTTCCCAGGATAAATCTTGGGTCTCTTTTGCATGGTGTTTGATCCTCTAATGTTTCCAATGTTATGGTTCGTTGATAGTTTCAATGTGTGATTATTTTATGATAACAATAATATGTGGAAAATCATAAGTAAATAATTATCAGATATGGAATTAGCAAAATGTCAACATGGTATCAGAGCTTTAAAAACATCATTACACAAGCTTCTGATCAGATTTTTCAAGGGACAATACAAGAATAAAGGGAGGATTGTATAGAAGATGAAAAAGTTCATTTTTTAAGGGCTACCACAGAAGTATAAATAACCATAAATCACAACCCCTGCCACATAAAATTCAAAAAGGTCGAGTCTTAAGAAAAGACATATGCATCCCTTGTTTAGGATACTAAAAGCACCCACATGCATGTTGACGAGGTATAAATATGATTCCCAATTACTGGTGTCACTTTACTCTCTTTCACTTAATTTTTCAATCTGGGGTTTAGTTTATACTTGCGAGGCACCCGGTGCAGTATACACAGAAAGAGAACTTTCACCAAGCTATCAGGAAAGACTAACTAAACAAGACTATGCATAAATCGAAGAAAAACATAAAAGGATAAAGTCACAATGCTATAACCCCCAACCCAGTTGTTGGTACCTCTTAGGATAAGGTCTCTCATCTCTCATAACCCTATACCCTCGTGTGTTCACCTAGTGGGGTCATAGATATAGTGATTATGCAACACTCCAAGCAAAGCAAAGGAAACTAGTTGCCTTTTTGCCTTAACTCACACAGGGGAAAATAAGAAATGGAATTATTGCTAGGTTAATATGACAAAACTTAGTTTCTACAGTTTATGTGATTCCTCCAATGATGATCTTGTTAATGATTTTCCAAGTACTGTTATAGGTGAAAAATACAGGCACAAATTTGGTATAAGATATTAATATAAGAAATGATTGACATGGAAATCAATATCCTGCATAGATCTAAGTCCTAGCATAGTTAGTTATCATTCTACAACATAAAACCAGTGCCCATTGTGCAGCCAAGGTTTGGAACAAAGATAAAATTATGCAGTTCTAAATCAAAATAAAATTAACAGGTATCTAAGAACACAAAAGGATTGTACACAACACATAACCTTACCTGCAAGTGGGCCCTTCCTCACAGGTAGGCCTATGCTCTCAGTCTTAAATCACCACCAGTGGACAACAATAAGCACACACAACATAGATAGAAATTTATTAAGTCTGAAATTGAGCTCTCCGCTCTTACACAACGGTATGACTACAACAGGAGACCACACATACCCCTCAATAGACACTAGCACACATATATTTATACAAGAGGAGGGAATCTAGTTGCCTAGATATGGAGCAACCAGTCCCTATTATTTTGTTAACAATGAAACTACTACTGTCCATTGATTAACTTGGACATACATTGTTACATATCAACCAATTGGAGGTGGCTTATAGACCTATGGATTCCTCCAAAAATAGCTAAGGCGTTTCATCAACTTGTGCAAGTGGATTATGACTTATCTGATTGCTTAGCACGTGTTGGGTGATTTAATTAATTTGTTGAAGAATTATTTTTTTGACCATATGGCTAGAAATTTGTGGCACCTGTTGGAACTTGTTTCCTTCATCTCATCATTGGATACTCAATACCTTAGCTAATTTCAGTTCCTTAATTTGTTGTTGATTTTAATTCATTTAACTCTGCTGAAGATATTAATTAACTTTGCTGATATAATAGCGTTGGAGTTGATATATATTAAGTGCCAGAATTATGCACTTAAAATAAAATGTTGGAACCTTGTTGAATTAGTATCATGCTCAGATACTTAGACATATTTAATGTTGAGCTATATTGAGACCATGTCAAATCTGATATATCTTCTTTAAAATACCCTTGTATACTTCATATATCTTTAAAAAGGAACCTAGAACACTTGTGCCTTGGAAAAAGATAGGATTTTGTAAAGGGTGATTCTTTAGAAAATGAAGAAGGTAAAGTGACAAGTCTGATTCTGTAGCAAATTGCTACAGGTCTAATTGTGTAGCCAGCTGCTACATGTCTGATTATGTAGCAGATTTGAACACATGAGAACCCTGCACTTGTATCAACTACTAATGACTTAAAATTTGTGGTAATGGATGTGAAGTGACCCTGATTTGAAGAATATATAGACCTTTAAATAAAAACCTTGTAACAACTTCTTCACACATGAGTTGTCACTTCAAAAGTAAATACAAAACATGCTACTTCCCCTAATGTTAATCAGAAATCCAATTAAATATTAAGAAATACAATTGGAAAATCACCTTGAGCCTAAATCCCGCATATGAGAATTAAAATGGATAAGACATTGTTATAAGTAAATTATAAAGGGTTAAAAATAAGGAAAAGAGGATGTCAAATGATGGTAATTTTATGGCTCATCACATGTCTAGGCTCCTAATAGCAGGTCGAAGAAATTAAATATCTAACCGTACCCTTGTGTGGAGTTTTTTGAAGCAGTGCAAGGACTTCTGATTACTATTTGGGTGCTACAACAACTTGATAAGGCTTCCAGTTTTTCTACAGTAAGAGATTGTTTGACTAAGAAGACCAAGGATATCTCATTGACACTTGGTTTGACATCTAGAAAGGTATTTTCCTTAACTCTATATTTGAAATTGTAAATTTCCCTTCAATGGCACCTACCATCTTACTAGAAGATAGACTAGAAGGAGGTTCAAACTTTAGATCCTGGAAGACTAGGATTCTACTACTTCTATATGAACATGATCTTCAGAACTATGTGAAGGAGAGAATTACATAACCTGAAGGTGAAAAAGAGAAAGGTTAATACAAGAAGAAACAAGCTAAATCCAAAAGAATATTGTCAAATACCGTGAGGAGTCACCTGATTGCCCACATCGTTGAATTGGAAATTTTCCAAAGAGATGTACGACGCTTTGGTAGGATTATTCGAAAGAAAGAATGTTAACCAAAATCTATCCTTGAGAAATCAACTCCGCTGTATCAAGATGACCAAGGAAGATACAATTGCTACCTTCTTCATGAAGTTCTCTCAAACAAGAGATCAACTAAAAGAAATCGAAGAAGATGTTGCAGACTCAGAACTTATGTCTATAGTTCTTAATGGGTTTCTAGATTCATGGGAACCATTTATTCAAAGCATTTGTGGACGAGCAGAATTGCCCAAGTTTTAAGATATATGGGATTATTGTGTCCAAGAAGAATCCATGAAATTATCCAAAGATAGCTCGCAGGTACCTCAGGATGAAGGAACACTAGCCCTTGCAAGAAAAGGAAAAGGAAAGATAAACCTTGGAATGAAGAATACAGGTAGAAGATCAACTCCACAACATAAGAATAAATATTTTTCAAGGATCAAGTGTTGGAATCATTCTACATTTGGACACTATGCTTCCAATTGTCCTGAGAAGAATATGAAGGAGAATAAACATGCATCAACAACCGACGTTGATGAGAGCCCACCACAAAAGAAGATAAATGTGGAAGATGAACTCCAGAAGGAGTATATATTTTGAAGGTATCTCCTTCTCTACTCCTTATCCTAGATAATATTTTTTAGTTATTTTTATCTTGGTTACTATCCTTGATAGGTAGGTCAAGCTTATATTTTATTTTTTTGGTTATTATCCCTAATTCGAGAGGCCATATTTTATATTTTATAGAAGGGTCATTATCCTTGGTACGAGAACCCTTAATTTGTAGAAGGGCCATTATCCATAGTACAGGAGCTCATACTTCTATTTGTTTAGCAAGGTTGTGTTGACTCAGAGGAAGTCTAGTTTCAGAGGGAGTCACTTGGCTCAGGAAGAGAGTCATATGAATAGTAACTGCCAACCTTTATATCAGATGTGGAGGGCAAGGCCTTCCAGGACAATGTCATGGAGTGGAATTATTAGACGTTATGTTGAGAGGCAGTAAGTCTCTATAAGCAATATTCCTTTCAGAAATGAAACCATACTAGATGGCAGAGATAGTTCCAGTGACTATGGACATAGTCAATCAGTCAGATTGGAGTATAGTGATGGTTCCAACATGTAATGCAGAGGGAGAAGATGAGGCAGTAGCTCCAACATATGTAAAAGACAGTCCAATAGAGGGAGGTGGTATTACATCCAAAGGGAGCAAAGATATTTGAGCCTGAAATTTTCTCCAGTCATCGGGACTATCATTGCTCTTGCTTTAGTGATAGATGGAGATCACATCAGATGAATGTGAATATTGTGCTCCTCAACGGTGTGACTGAGGAAGAAGAATACATAGAACAACCTCAAGGCTTAATGATACATGAAAAGGACTCACATGTTTGCAAATTGAAGTAAGCCTTGCAGACACCTAGAGCATGGTATCCCAGGATTGATGGGTACTTTATGAGCTTGGGGGTGATGCAGATCCCAACCTTTACTACAAGTTTTTTGATGATGATTCTTTGATCTATGTTGATGATGTTTTCCTCACAAGAGAATAATATCTTTTTTTATGGTGGAAGAGGGAGTTGACCTCGGATTTGGAGATGAAGGATCTTGGCTAGATGTACTATAGGATTAGAGGTGTGACAAAGATCATATGAGATCTTCCTTAGTTATGGGATATTGATGAGGTTCGATATGATGGGATGAAATTCCATGGAGACAAAAATGAAGAAGTTGAGTGATTCTACTTCAGATTAATATTTTGTGGATCCCATAATGTATAGGCAGTAGATTGTATCATTGATGTACTTGGTTAATGCTAGAACATATATTTTCTTTGCAGTGAGCACTCTGAGCAAATATTTCGTTGAAGCCAAGGAAGTTCCAGTGGGTGATAGAAAATCATGGTACAGTTGGATATGGTTTGTCTCAAGTGATGATGTGAGGTTGTAGAGATATATAGATTCTGATTGAGAAGGGAGTGCAATAGACAGATTGAGCACCTCATGGTGCTACTTCAACTTGAAATTAGTTACGATTTCTGGGACAAGATGGAAGTAGGATTTTGTAGCACTAAGTACAACAAAGATGAAGTATGTCACAACCAGTGTCACAAGTCGTGAAGTGGTGCAACTTTTGAAGCTTCTTCCAAGACTTCATCCGAGAAATGGTACATAAGGGAGCAGTGAAACTCCAGTACTTATCCACATATGAGCAGATTGCAGATATCCTCCCAGAAATGCCATGCTGACTTGGCTGAGGAGGATGATACACAGAATTATCCATGCTAATTTGGATAGTGATGAGTGTTGATGTTTCAACATTGGGTAGACATTCTTATAGATTGGTAATGCATGGGGTTATGTTAGTGTTGATATGACCAAAGGGAGAATGATTCATTCACTCATAGGGGCTCTGCTAGTGGTGTATGGCCTAGGTATGTTGATTTTCTCCAGGAAATAGCATCGGGCATAAATTCTCCCACATTGATCATGCACGGGGCTATGCTAGTGATGATATGACCAAAGGAGAATGATTCATTCATGGGGCTCTCCTAGAAATGAATGACCCTTAGCATCGGGAAGACATTATCCCAGATTGTTCATGCATGGGGATATGCTAGTACTGATATGAACAAGGATAAATGATGCATTCATCCATGGGGCCTTGCTAGTGGTGAATGGCCCAGGTATAGTCCTTCTCCTATTAATGATTAGATGGACTTGCAATGTTATCACATGCATATTCAGTGATGGAATGCATTTGCGGAGATGGAAAATCAATATGACTCATGAAGAAACTTTTCTATGATAGAATAAATCCAAGTATGGATAATATCTCCCTCGTTGAGAGGGAGTGTTGAAGTTTGGAAACTTTGGGCAATCATTCTCCAAGGAAAAATACATGAAACCATTACAGAAAACCATAGAAGATAAATGAAGAAGTTGGCCCCATTTAATTATTGAAGAAAACAATTATTAAATAAGAAGTACAAGTCGACCCTGACAGATTAATTAAATTACTTGGACTAGTATAAATTGGATGCCTAGGCACCTCACTTGGACACATTCACACTCACTCATCTCTCATTCTAAAGAGGTACGCTACACCAAGGAAGACACACAAATTGCAGCAACAAGTTGCAGGGGTGATACTTTGGTGATTTCTTGGGGTTTTGTCTATTGGAGGAGGTGCGCTCCACTTCTTAGTGATACACTAGCCTTGGAGAAGGCCTATTACAGTGGTGTGCTACCCTAGTAGCAACAATTTGTCATCTTGGTTGAGGGTTTGTCTTACTGCAGTTGTAGTACCCTCTTGTTGCAACAGATCTACTTATGTGTTGGGTTCAATGGTGATGTATTTTGTGAATTTGGATTGAACATTGTTCTAGAGAAAAGTTGGTTGGGTTTTCCCCGTGAAAGTGTTTTCCCAAGAAAATCGTGTGTCTCTTGTGCATGGTGTTTGATCCTCTAACGTTTTTGTTGTTATGGTTCATTGATAGTTTCAGTGTGTAATTATTTTATGATAATAGTAATCTATGGAAAATAATAAACAAATAATTATCAGATATGGAATTAGCAAAACATCAACACCATTAACAAATATATATCTAGATATGTAGCTAGACTAGCCTTCAAATATTTAATGAGGCCAAAAACCTTGATTTCTATTTAGTCAATTATGCACACATTTTTATAAGGTCTTGTGGTTTTCAAGCCCAATTGGTTCATGACCTTTAAATACATCACATTGGTGGAATCCCATTAATCTAACATACAATTATGAAGGAGGGGGTTATTTATTACCAAGGTGATAAATCAAGGTGCATGCCCTCCATTCTTTCTATCATAATTAATGGTTTGAAATAGCATAGGAGGGTCTTTGGGTGTCTCTTCAATACTTAGAAACTTATTTAATTCATCCATATGGGAAGGAATCTTGATTAATTCAGTGAGAGGAACATGAGCATTTATCTTAGCCAAGACATTTGTCACATCAACATTTAAGTACACATCATCATTCTTAAGTGATGTTGATGGAGGAGTAGGATTGGTATCCAATGGAAAATGGAATCTAGTACACTTCCTTCTAGGTGGAGCAAAGTCATTTGGTTGTGAATATTCAATGGCTTTATTTATTCTATTGTATTGCAAGTACTTTTATTTTTTTAGCTTATTATTAGACTCTTCATCCATGGAATTCAACATTTCCAACCTAGCAGCATCAAAACCCTTTTGTTTAATCTGTTCCATTTTCTCACTATTGATCATATATGTTTTATGAGGTATGGTATAGATAGGATCCAAATATTCAACAAAATTCATATGCTCAAAGCCACTAGGATCTTCATCTTCCTCATAATCTCGATTTCAAGGGAATTCCTAGTCCCTATGTGACTCATTGCAAGGAAAATACCAAGGGATTCCTTCTTGATTAACCACATTGGAAGGGGCAATGGGATTATGGAATATTTTATTAGGAGGAGGTCTATTTCTATTCCACCCATGATTTCCTCTAGGTTGGAAATTGTTATTGTATTGAGGTATAGGAGGAAAAATTTATTGTTGAGCCCTTTCCCTTTCCAAAATAGTCACTTTGTTCAAAAGAGTAGCTTAGGTTTGCATTATCTCAATGGTCACTTGGTCAAAATTTTGAGCTAAATCCATTAGAGGACCTTGGGAAATATTGTCATTGTTCATAGCCCTAGGCTCAGTCTCAGCCTTAGCACGAGATGCACTAAAAGGCTCTACTTTGGAGGCTAACATGTTTTGTTTGATTTTATGAACCAATTCTTGATCTTCTTCCAAGGTCTTTGGAAACTTATCTCTTAGCATAAAACTAAATTTCCCATCAAAATCATTGGTATATTGTGAAAGGATGGCACCATCTTTTGGATTAATATCATCAAGGATTTGTTTTACCAAGTTTCTAAACCTTTCATCAAATTCTCGTACACTTTTGTTATCCTTCTTTTTAATCTCATGGAATTGGATTAGCATTAATATACCATATTTTCTTATTGTTCGTCTTTTCAAAAGGCATCATGGAAGACTTGTCAAGACTTAATACTATTCATGGGAAAACTATTATACCATGACTTGGCACCTTCTTCCAAGGATATTGAAAATCATAACCACATCCTCGTACTCATTTGGGACAACATTATGACCAAGGGAATTGTAAAGTGAAGTCAAGTGTTCTTCAACTATGCTGACATTGTGGCCATAAAACTTAGGTAACCACTTTTCAAACTTATTGGGAAAACTATGAGGGTGACCTTGAATTTTAGACATGTCTAAGGCCTTGTAGAAATTTGTAACTCATGGTTGCAAGGTCACTGGAATTACCCTTGAATGATTAGTAAAAAGGGTTCTTATGAAAATAAAATTCAGTTGGACTCTCCTTTTATAGACTTTTACAGATCGATGTATCTACATAAAATTCTTTGGTTGGAACTTCTTGTAGGGGATCCAACTCTTGGGTTTTCTTCATGTGGAGTTTCCAAATGAGAAAAATTAGGTTAAGCCTTGGTTTCTACTCATCAAAGAGGTTGAAGCATAGAATTTTAATAACCAAGTAGAAGGACTCTATTCTCCCCAACAATGGTGCCAAAATTTTGTCTCGCAATAATTCTCCATAGTGCAAATCCTTCACAAGGTACAAAGATGATTGGAACATGGAAGTGTTGTCATTGTCTCCTAGACAACTACTTCCCTCGTTTTAGTGAAGGACAAGTCCAAAAAAAGGGAGGCTTCCCTAGTAGGATCTAGGGTTCCTAAGGAAAGACACATTAATTCTAAGGTCACATATGTTATTACTCAAATCACCACCAACTAATTATGATATATGAATTATGGATTAGGTGGTTACTCAAAGTAAATTCCAAATTTAGAGTTTGTTTAATTTAGGGTTTTTTTAGGGATTTTGTTATGAAATTACTTAAAGAAAATTCATCCCCAAACATTCCAGATCTAAGAATTACTTAAGGATGACATAAAACTTATATAAAAGTTGGATAAACTACAAGAGTAAACAAGTTATAATAGAAATAGGTTTCAACCACTTAAACATATTGTAAATAAGTGATTTTTATGGCTAAACCAAGAAATAAATCTACAGTTTAAGTACTTGCTAATTCTAAAACTTTTACAACGTATAATAACCAACTAGACCAAGTTGTCCATCCCTAAAGATGTATAAAATTAAACTAGCTAGGCAAACTTTCCAGTAAAAATAATTTTAGGTCAAACAGATGCAAGAAAACCCTAGAAATATAGAGCTTTAGTGGTTGAATATTAATTACAATATGCAAAAAACACCCTCGATTTACACTAAAACAAAAGTAAATAATTTGGAATTTTGATTTTATGATTGACTAGATAAGAAAAAAATAATGCCTACTTATTTTGGGGGGCATATGGGGTAAATGAAGTCTCCTCTCGAGGAAGTGTAAGTGAAACTAGGGTGGAAATTAGGTTTGTTCACTAAAAACCCTAACAAATCCTCCTAGTGCCTTACAAACTTCAAGATAAATCAAGGGGAAAATACTCCACTAGTAGTCTTCCAAGGGTTTGAAAAAGGGACTTATTCAAGAAAAAAGAAAGAGTGTGCACCGCCAACACTAGAGAAGCACATCCCACACTTAAAACATTCATAAATAAAATCCACAAAGATTAAGAGATATTACTTACTCAATAAATTGATTCATCCACAAAACCCTAGATTCAAGAGCATCCATGAAATTGTAAAACATCCACAAGAAACATTCATGTCAAACGTAAACGTCATTAGGTAAAGAAACATCAAGCATCATCTTCTAACTTCACAATAACTCATATAATTCATACAATTTTCCAAGTTTAGGTGTGATGGGAGCATCATTAACCCCTATTACATGTGTCAACACCCAAGAAGACTAGTTCCTAGGAAAACCAATCAAGGATCATGTTTAGTGATAGATGGTGTGGTTTGGCAGGTAAATTCATTAGTTGAATTCATGATGAGGTTGTTTAATATATTCATCCACATAAGTGTCGTTGAAATATGAGGGAGCACTTATGCATTGAGTTACCCTTTCATCGACATTGTTTCTTACTACCCCTTACTTTCCTTTTTATTTATTTATTTATTTATTTATTTTTATTTGTTTCATTTAGTCCTTTTTTATAGTTATGATTTTAAGTATAAGACCTGGAGTAATGACCTCATAGTGGTCAAGCATTTTTTTGGCTTTTGATTTTTTTTTATATTTTGGTCTTGATCGCGAGTTTATATCTCTTTTAGGGTGAGGCTCTTTCATGGGACTATTGAAGCAATAACCTTTTTTGTGACATATGCAAACCAACCCATGAGCGTAACAATGGAAATAGGGAATGATGGAGAGTCTTAAGAATGGATTGGGATGTGGACATGCTACACCTCTCAAATCCCCTCCAATAGTACGACTCAACCCGAGAGTGACAAAATTTATCTAAAGGATGATGATGATCCACCAAGGTGAAACAAGGAAAATAGCACAAATTTAGAGTATCATGACATGTTATTTGACTCAACCAATGATCACCACTTTCATGACAAGTACATGAGACATTAACACCCAATACAAAGCAATGAAATATTGTACCTCATGTATATCAAGTACCATAATCATCAAATGTGAGTGAGTTGAGAAAATGTGGGAAGCATATCTGGCCACATGTCTGTGGAGAACAATATATCTCATCTATGGAACTGTTGTCTATAAATGATAAAATCTCCTCTAGTTACCCCCACATGTCAGGGGGTAAGAATCCCTAGGAAGTTTTTCTAAGGGTGTTAAAGGCCTATTTTTAATTTCTTTTAATAAATACTATCTTAGAGGTCTTTTATTATTAGTTTCCAAATCATATGGTATGAACAACTTTAGCATGAGGCTTATCTACATCATTGATCTCAAAGTTAATTGAAGGAATAGATCACTATAGGTCTTAAAAACATCATATTCCAAGTGTGCATCTTTAAAAATCACACCACTCATATTATGACATGTATCTTTCTACCAAGATGCTTTCCCTTTCCACCAAACATATTTAAAAATTGCACCAATTGGGTGGTACTAGGTGTCTGTTATGTGTAGCTTCCTCCAGGTTTAAGCATTGTGTGGGTCTACCACTGGAACAACTTGACATGTATTTTATTGTTTTGTGATGACTAGCCAGGATTGCTACAAAATCCCAATTCTTCCCCTTTCAAGTGTTCAAGTAATGCACATGCACCAATGGGTGATTGTCACATGTATATGATTCTATAGGGAAGGAGTCTTAATTGATTCCACTAGAATCCTCTTAATATTCATCATAGTGGTCAAGTGGTCATGATTGGGTAGTAAAATATTGAATTAAATGCATACAATTGACCTTTTATTTATAGTATCTACATTAATCGCTAGCGTGATTGGGAATGTTTCACCTATATGTATTCAAAGCCTCCTTATTTTTATTAGTCCCTGCCAAAGGCGCAGAGGGACTATAGCGATCGATAATTCGTTGACTTCATATTAATCTGTCATTTGACTATAATTTTTCACATCATCTATATTGTTCGTACTATAGAAGTAAAAACATTATTTTATATATAAAAAAAAAGCCTTATATGTCATCGTCTCATTGGAGAATAAATTCGAGGTCTTATTTCCAGCTTCGTCGTTCGCAATGTTGTAAATGTGTAGATATCCAAAGTTTTGAGCTTAGACGCTCCTTTTAATTTTTATTACAGTTTTACTGAAATTTTTAGAAACTGAAAGTTCTGAGCATGGGCGTTGTTGTTTTTAATGTATTTGTCCTATTATTATTAGTCCTTTGTATTTGTATTGAAATGTTTGCATACCGAAGGTTTAGATCATTGACACTTTTTTTGAGGTGCTTGAATAGGCCTGAAAACTTAAATGTTTACATGGCGCGAGGTCCTGGAAAAGCTCTGACAGCTTAAATGTTTGCATACCGCAAGGCCCTTAGACAGCTTGAAAACCTTAAATGTTTACCTAAATAGGCTTCTCGGAGTACATGTTTCCTCAAAAAATTTCATACAATGTTGCAGTGAATTTGGACAATATTGTTGTCCACCGCCAGTTGAATAGGCATTGCATGTTTCATACTTCTTCTAGGCTTGGAATGCAATTCTGTCATCGTTGAAGCTACATACATTATTTACTGGTTCGGTGGGTGCTTCTTCTTTGCTGGTTCGTTAGTTGCTGCTTGGTGTTGTTTAGTTCAACTTTGCAAGGTTGGGGTCCTGCATTCACATTTGGATTTTTTTATTTTTTATTTTTACTTTGCTGGGTCCAGTTGTTGAACCCGCAATTCTACTTGCACTTATGTTGTTCATCGTTTCAGAGCAAATTTCCATGCCATAATTTCATTTTCTATTCCTTCTTTGTTGTTCAGTGTTTGCAGTTTGCAATTAAGAATGTTTGCTTATTTCTACTGGCATGCTCGTCATATGTTTCCAGTTCCTTCTGTGCTTCGGCTGCAGTTTGGTAATCGTTGGAGATACATATGTTGTTTACTGGTTTGGTGGTTATAATAGAAAATATAAAAAGTGATAATAGAAAATGCTCATGGGTTCAAATTTATGGTCATGCTTCTACCTTATGGCAACAGGTTGGCGGACTCACGGGTTCACATTTGTGGTCATGCTTCTACCTTATTCCATACTTTCCCACTTTGTCGATTGCAGGTGTTGGGCTGGCGGGTTCAAGATTGCACCTCTGTCTTAAGAGGTTATGCGATATACAAATTGGTCGTCGTTACACAAATTGGCCACGAGGTTACACATTTTTTTTAGTCAAAAATTCTGAGGCATACAATTTGACCCTCGGGTCCTCATGTTTCCTGAGTATCCCTTGACACCCTATTTTGTATTCCATATCCTTCGACCCTGCATGTGACATTAAGAAAAATTATGGACAATATACAATGGGTATGCTTGTTTAGTCCTTCTAATGTTCATCTACACATGCTTGCATCAAAAAAAGTTGGACTAGTGACATGGCCATGAGCAGTCAATCATCCCAAACATCAACAAACTTAAAAGGCCAAAGGTAAAGATCCATACATTTTGTTCCTTGTATGTTTACCAAACAAATATCCTTAGCTATTTATTCATCTATGGCATGGTGAATATGTTGATGTCATCTGCGACACATACTTTGCAATTCACAAGAAGTATCAACAAGTGCAAGTGAGACGTCGAACATAACGCAAGTTCCGCAGACTAAGACTTCTGGTTGCAAAACTCTGGCTCCATAGTTCATCCAAGTTGTGCGTCTAATTGTACATTTATGCCAGGAAAAAAAGAAAACAAAAAAATAATGCACACTATCATTCACATTACTTTTCCTGTTCAAAAATTGTCACCAGGTCTAAACTTGTAACACCCAAAATACTATCAATAGAGGGCTTGAACAACCACCGAACTGGACAAGTGTTCATCGGGGACATAATGGTCATCTATAGCACCTACTTGGACAAGACAAACATAACTAGATCCATTATGCGTGATGGCATGATAGACAAGGAGGCCCTGATGACAGTCACACTGACTATTCCTACATAACTTGTCCATAAATATGTAGAAAATATATTTCCAGGTAATGGGATATCCATTACAAATTTTAATATATTTCCCAAAACAGTATATGACCATGGTGATTGTGATCAGATTATATCGCTCAACGAAACAAGTATTGTAGAAAAAATTCCCGCTATTTGTTCAGAATATCGTTTCATCCCGGACACAACTATCAGCCAACTTGCATAGAGAAACGACATCTACCCAATCGGAACCATTGGCGCAGCTTTCACACTCGCGAGAAAGCTTGGCTCGCAACACATTCTCCATATAAAAGATGGAGAGTTAGACAACGAAGAGGCAATGGTATCGTTCTCCATATCCATTTTTGTCCTTTTCTTTCACATGTCCATGTATCTCGGTTAAGTTACACAAATATTGCACTGTTCCATGTTGTAGCTGCAATTGTTTGATACCTATTCAAATTTGTTTTCTTCAATGGAACAACAATTGCATAAAGGGCAATTTCCGCTTATGCTCTTCAAAAATATAACAAAGAAAAGAGATTTTAAAGAAAGGATCTTTCGCACAACCCAAGCAACATTTGTAACAGAATTGCAAGAAGACACAGTACAAGCTTTCAAGAAACTAACTAGCTCTACAACTGTTGTGTGTATACATCTACAGATTCATCCTCACTTTGTTCATACAAATAGCCTTCAACAAATTTCTGT
>ML786501.1:222999-233383 GCA_009831015.1 Picea engelmannii | reverse complement strand
TATATATATATATATATATATATATATATATATATATATATATATATATATATATATATATATATATATATATATATTGTTTCTAAATATGAAATTAGTGACATTTAATTCTAACATCTCATCATGTAGGAACCGTATAGATTCTCATTGATGAGGGAAAGGCTCGAGGAGATCTCCTATTAATACACATTAAACCAAGATTTGCGTAGGGTTGTATCATCGCTTCCAAGTGTTGATTTCAATTCGCACGTCGTTGGGTTGGCGCGTTCACGAAACCTCCAATCCTTAATTTCTCTTCATCGTACCCGCCACCTTCACACTTCTAAATATGCAATAAGTAAGCTTTACTGCTAACAACTCACCATGCAACACCCATAGAGATTGTCATTAATGAGTGAAAGGCTCGAGGAGCTTTCCCATTCATAATCATTGAACCAACATTTGCAGAGATTTATATTATCGCCTCTAATTGTTCATTTCAACCATCTTCTGGAGAAAACAAACGTTCTCATAAACCTATGGCATCATCTCGACAGTAGTTATGTGGATATACAGTGAACATCTTCGGGCGCGAGGACCAGAACTTCCAGTGGTCCAGGGAATATTCTTATTACTCATCCCCTGCCGCCCAAAACAAAGTAATTTGGACCTCTAGGCTTGCCTGTGCAAGCTGTGTCCCTGAATTTTTTGACTATAAGGAGCTGGTCTCTTGGTGCGCCGATAAATTTATTTCAAACCAAAGAATTATTCCATTGTGGGACCGCTTTTCTGTTTCTTTGTCACCCCAGGTCTTCAGCCAATTGTTAATATTGTCGGAGCCAACATTGATGTTCAAAGGAGAATATTCCAAGCAGTTCCTAAGAAAGCATAATAATGGGTTGGACCTCTTGCCTAAGTTCTTGGAAGACCCGATGGTAGTTCTTGAAGATATCACAAGCTTTCAGGTTAGTTCACTTAGAAATCCATTTCAGGAAATTGCTTGGTTGTTTACAAGAATAACGGGACAGGAGTCCACAACAACTATTTCTCAGATGGCTCTTTATATTTTGTATTACACATTCAAGGAACAAGCCATTTTTTATTAGGGAATGTTAATTTCCCATGAAATCTATTCCTGATTTTCAAGCTTCAAAAAGGAGAAGAGATTTTATATGTCATCCTACCTAGTTTTTGCTATAGCACATTGCTGCCAGTTTCCAGAACTATCTTTGTCCAAGAAGGTCAACTGGGAATTCGACCCAGTAACGTTCTGGTACTAGGCCTTGTGGAATCACAAGGCCTCCCACTTTTTTTATGAGGTTTTTAATGGCTTTGTGTCTGTTTTAAAAAATTTGTTGTTAGGATAAGATGCTCCCCGCATATTTGACCAAGAAACCAGGTTTTTGGACAGGAAGGGGGCACTTGAAAATCTAGATAATTACACCGTGATAAGGATTTTTGGCTCCAGGGAAAAACCTGCTCTCCTTCCACATCCCATTACGGACATAATGTTTGTTACAGAAGTAGAAAGGCAATACAGCTATTGGTTTCATCTATTCCAAGAGAAGAAAAAAAATAGTTCATTCCTCTGCCTTGTAAAGTCGGGGACATCGTGTTGAGGAACGTCAACAAAATTGACGAATTCACAACCCATTTTAGCAACTTGAACCTAAGATATGCTGAAATCCTAAGACGGTTCAACCCCAATAATTTTTTTTTACAACATTTACAAACACTTGGCTTCGAAAATTCTTTTTTCAAAAAACACCTGACCGAAAACAGAGACACTATGGACAACACTCCTGCTTCTGATGCTGGCGACCTAGACACATTGCAAATCACCACTGAATTTCACAAGTAGCAGGGAAAATGCCCTGATGAGAAGAGTGTTCAATCAACGAATAACACTCCCAAAAGTACAACATCCTAGAGAATCACTCCAATGGCCCACAGTAGGAATCAGAGTGTATCTTTCAACAAATTTTGTTCTTAAAACTTCTGCAAGATAATAATGAAAGGAAAAACATATGGAAACAGAGAAAACAATTTACAGAAGAAGCACTTCACCAATAGCTATGGCACATGAATTCTGAAACAAATGATCTTGTACCCCTGCAAATTTGAAAGAAAAGAGGCTTTGTGAGCTCATTACAATAATGGGAAAGTATTCCTGCAACAGGTTCCAACCCCTGACCTCTTACAAGTCATGACTTGAATAGCCTAGTAAACTTCACTAACTGTCCTAGCTTTAGGAAATAAAACCTTGTCATGCATTACAAATTAAAGATAGCAATGAAAACTACTACAGAAAATAACTCGTGTGATTAAAACAAATTGCTTGACAAGGGCTGTCAATCTGATCTTCCATCAATCCTTTACTTCTTGGTGTTTCCCACTTGGTTGAAATGTGTCTCGAGCTAATTGAAAGTTGTTGAATATTTATTTCAAACAAATCTGAAATTGCTCTTTTCATCGACTAACTACCACCTAGTTGTCATTTCCTCTTTGAACTCTCCATTTTCTGCCTTGATATTTGTAGGAAATTTGGTGATATAAAACCAATTTTCTACCATTTGTTCCAGAGGTGTCTTTGATTAAATGAAACTGCATGTCCACTTATCCTCTAACTGCCTGAGAGGTGCCTCGAATGCATTACATTTCTGGATCTGCCTGAAATGCTCTGGCTGAATTGGTGCCTAAAATGTGTAACTAACTGATTCACATGCCCCTTTGACTGCCATATCTTCATTTTAAACTTTTGATAATGCATTAGGCTACCAACTATACCCTGTTCCTATCCTTGAGCTACTCAAAATAAGGAAACAGTTTCCAGCAGTGCCATGATTTTATGCTCAAATTGTGGAGAGATGTTTCCAACTGTTGTTGAATCAAACAAATAAATAAATTCAGGTGACCTTGCATTCGAATTATGAAAAATTAATCCCAGTGCCTCATGTAGTTTCACTGTAACAGGTTCCAAGCACTTTGTGATGCTTAGCACAATATGTGTAGCATCCTCCACTGAAAAAATTGTAGATGGTGGACACATAGCCACTTCTCGTTGAAATGTATGGTACCCTCATGATCAACAATGCATCAATATTGCATGGATATTTAAAATCAGTGCCAAGTTTTATTTTACTCCAATTTTGTCTTAGATCTAAAACTTATTGAGCAACAAATCCCATTCTCACAAAAAAAAAGTGTCTTTCAAATTCTCCAAGCTTTGATGGAGCCCATCTTGTTTTGAAGTAACTACTTGTGAAGACTGCAAGAAAGAAATTTTCACTTTCTGATCTCTACAAGCTTAGTGCTTAATGCTTCTAAGGCACTTAATATCTGACTAGAAGCACCATATACTTCTCTATTGGATGATATAGGTTTGCATATTCTTTTTGTTGGTTTCTTAACTTTTATATCTCAGAATACCTTCTATTTTCAGGATCGTTACTTGGGTGCAAGTATCCTTTCTTCTTTACAGTGGATGTCCTTCATCTTCCAGCTATTTGTTCAACCTCTACTAATCTATTTGAATGTGAATTTGAAGATCAGTCAGGAGGGAATGCCATATCTCATAAAATTTAGGCTACAAGAATTAGGGATGTGTGGTTGATATCATGGGATGTAAATTCCACGGGCCTTGGGGAACGCTTGGGAGGAGACCAAAATGGTGCACCTCTGTTTATGGTTGCATTCTTAGGGAGTTTGAAAGTAAGTTGTTTCAAACGATTTGAAAAATATTCCTCAAACTTATTCTAGCCCAAGAAATGTGACCTTCAAATGTTAAGCATCTCTCTGAAACCAAACAATCTACAATAGATTCTAGAAGTTTTCGGGCCTGAGTATCCCCTGCAGATAGTAGTGAATATTCTGTGGAAATGAGTGAAGCGTGCACATGGGTGTTTTCTTTTCCGAGGTTTCTCTTGATCTTACATAATTCCATTCCTTATTTGCTCCCTGGACCATGCAGAATGAAAATAGTTGTGCTCTTGGATGATGCCCCAACACCAACAAAAATATAAAGATATGCAACTGATGCATGGCTTCTATAGACAAGAAAGGTTTATTTCCCTCCACGGTATTATCTTTCAGAACCCTCGGATGATAGTAGTTGTATGCTATGGGATCCAAGAAATAAAATTTTTATTTTAGAATGGATCGTGGCCTCAGAAGAAGTTTTTTGACACCTGTAGCAGATCTGAACGCCGAAAATTTGGCATCTCCACAATTATACAACCAAGAATAGAACCAAGGAATAGGCAGCACGAAGAAAAAAAAATTAACCACAAGTCAATCATCATTTGATTGTGGCTTGTGCATTTTAGCTCCAGAACTGAGAGTGGAAAAAACGACCAAGGATGGTGAGGATGAGCTAGCACCAAAACCCATGTGATTGCTCTTAGCATATATCAATAAAAATATGGGTAAGCTTGATATCTATGAAAAATTATGACAACTGGTATTAAATTTACTACGTTTTTGTTTTGTTTCACAGTCGGGCAATATCCCACATGCACTGGGTTAAAGTGCTTACAAGTGTTTATATGCGCCAATTTTCACATAGCATATTGGCGAAGTGAGCCTAAGGCCACACACTTGTGTTTGGATCTGGCGTTGGCTTGTCTATTTTTTCGTGACTTGTGGTCGAATGATGTTGTGTGCTAAACTAGCTCGGGGGCTCGGAGCTAGACCTGTGGGCTATAATTTTTAATGAAAATTTGTAGAGATTTTCAAAAATCCCTACAAAGGCTCGAGAAAGCCAATTTTGCTTTAAAAGGCCAAATTTGACTAAATTTTTTTCCATATATAACCTTTTCCATGCAAAGCCTCTCATTATACCTTTTTTCCCAAAATGCATAACATTTTGTTTTTTTTTGCCCCAAAGCAACTTCACATTTTCACTATGCGCCACAAGCAATCTGCATTATGCCCAAAATAGATATCAGTCAGAATATTGATTTCCCTATAAATTATAGGGTCCTAAAATAGGCTCCACCTGGGGATGGCAGCTCAGCATGAGGTGTCAAGAATCTTAGGAACTCTGAGTGTGCAGACTTGTTGTCTCCATTGGGTTGTTCCCGAACTACAACCTGAAACCTGTGACCGTTTCTTGTACTTGTTCCAAACCGGAGGGATACCAACCAAACTAAAAATAAAACTATGCAAAAACTGAATTGAAAGAAGTGCTCATCCTGTTGAGCTTATTGGCACACTCCTACCTACTCTAATCTACTCACAATTTTTATGTTCTAAATGATACAATAATGTCATTGCAACCAATCAAGCAACTGCTTATATATATTGACTTATTGACTATTTCTTAAAAACATTAGAGAAACAACTTGACCTTCTGTCCTGAAAACCCAAGGTGTACAATGTAATGGCGACTGTAGATGGATGTGTACAATGGAAATGGAAATATTCTTCATATAATCAGCTACATGATCTATAAATTCATAACTTATTGATATACCTTTTAAGTTCTCAATGACAAGTTGATCCTGGATGACTTTTTTTATTTCTTTATCAAGGCTGATCCTTGATTCCAGCTCTTCACTCTCAAGCTCATAACCATACTCTTCCTCTATCTGCAAGTCAAATGGTATAACAATTTCTTCTCTTTTTGGAGGAGGGATACTTTCCAAGAACTATTTAGGATCTTGGAAATCATATGATTCAATTTGAACATCAAAACCATTTTATAATATTTCAGAAACTAAACCAAGAAAACAAATTTTACCTTCAAGTGTGAGTCGGATGGATTTCAAACAAAGAAATACTGACGTTGAGGAATTCTTATCAATCTGAAATTCTGCTAACTCATCCCTCAAAGTTTGTAACATTTCACCAAATAAAGGGTTTGCCACATACCCTGTCATCTTGGATCACCATCAATGCTCTGAAATCTGGATTCTTTGGCAGTGAAGTTGCTCTAAAATTTGAAGCTCGGGATCTTGAACAATGGAGTCACCAGGTGAATGGTACAACCTTCTTGTGTTTGGCTTATGTTCACCATCAGAAGTCAAATCTGAACTTGATATAATTTCCTGGAGAACCTGAAAACTCGTTCCCTAGTGGAGTCGTCACTCTGTTATCACTCTGTAATTTCCCCAATCCTGTGGAGGTAGTCACAGAGGTAACATCAAAACCACTTCGAGTCAAGGATATATCCCTCCAAGACTCCAAGAGGGATCTCTCTGTATTATTTAGCTTTGTTTGGATTGGATATTAGGCTAGTTATGATATATTTGGGTTTGGTTTTTAAATGTTTGGTTGGAACAACACGGGAAAGACATTGGGCAATGGAGTCAAAGAGACCAAGGTGATAAACTTGCAGAAGTATCAATCTAAAGTGAAACAGTGCAAGGTAGACATACTACTGGATCCGGTAAATTTGAATGAAGTGAAATAGAAGAAAAGAGAAAGGGTCAATTTAGGAACAAAGCAATGAAGAATTCTTCCCCTAAATATCAGAAGAAAACATGTATATTATCCACAGTAGGAATCAAAGTGTATCTTTCAACAAATTATGTTCTTAAAACTTCTGCAGAATAATAATGAAAGGAAAAACATATGGAAACAAAGAAAACAATTTACAGAAGAAACACTTCACCAATAGCTATGGCACGTGAATCCTGAAACAATTGATCTTGTACCCCTGCAGATTTGAAAGAAAAGAGGCTCTGTGAGCTCATTACAATAATGGGAAAGTATTCCTTCAACAGGTTCCAACCCCTAACCTCTTACAAGTCATGACTTAAATAGGCCAATAAACTTCACTAACTATCCTAGCTTTAGGAAATAAAACCTTATCATGCATTACAAATTAAAGATAGCATTGAAAACTACTACATAAAATAAATCGTGTGATTAAAACAAATTGCTTGACAAGGGTTGCCAATATGATCTTCCATAGATCCTTTACTGCTAGGTGTTTCCCACTTGGTTGAAATTTGTCTCGAGCTACTTGAAAGTTGCTGAAGATTTATTTCAAACAAATCTGGAATTTCTCTTTTCATTGACTAACTGCCACCTAGTTGTCATTTCCTCTTTGAACTCTCCATTTTCTGCCTTGATATCTACAGGAAATTTGGTGATATAAAACCAATTCTCTGCCAACTATGCCAAAGGTGTCTTTGATTAAATGAAACTATATGTCCACTTATCCTCTAACTGCCTGAGAGGTGCCTCAAATGCATTACATTTCTGGATCTGCCTGAAATGCTCTGGTTGAATTGGTGCCTAAAATGTGTAACTAACTGATTCACATGCCCCTTTGACTGCCATCTCTTCATTTTCAACTTTTGATAATGCATTAGGCTACCAATTATACATTGTTCCTATCCTCGAGCTCTTAAAATAAGGAAAACATTTCCAGCAGTGCCATGATTTTATGCTCAGACTGTGGAGAGATGTTTCCAACTGTTGTTGAATCAAACAAAGAAATAAATCCAGGTGACCTTGCATTCGAATTAATGAAAACTTAATCCTAGTGCCTCATGCAGCTGCAATGTAATAGGTTCCAAGCACTTTGTGATGCTTAGCACAATATGTGTAGCTTCCTCCACTGAAAACATTGTATATGGTGGACACATATCCACTTCTCGTTGAAATGTATGGTACACTGCCATGATCAACAGTGCATCAATATTGCATAGAAATTTAAAATCAATCCCAAGTTTTATTTTACTCCAATTTTGTCTTAGATCTGAAACTTATTGAGCAACAGATCCCATTCTCACAAATAAAGTGTCTTTCGGATTCTCCAATATTTGATGGAGCTCATCCTGTTTTGAAGTAACTGCTTGTGAAGACTTCAAGAAAGGAATTTGCACTTTCTGATCTCTACAAGCTTAGTGTTTAATGCTTCTAAGGCACTTAATATCTGACTAGAAGCACCATATACTTCTCTATTGGATGATATAGGTTTGCAAATTATTTCTATTGGTTTCTTAACTTTTCTATCTCAGAATACTTTATATTTTCACGATCGGGACTTGGGTGCAAGTATCCTTTCTGCTTTACAGTGGATGTCCTTCATCTTCCAGCTATTTGTTCAACCTTTGCTAATCTCTTTGAATGTGAATTTGAAGATCAGTCAGGAGGGAATGACATAGCTCGTAAAATTTAGGCTACAAGAATTGGGGAGGTGTGGTTGGTATCATGGGATGTAAATTCCATGAGCCTTGGGGAACGCTTGTGAGGAGACCAAAATGGTGCACCTTTGTTTATGATTTCATTCTCAGGGAGGTTGAAAGTAAGTTGTTTCACATGATTTGAAAAATATTCCTCAAACTTATTCTAGCCCAAGAAATGAAACCTTCAAATGTTAAGCATCTCTCTGAAACCAAACAATCTACAATAGATTCCAGAAGTTGTCGGACATGAGTATCCCCTGCAAACAGTGGTGAATATTATGTGGAAATGAGTGAAGCGTGCACATGGGTTCTTGATTTTCTAAGGGATCTCTTGATGCTTACATAATTCCATTCCTTATTTTCTCCCTGGACCACGCAGAATGAAAATAGTTGTGCTCTTGGATGATGCCCCAACACCAGCAAAAATATAAAGATATGCAATTGATGCATGGATTTTGTAGACAAGAAAGGTTTATTTCCCTCCCACAGTAGTATCTTTCAGAACCCCCAGATGATAGTAGTCCTATGCTATGGGATCCAAGAAATAAAAAAATTCTTTTAGAATGGATCGCGACCTCAAAAGAAGTTTTTCTACACCTGTAGCAGATTTGAACACCAGAAATTTGGCATTTCCACAATTATACAAACAAGAATAGAACCAAGGAATAGGCAGCATGAAAACAAAAAAGAACCACAAGACATTCATCATTTGACTGTGGCTTGTGCGTTTTATCTCCAGAGCTGAGAGTGGAAAAACCGACCAAGGATGGTGAGGATGATCTAGCACCAAAACCCATGCGATCACTCTTAGCATCTGTCAATAAAAATATGGGTAAGCTTGACATCTGTGAAAAAATTTGATAGCTGGTAATGAATTTACTACATTTTTGTTTTGTTTCACAGTCATGCAATATCCCACATGCACCGGGTTAAAGTGCTTATAAGTGTTTATATGCATCGATGTTCACATAGCATATTGACGAAGTGAGCCCAAGGATACACACTTGTGTTTAGATCTAGCGCTTGGGTGCTGGCTTGTATGTTGTTTCTTGACTTGTGGTCGAATGATGTTGTGTGCTAAACAAGCTCGGGGGCTCGGAGCTAGGCCTGCGAGCTATAGTTTTTAATGAAAATTTGTAGAGATTTTCAAAAATCCCTACAAAGGCCCGAGAAAGCCAATTTTGGTTTAAAAGGCCAAATTTGACTAAAAATTTAGCCATATATAACCTTTTCCGTGCAAATCCCCTCATTATACATTTTTCCCCAAAATGCATAACATTTTTTTTTTGCCCCAAAGCACCTTCACATTTTCACTATGCACCACGAGAAATCTGCATTATGCCCGAAATAGATATCAGTCAGAATATTGATTTCCCTATAAATTATAGGGTCTTAATAGACTTCACATAGCGAGCGCATATACTCTTGATGATTCCATTGGAGGCATTGAGGCCGAGAATGCCAGAATGAAGGACTAGTTCAAGGAATTGGAAGAAGCTTCGATTCATATACCATTACTTGCCAATCCTTTGGCAATAGCCATGCCTGCCACCCCTGCAGTCAAGTTAAAAGGATCCTCCATCCTCCTCGCATTGTGTAGAGGATATGTGGATAATAATATCAAGAAGAGAATGGAACTGATTACTGAGGCGTGGGAAACATCACAAACCATGAATTCCCTTGGAATGAGGGAACATAATTTTCTCGAACATTTGCAGGAGGAGTTAAAAGATGAAGAACATTTCTATTTAGACACGGTCCTTCATTTTGGCACCATTGGAAACAACATGACAGAAACGAGAAGAAGACAACAAGATCTCCCATCCAAAAACCAGATCGATCAATTAAATGCATGCTGGAAAGAAAAAGTGAAGAACCTGCATCTCATTGTCCATTCATGTGAACAAGCCATATCAAAGAAAGAAAAATTATTCACAAAGCTTACTAGAATAAACTTAGCTGGAAGGACCAACGACTTCCAAGACCCCAACTTAATCGTCAAATCCTTGCCCTTAACTAAGCAAGCCTTCGATAAACAAGTTGATATTTTTACGTCTTTGTCTTTGGAAAAGTTTTACAGCATCCTAGAATATGGTCAAGATGATGTTGACAACTGGCTAGTCAACTATTCGGTACAGAATGAGGAAATTGACCAGGCTCTGTGTAATCTTTCTATCGACTTTAGGGAATTAGAAAATGAACTTTTCAACATAAAAATCTGGAATGAGATCAACGTCGCCCCAATGAGAAGCTACATTGAAGAATGG
>ML786501.1:141105-193366 GCA_009831015.1 Picea engelmannii | reverse complement strand
AAGCCATAGGAAAATGAAAACCTAGAGATGCTTCGCCCAGGGGATCCTCGAGAAGGCAATAAAAAGCCTCTCGATAAGAAACTAAGGGACCCTAAGAAAAAAATGAAATAAATAAATGCAAGACCTAACCAAGAGGATGGGAGGTCTCATCACGAGTCGGCCCATTATGTTCATAGGTATTTAGTAGTATGAAATTTCCACCATTTGGTCACCAAACCAGGGCAGTGACCTTTGGTTGCATGGCCAAAGGAAAGGGGGTATCATCACGAGCCAGCCTTCTCATTTCTGCGAAGATACTAGTGGGTAACGCTGTCATCTCTGGCCACCAAGCCAAGGCAGTGTCATCTTCGTCAAGGCTTGTAGTAAAAAATGCAAATAAAGAAAGATAAGGCAATAAAGGGCTTGGAAAAATTGCATCCATGACGGGTACAGCTCGCCTCCTACAAAGGCACCCACAGACAACATCAACCCTTGGTCTGAATATGACTAGACATCCCTAAAAACCATATCATCTCATTACACATGGCTTGAATGACCCTTTGAGGAAACTTTCCATTTCTTGTGGGTTCTAGACCAATAGGTTGTCCTTTTGGTTGCCTTAGCTTTGTACAGTGGGTCTATGTAATATCTTTGAGCTCTTAGATGATTTGTTAGGGATTTCATGCATATGTTTGATCAATTTAATGATGAGATATGATTTACATTGCTATGATGTCTAGGACTGATGAGCCCCTGGAGGGCGTAGTCTTTGATGTGCAGGACCATACCCGACGGACAGGTACTAGAGGATCGGTGCACATGGGGAGATGATTAGTTCGGACCTCCATGGGGCTGAAGAGCCCATCAGGTGGTTGCTGGGATGGCAGAGGCAGGAAAGAGTTGTGACGAGCCCTTGCACAAAGAAGAAGAAGGACGCCCTCATCAGGACGTTTTGGCGGAGACCTAGCCTATGGGGATCAGCCCCTTGCAGATGGGACGTGGACCTCGATGGATAGGACGCCACCCAGGACTAGCTGGACGTTTTCTGGAGTAGATAGCATTGTGTTGGGCCTTCTGGGCACACATAGCAGGTTGCAGGAGCCCCAAAGGAGCCAATGTCTGGCTTACTGGATGATGATTTTTCCCTAAAAGGGTCGACGTCTCCCCTATAGGGGCCTGACGTCTCCATTTTCTGCTCATTTTTGGCATTTTTAGCATGTATAGTGACAAATGATTGAATATTGTAAAGTCAGCCTTGTCGGTTGTTTTGTTGACCTATTTTGTTAATTAAAGGTCATAAGAATCATATAAAGAGAGGACGTTGCCTCTCATTTTTATCATAACACAACTTGCTCTCTTGGAGAGATATCTTTTTAGCTCTTGTCTTGGTTTATTCTTCTCTTTTGGAGTGAGGCGCAACCTCTTGGAGGACTATTCTTTGGCATGTGGTGCTATTTATCATTGGAAGGTTTACAACTAGGGTATGGATTATGCTTCTTCATGAGTTTGTAAGTGTTTTTTCATCAAAACTTCTTGAATGAATGGTTGTTGATTTAATATCTTGCATACATTGTTATATTGTTATCATTTGCTTAATTCTTGAAACCCTAAGGAGCCAACACACAAGTAGGTTGTGGCTTCATGTCCCCATGATAAAAGCTTATAGCCATTTGATTAGAGAAGGTTTTAGCCTAGCCATAGCTACACTAGCCATCTCTTTTCTTGAGTTAGTTTTAAACATAAATTGAAGAAAGAAGGCGTCCTAGGCCTAATTTAGTTTACACCTAGGGTTTGCTTCTAGGGTTTTGAAAAGCCTTGTATCTAAGCAACACTTTTCAGCCATAGATTTGTGTTTATGAGCTAGCCGTTTTGCCAAAGAAGTCTTAAGGAAAGAAGATGAAGCATTAGGCCTAGCCTTAGCTACACCTAAGTAAGCCTTTTCTTCTTAGGGTTTCTAATTTGGTGGCCTTGCCATAGCAACACCATCAAACCCTAACCCTCTTGTCCTTAAAGTTTAAGTTTTCCAAGCCATTAGTTTCACTCCAATTGACTCCATTCACCCAAGGCACTAGTCTAGAAGATAATCTTGAGTTTTCTTGTGCTTAAACACTCTTTTAAAAACTCTCTTTTTCTCAAAACCCTAACTAACCTAGTGTCTAACCCTAGCTAATCTACTAACCCAAACCCTAGAGGTGACATCCTAGCATTTGGAACTCTTGCTTACACTAAAATTTGCGGCTAGGTCTCCTCTTGGCAGCCATAAAGGTCTTGAATATTTTCATTGGTTCAAGTTGCAAAACGTTCACCTTTTGGCATCTTAAAACAAGTCTGATTTAGGGCTGATGTCATAGTGACAGCAGCAACAATAAGCTGACGCCACACATCTTTTGATCTTTGTTTGACCTGAAATGTTGTGATATTTCTCACCTTGTTTAGTAGATTTTGAGTTGTTGGATGTTTTCATGTGCTTATTTGACCTAACGTTTCACTCATTGTCTCTAAATCTGACCTAAATCTAGGGCTGATGTCATATCTATAGCAGCAATAATATTGGTGACGCAACAACATTATATATGTATGAGCAGATTTGCATTGTGACATAACAAGGATTAATTGTATACATTGAATGCCCATATCTTTATGCATTTATTGAAGAAGTGATATAAGTCATTTGTCTTTGTTTAGCAATCATTGACTTCGTCAATAATTGCATTTGATCATTGCTCATATACATTTAAAGATAGTCATTAATACTTTGAAGTACTAACCACTGCAGCACATATTCTAGTTTTATTTGTCTTGTCTCGCAAACAGGTGCCATCCAGTGGAAGATCTCCTATGACTATCTCATTTTTGGCAGTAATCTGTGAAGGGGAATCACTTACCTTGATCCATTAACCCTTTAGCCCTTCAGAAAACCAGATTACATAGGGACGTCTCCCTTGGACTAGCCCTCCTAAATAGAAAGAGCTCCCCATCGAGGTGACAGTGGGTGGGCAAGTTCCTGTTACGCCAGTTTGAAGCCTTGACTCAAGCTAACCTAAACCCTTCCTACAAATTGTGCGATAACAAACCCTAGAGATTGTCATTGATCAACAAAAGGATCGAGGAGATATTCCATTGATACGCATTAAACCAAGATTTGCGGAGGGTTATATTATCCCTCTCCAATTTTCATTTCAAACATCATCTAGAGAAAACGGAAATTCTCGTTAACTTATGGTAGCAATTCCACAACAGTTCTGTCCAAACATAGTAAACACCTTCGGGCATGATGGCTAGAGATTCTAGTATTCCAAGGCATATTCTTACTACTCATCTCCCTCCACCCAAGAGAAAAAAAGGAGATGGTCCCTTGGTGCACCGAGATATATATTTCAAGCCAAATAATTCCAAGGCAACCCTGCCTTCTTAGACAAGCTGCCCACTTGCATTGATGGTTGGTGCAGAGGTTGATGCGATGGATTTCGAGCCGGAAGAAGATGATATGATGAACGATGATATGACAACGGATGATGGCAATGCAGAGATTGTTCCCACTCCTGTGCTCAAATTGGAATCAACCATAACAGGCGGCACTTCCCGGCTCGGCGATGGAGGTCTTGACAAAACCAAAAGAAGGGGTTTTAGAAAAGAAACCAACGTTGAACACAATAGACGCTTTGCATCTCGAAAGTAGGAATTCCAAAGGTCCAAATTAGTTTGTTCTGGACGGAAGTATTTCACTATAAGGAAATGATCTGTTGATGCTCCCAGAGAATCAGGATATACAATTAACATCTTAGGGAATGAGGACCAGAACTCCCACTGGTGCAAGGCATATTCCTACTATTCATCTCTTTCCAACCAGAATGGACTAGTTTGGGCCTCTGGAATTGCATGTGCAACCTGTGTCCTTGAAGTTTTCAACTGTGAGGAGGTGGTTTCTTGGTGTGTCCTAACTTTCAGTTTCGGGCTATTCCATTTGCCCTACAACTTTTTTCGTCTTCTTCCTCACAGGAAGCTTGTGAGAACTATCAATTTTACCACAAGAATGTTGTTCATCTTCTTCAAGCCAAGGATTTATTCCACTGCGGACCCACTTTCCTGTTTCTTTGTCGACTCAAGTCTTCCACAAAATATTGAGATCGGGGCACCGAACATTGATCCACCGAGGATAAGACTGCAAGGATTTTCTAAAAAAAAGCATGGTAATCAGTTTTGTATGCATGTTGAAGAGCATATCGATGGCTCTTACATGTTGTAGATCATGTGCCTGTGTCTATGGCAAATATGTTCAATGTTTTGGCCCAAATAACTCAGTCCAATTTCTAAGGATAGATATACAATGCTCAATATTCTTTTTTTTTAATGGATTTACTATTAAAAAATTTGCCTTGGAGTCTTGTGTTAGGATATTTAGACACTTAGGAGTTAGTAAGATCTATTTGGTCTACTGTGTCGTTAGGTAAAAGTGTGTTTTCTAGTGTGTTTCTTTAGTATGCATTAGTATGCATTTGTAGTTAGGAAATCCGACGGTCACGATATGTTCCCAACATAGATTGATTTGACAGTTCATACTCTCCTCGATCTTAACGACCATTGATTTGTGGCTTAACACCCGATTGGTCCATGAACTCTATTTAAATAGCATGGATGGTCATTTGTTGATGATCGATTGTGAGAAACTCTCTTGTAAAATCTCTCTGTAATATTTTTCTTTGCATTAATAAACTGCTCCAAGTGGTCGCGTTGGTTGGGGTCGTGAATGTTTCCTCGTAGGGGTTTTACCACATGAAAACATCGATGTGTTGATCTTTTATCTAGTTATGTGAGTGGTTAGTGAAGGTGTTCATCCTCTTTTGGAATACCTGTGTTGTCGAACATGGTATCAAAGCTTGTTTGAAGACCCGCTCCTGTTGAAGATCGAGATCGTGAAGCCGAGTTGCCTCATCTCCACTTTATATAATTTATATACATTTTTGGGTTGATAGGACTATTCCATTGCATCTGGAGCGCTCGTTTCAGTCAGGAACACTTTTCGTTTCACTTGAAAAGGTTTTTGTTTGCCCAAGATACGACCATTACAGTCAGATCCGGAGGTATAAAGCTTGAATACACATTTTTTTAAATTTGTGCAGAGTAGTATTTTGGTTTTATTTTGTTTTTTTATTTATTTATTTCCGGGTTGATACTCTTTTATATCAGTGTATTCTCTTTGCCCCGCTCCCTATGCGATCTCAGAAAATTAGAAACAGATAGGAAAAGGTGCATCTTCCGGGTAAACTAATCGAGATCTAACCCTTGTTGTCATCGATAAGCGAAATTTGTTTTCTTGTGTGAAAAGAGTTTTTTTTTAGCACACTCTCTAAGGTCGTCTTCAACAACAACAACAACAACAACACCCCCAATCCTCCTGAACATTACAATATGTTTTGCAAGATCATTTGGTTAAAAGCTGCCTTATTAAGTAAGAGGTATTGAGTTCAAGTCTCTCTTTTGTTACCTTTTTTTGAAAAAGTTCATGCTAAAATTGTAAAGTGTATTTCACTTCAAGTATAAAAGTGAATCATTATAAGTAGCTTTAATATTTTATTTTAGAGTTATTTATTTTGCATGCAACTTTTCTGTTATAAAGTAACTTCATTGTAAAAGTGATCCCCACTTCTCTTTATAAAAGTGGGTCACTTCATAAAGCAACTTACACAATCACGTGGTCATTTGGTTACCGATTGTGCCTTTTTTTAAAAGGGCATAACTCTAACATCGGAAGTTTGTTTTCAATGCTGTTTTTTTTAAAACCGCATAACTTTTCGAGCTCTTTCCATCCAGATCATCAGTTTTAGTTTTTAAATCCACATTATCTGTATATTTAATATGGCTTCTAAAAATATTGTCTTGCTTACCAACAACAACTACTTCCAATGGAAATGTCATATGGAAGATTTATTAAGAAGTAAAGGCTTGTACCGGATTACCTTGAGAAAGGAAAAAGAACCCATTGATGATGATAAGAAATCCAAGTGGGATAATAGGAATGACGAAGCACGTGGACTAATCAGAATTTTCATCTCTCTTGATTTAAGGTACCACCTTCAAGATATTGATGACCCCAAAGAAGCTTGGAACACGATTGAATCTGTGTTTGGTAAACTCAATATTATTCGAGCACAATAGTTAGAAAATCAAATACTGACCTTGAGTCCAAATGATTTTTCTTGCTTTGGAGACTATCTATCTAGGTTTAAAACACTCAGAATTTTATGTGAAGAATGTAAGATAAAGATGGAGGAAGAGTGTTGCATCTATCTTATTCTTTCTAAGCTAGGTAGTTCATATTCTGTGTTTGTATATACCTTTTATGCCATGAGAGAGGCTCTAGGGGAAGAAGCTTATGAAACACCCACTCTTGAGTCCTTTTGTGCTTCTTTGATTCGAGACGAAAATAAGCTTGTACAATTTGGAGTGATCAACACTGCAGGTCCCTCCAACAAAGCCTTAGTTTCCCAACAGAAAGATAAACTCAAGTATCCCAAGAAGTAACATCCTCGCTACAACAAACAACATAAGGGTCCCAAACCTGCTCAGATAGCTTCAGCTCCTACTGGTGACAAAGGAGAAAAATATAAAAATAAGAATACTAACAGACATTGCAACTTTTGTGATAAAGATGGTCATGATGAGTTCAAATGTTTCAATAAAATAGAAGCTTTAGAAGTAGCGATGAAGAAGCACAACATCAATATTGATTCTACTTTTTCTTCTCACAGACATGCACTTTCTACTTCTAGTTTCTCCTTCAATTCAAATTCTACTACTACTTCTTCTTATGAGTGGCTTATTGATTCAGGAGCATCTTATCATATGGCTAAGGATAAAGCCATATTTTTGGCTCTAAATGAATGTAACACCAAAAAAATATTTGTTGGTGATGATAGATCTCTTAGTGTTGTAGGATCTGGAACAATTCAAGTAGATAATGGTCATTTCAATGATGTATTATGTGTTCCAAGTCTTTCTTGTAACCTATCAGTATATCAAATCACTCATTCAGGTGAAGGTAAAATCGTCGAGTTTTCACCTCACCAAGTTGTAATCAAGGATCTAAAATATCCTAAGCAGGTTCTTGCAACTGGAATTGTTGATGATATTACCAAGTTGTACAAGTTTGACAACTTTAGGTCATCAGTTTTTTTTTCTCATAGCGATGACTTGAGCAAACTTTAGCATGAGCGGTTTGGTCATCTAAACTATCGCTCATTGCAACAACTATGTAATCAATAGATGGTGACTAGTCTTCCTCTTGTTTCATGCAGAGATGGTGTTTGTGTCGGTTGTGTTCTCGGAAAACATCATCGGGATAATTTTGACAAATGTTCCTCTTGGCATGCCTCGGGTCCTTTGCAGCTTGTTCACAGTGATTTGTGTGGTCCACTTTCTTCTCCTTCTTTTTCTGGGTGCAAGTATTTCTTAACTTTCATTGATGAATTTTCCAGACGTACTTGGGTTTACTTCTTAAAACTCAAGAGTGAAGTTTTTGACAAGTTTTTGGCCTATAAGGCCCTTGTAGAAAAGCAATCTGGACATCAAATTCAAAGGTTAAGAACAGATAATGGAGGCGAATATGTGAACAATAATTTTACGAGCTACTACACTACACAGGGAATCCAAATGCAACACATTTTTCCATATATACCACAGCAAAATGGTGTTGCTGAGAGAAAGAACCGCACATTAAAAGAAAATGCTAATTGTGTGATCCAATCTAAGGGATTAAGTCTAAAGTATTGGGCAGAAGCCATCAATTGTGCAAATTACATAGTAAATCGCACTCCCTCAAAGGCTCTTAAAAGTATAACACTGGAAGAAGATTGGACTAAAATTAAACCAAATGTAAGTCACTTCTTTGTATTTGGTAGTATAACATGGGCTCACATTCCTGATGAGAAAAGGAAAGCATTGCAGCCTAAAAGTGAGAAGTGTATATTTGTTGGTTATTCTGAAGATGTCAAAGGTTACATACTTCTTCAATCGCATTGTAATGATATTATTATTAGAAGAGATGTTAAATTTGATGAAAATCTCTTGGCCTGCGAGCCTAATTCGACGATTGTTCCTTCTTCGGCATGCGATCCATCTTCGGCGTTTGTGCCTTCTTATGATCTGGTTTCTTCTTCAGATGATGACAGTGAGGATGAAAATCCACCTCTGCCTGCTCACCCTCCTCCACAGGATTCCTTTGAACCTAAACCAGCACTAGCTCCACCGCTTCCTAGATGGGTCAGTTCAATGCGAGAAGCAGTTGGTGATATTGTCGGTGATCCTTCAGATCAACGTCAGACACATTCACAGTTCCAGCGAGCCTCTTCTCTTTTGGCTCAAGTTTCATAAACTCATGATCCAGAGACATTTGTAAAAGCTTCAGGTCATCCAGATTGGGATACAACAATGAATAAAGAGTATCATTCTTTAATGGAAAATGATACTTGGGATCTTGTACCTCTTCCAAAAGGAAGAAAACTTGTTAGATGCAAATGGGTCTACAGAACTAAGTATGCATCGGATGGAAGTGTTGAAAGACACAAGGCTCGATTAGTTGCCAAAGGATTTTCCCAAGTTCAAGGAATTGACTATAATGAAACCTTTTCCCTTGTAGCAAAAATGAATTCTATCCACCTTGTTCTTGCCCTTCCTGCCTCGCATAAATGGGAGGTCCATCAGATGGATGCTAAATCTGCCTTCTTGCACAGATATTTTCAAGAATAAATCTACATGGAACAACCTCCAAGCTATGTCGAAAATCACTCTAGCCTTATTTGTCGCCTCAAGAAATCTCTTTATGGTCTCAATCAAGCTCCTCGAGCTTGGTATGCCAAAATGGATAGCTTTCTTATTGCCACTGGATTCTCTAGATGTCATTCTGATCCTAATGTCTATACCAAGAAAGTAGGAAGCCATCTCATAATCCTTGTCCTTTATGTTGATGACCTTATCCTTACTGGTAGTGACTCAAAACTTTTAAACCATGTGAAAACCAGCCTTACGAAGAAATTTGAAATGATAGACTTAGGCTTTTTGCACTATTTCCTTGGCCTCCAAGTTTTGCAAACCAATGAAGGAATTTTTCTTTCCCAGTCTAAGTATGCTTGTGACCTTCTTCGTTGCTTTCACATGGACGATTGTAAACCAACTCCTTCTCCCTTCCAGTTTGGAGTTAAGCTTTCTTCCACCTGTACTTCTCCTAAAGTTGATGTCACCCTGTATCGTCAGTTAGTTGGTAGCCTCTTATACTTGACTCATACCTGTCCTGATCTTTCCTTTGTTGTTGGTCTTGTTGCCCGATATATGCAAACAACCCATGAAAGCCAGTGGAAAGAAGCTAAAAGGATACTTCACTATGTTCATGGTACAGTTTAGTTCGGGATACATTACAGTTTAGGGGGGACTCCTTTATTGGTTGGTTTCACTGATTCAGATTGGGTCGACGACCCTGATGATCGGAATTCTACTGCAGGTTATGTTTTCAGCCTTGGTTTAGGACCTGTCACTTGGGCCTGTAAGAAACAATAGGCTATTGCACTTTCTTCAGCAGAAGCAGAGTACCGAGCAATGGTAAATGCAAGTCAGGAAGCCATGTGGCTTTGACAGATCCTTTTAGAGTTTGGATTCTAGCACCAGCATCCGACCAGCCTTTGGTGTGACAATCAGAGTGCCATCAAGCTTGCCAAAGACCCAATTCAACATCAGCATAGAAAACACATCGAGCTACACATGCACTTCATCAGAAATCTCATTCATGGTCAAGTTATTGAAGTGCTCTCTTGCCCTACAAAAGATCAAGTTGCAAACATTTTCACAAAGTCTCTTACAGAAGCGAAGTTTTCCAAACTTCGATCTATGTTAGGAGTTTAGGAATTTGTCATTAAGCAGGGATAGGCTCTAATGCCTCCTTCCTTCTTCTATTGTGTCATTATTGTAAATCCTTCAATCCTATCCCAAGTTGTTCTTAAGGGGGGAAGTTAGGATATTTAGACACTTAGGAGTTAGTAAGATCTACTTGGTCTATTGTGTCGTTAGGTAAAAGTGTGTTTTCTAGTGTGTTTCTTTAGTATGCATTAGTATGCATTTGTAGTTAGGAAATCCGACGGTCACGATATGTTCCCGACATAGAGTGATCTGATGGTTCATACTCTCCTCGATCTTAACAACGATTGATCCATGGCTTAGCACCTGATTGGTCCATGATCTCTATTTAAAGAGCATGGAGGGTCTGTTGATGATCGATTGTGAGAAACTCTCTTGTAAAATCTCTCTGTAATATTTTTCTTTGCATTAATAGACTGCTCCAAGTGGCCGTGTTGGTTGGGGTCGTGGATGTTTCCCCATAGGGGTTTTACCACGTGAAAACATTGGTGTGTTGATCTTTGATCTGGTTATGTGAGTGGTTACTAAAGGTGTTCGTCCTCTGTTGGAACACCTGTGTTGTCGAACATCTTGGTTGTTGCTTCTTTTCAGGATTTAACACCTCTTCTCATTGGCATGGTTCGATAGTATCGTATTTCTTTGATATCGTATTTGTTGAAGTAATTTGTTCTAAAATGGAGAATTTAACGATTATATGAAAATGCACTATGTCGATCCATCAGGCTTTTATGAAAACAAAAAATGAATTTCAGATAGTTTCAAACCAACGCTCAATTCTATTCGTAATGCAGATAGAATATAGCAATACCAAATCACAATGTTGCAGCAAGATCATCGTTCTTGTTTCTAGACATGAAATTATTAAGCTTTAATGCTAACAACCCATACTGCAAGAAGTTTAATACTTAAGTTAACATGTTACAGTCATGGAAGAATGTATCAAGAACACACTTACTCCCACAAGTTGCAACAAAATCTAATCTTCAACAAAGCATTTGTTGACAATTACTAGAAAACCATGGTTTTGCAACAATGGGGCTTGTTTGAAACCAATTCTCGCTTACGAAAATTTCCCTCCGCCTTTCTATTTTCCCACTCTTTTATCCCCTGTAGTTTTTCTTTCTGGTTACTCAGTCATTTTTTCCGAAAATGTCTTGTTGCGCGGGTTGGTGGATTCACGTGTTTCGACCAAGCGCTTCCCCTTTGTCTAAATTTCACTTTCCATTGTTCTGTGACCTGCAAACAACACTCCAACTTCTGTGATATGTAGATTTACTTCTAGAATCCCACATCATCCCCTCTTCAATGTTGCACATTTTGCACTGAAATATTCTAATATATACAATTTCACAGTCGGGACCTTACGTCTCCTCGGGAACCCATCACCCTATTTTGAAGCCCGTCCGATCACTTTCCACACTTGACCATTTCTTGAAATCTCTTTCGTGGATCATCGAGTTCACGGGTTCAGGAAATTTCAAATTTCTAGTTGTTTTTTTTTTGTGCCCGCTACCTTCAGATTTCTTTCCAAGTATATGCAATATGTATACAACTTCCCCAGAAACATACAAAAAAGATATTTTCAGAAAATGGAATATCTATTGCATATTTGAATATATTGGACCTTCTTTTCCCTCTTTTATACTTGACCAAATTCCCGTTTATTTTTCCCCTCTACTCTCTCTTTCTCGTTACTTAGTCATTTTTTCGAAAATGTCTCAACACACGCATTGGCTGACTCACGGGTTCAAATTTGCACTCATGCTTTTATATCGCAACTCTGACCAACCACTAGCCATTCGATTGTATATCGCGACTCCGACCAACCACTAGCTCTATATTTCACTTCCATTGTTATGTGGCCTGCAAACAACACCCAGACCTCCATGATATACAAATTTACTACCGCACTCCCACATCATACCCTCTTCCATGATACACAATTTGCACACGAAAGTTCCGAGACTTGCAATTTGACCTTCGGGTCCTCATGTCTCCTAGGGAACTATTGTCTCCCCGTTTTGAATCCCCTGCGTCCGCTTTCCATATTTCTCCATTTCTTGCAATCTCTTTTGCACCTCCAATTGCATACTTACTTGAGTTTTTCGCTTGCGGATTCCCGGACAAGCACAGTGGACTTCCAGTGTTCCATGACCTTCCACGATATACAAATTTCATTCTGGATTCCTACATCATCCCCTCTTTTGTGTTACATAGTATTCACTCAAAATTTCCGATCAATACAATTTGACCATCGGGGCATCATGTCTCCTTGGGAACCCTTGTCAACCTATTTTGAATACCATCCGACTGCTTTCCAAGGCCATTTCTTGCAATCTCTTTCGCGGATCGTCGGGTTGGCAAGTTCAGACAGTTTCCAATTTTTAGTCATTATTTTATGTGCCTACCACCTTCACACTTCCTTCCAAGTATATGCAATAAGTATATGACTTCTCCAAAAACATGCAGTAAATATATTGCCAGGAAATGGGATATCTATTATAGATGCGAATATATTATCCCTTATTTTTCGTCTTCTATACTTAACCAAATTCATGTTTCTCTTTTCCCTGTACTTTATCTTTCTCGTCACTTAGTCATTTTTTCCAAAAATGTTTAGTTGTGCGGGTTGGAGGGCTTGCAGGTTCACATTTTCATGTGTGTTTTTATATCGCGAGTCCGACTGACCGCTTCCCCATTCCATACCCAGCCACTTCTCCGACTGCGGATTCTCGGCTAGGCAGGCTCTAGATTTCACTTCTATTGTTCCCTGACCTGCAAACAGTACCTTGACTTCCGCGATATACAAATTTACAACAAGAGTCAAATCATACCATCTTTTGTATTATAGTCTACCTATCATGCCCTCTTATGTGGTACACATTTTGCACTGAAAACTTCTGAGACATACAATTTGGCCGTCGGGTCCTCATGTCTCATGTGGAACTATTGTCAGCCCATTTTGAAGCTCATCCGTCCGCTTTCCATACTTTGCCATTTATTCAAATTTATTTCACGGATCGTCGGGTTGGTGGGTTCAAGAAATATCCAATTCCTAATCATTGTTTCTTGTGCCCGCACCCTTTGCAATTAGATATTAGCAATTATATATAAGATCTTATTTCTAATTATGCAATTAGCAAGTGTTAATTCTAAACCAGGATTTGAGGAGATCTCCCACTAATACGCATAAAACAAAAATTTCTGGATGGTTATATCATCCCTTCTGAGTGTTAATTTCAAACATCATGGAATATCATTTGTGCGTCGTCGGGTTGGTTTATTCATGAAATATTCAATCCAAATTCCAAAAATGAGTCCAACCAATTGTTTCCCTATTCCATACTTATCCACTTTCCTGGAATTCCATGAATATACAAACCGACCTCTGAACTGCCCCATCATGCTCTCTTCCATTTTACACGTTTTGCAGTCATAAATTATGATACATAAAATTTGACTGTCGGACACTCACCTCTCCTGAGTATCCCTCGTAACCCTATTTTGAATCTTGTCCGACCACTCTTCAGACCTTGCCATTCGTTCCTTGCTCTTCCCGGTCTCCGTGACCTTCATACTTGTCTATAATAAAAAAATGTTTATATATATATATATATATATATATATATATATATATATATATATTGTTTCTAAATATGCAATTAGTGACATTTAATTCTAACATCTCATCGTGCAGGAACCATATAGATTCTCATTGATGAGCGAAAGGCTCGAGGAGATCTCCTATTAATACACATTAAACTAAGATTTGTGGAGGGTTGTATCATCGCTTCCAAGTGTTGATTTCAATTCGCACGTCGTTGGGTTGGCGCGTTCACGAAACCTCCAATCCTTAATTTCTCTTCATCGTACCCGCCACCTTCACACTTCTAAATATGCAATAAGTAATCTTTACTGCTAACAACTCACCATGCAACACCCATAGAGATTGTCATTAATGAGTGAAAGGCTCAAGGAGCTTTCCCATTCATAATCATTGAACCAATATTTGCGGAGATTTATATTATCGCCTCTAATTGTTCATTTCAACCATCGTCTGGAGAAAACAAATGTTCTCATAAACCTATGGCATCATCTCGACAGTAGTTCTATGGATATACAGTGAACATCTTCGAGCGCGAGGACCAGAACTTCTAGTGGTCCAGGGAATATTCTTATTACTCATCCCCTGCCGCCCAAAACAAAGTAATTTGGACCTCTAGGATTGCTCGTGCAAGTTGTGTCCCTGAATTTTTTGACTGTAAGGAGCTGGTCTCTTGGTGCACCGATAAATTTATTTCAAACCAAAGAATTATTCCACTGTGGGACCTCTTTTCTGTGTCTTTGTCACCCCAGGTCTTCCGCCAATTGTTAAGATTGTTGGAGCCAACATTGATGTTCAAAGGAGAATATTCCAAGCAGTTCCTAAGAAAGCACAATAACGGGTTGGACCTCTTGCCTAAGTTCTTGGAAGACCCGATGGTAGTTCCTGAAGATATCACAAGCTTTCAGGTTAGTTCACTTAGAAATCCATTTCAGGAAATTGCCTGGTTGTTTAAAAGAATAACGGGACAGGAGTCCACAACAACTATTTCTCAAATGGCTCTTTATATTTTGTATTTCACATTCAAGGAACAAGCCATTTTTTATTAGGGAATGCTAATTTCCCATGAAATCTATTCTTGATTTTCAAGCTTCAAAAAGGAGAAGAAATTTTATATGTCATCCTACCTAGTTTTTTCTATAGCACATTGCTGCCAGTTTCCAGTACTGTATTTGTCCAAGAAGGTCAACTGGGAATTCAACCCAGTAACGTTCTGGTACCAGACCTTGTGGAATCACAAGGCCTCCCACTTTTTTTATGAGGTTTTTAATGGCTTTGTGTCTGTTTTAAAAGTTATGTTGTTAGGATAAGATGCTCCCCGCATATCTGACCAAGAAACCAGGTTTTTGGACACGAAGGGGGCACTTGAAAATCTATATAATTACACTGTGATAAGTATTTTTGGCTCCAGGGAAAAACCTGCTCTCCTTCCACATCCCATTACGGACATAATGTTTGTTACAGAAGTAGAAAGGCAATACAGCTATTGGTTTCATCTATTCCAAGAGAAGAAAAAAAAACTATTCATTCCTCTGCCTTGTAAAGTTGGGGACATCGTGTTGAGGAACGTCAACAAAATTGATGAATTCACAACCCATTTTAGCAACTTGAACCTAAGATATGCTGAAATCCTAAGACGGTTCAACCCGAATAATTTTTTTTTACAACATTTACAAACACTTGGCTTCGACAATTCTTTTTTCAAAAAACACCTGACTAAAAATAGAGACACTATGGAAAACACTCCTGCTTCTGATGTTGGCGACCTAGACACATTGCAAAGCACCACTGAATTGCACAAGTAGCAGGGAAAATGCCCCAATTAGAAGAGTGTTCAATCGGCGAATAACACTCCCAAAAGTACAACATCCTAGAGAATCACTCCAATGGCCCACCACAACAACAAAGAAACTCAGATTTCTTCAAACGGAGGAGGAGATAACGACCCTCCTCACCCTAAAATTGATATTTCTCACAAGCTTCCAATGGACAAGAAGAGAAAAAAAATTGCGGGACATGTGGAAGAGCCCAGAATTCAGAGTAAGAACATGGAACTTGAGCCTGATATGGATAGCGTATTTTGCTACCTTGATCATCCCGGAGACGCGATCTAGCATAGTTGTCCAATGGACATATCTGATACCAAAAATTTTGACGAAGATGAATCCTTCGTGTTCCATAGCGTTGTTTTTTACAGCCAGTCCAAAAAATTAATTATTGAAAAACAAGATGTAAAAAATAAGAAAGGAAAATCTCGTTCATAGGTTAACCTTGTGAAGATACGACCATCCCAAATCTGTCGACTTTGTTATCACTCTATAATTTTCCCAAGGTTGTGGAGGCAGTCACAGAGGTAACATCAAAACCACTTCGAGTCAAGGATCTATCCCTCCAAGACTTCGAGAGGGATCTCTCTGTATGATTTAGCTTTGTTTGGGTTGGATATTAGGTTAGTTATGATAGATTTGGGTTTGGTTGGAACAACATGGGAAAGCCATTGGTCAATGGATTCAAAGAGGCCGAGGTGATCAATTTGCAGAAGTATCAATCTAGAGTGAAACAGAGCAAGGTAGACATAGTACTGGATCTGGTAAATTTGAATGAAGTGAAATAGAAGAAAAGAGAAAGGATCAATTTAGGAACAAAGCAATGAAGAATTTTGCCCCTAATTATCAGAAGAAAACATTTATATTATCCACAGTAGGAATCAAAGTGTATTTTTCAACAAATTATGTTCTTAAAACTTCTGCAAGATAATAATGAAAGGAAAAACATATGGAAATAGAGAAAACAATTTACAGAGGAAGTACTTCACCAATAGCTATGGCACATGAATTATGAAACAAATGATCTTGTACCCCTGCAGATTTGAAAGAAAAGAAGCTCTGTGAGCTCATTACAATAATGGGAAAGTATTCCTTCAACAATTTCCAACCCCTGACCTCTTACAAGTCATGACTTGAATAGTCTAGTAAACTTCACTAATTGTCCTAGCTTTAGGAAATAAAACCTTATCATGCATTACAAATTAAAGATAGCAATGAAAACTACTATAGAAAATAACTCGTGTGATTAAAACAAATTGCTTGACAAGGGTTGCCAATCTAATCTTCCATCGATTCTTTATTTCTCGGTGTTGTCCACTTGGTTGAAATGTGTCTCGAGCTACTTGAAAGTTGTTGAATATTTATTTCAAACAAATCTGAAATTGCTCTTTTCATCGACTAACTGCCACCTAGTTGTCATTTCCTCTTTGAACTCTCCATTTTCTGCCTTGATATCTGTAGGAAATTTGGTGATATAAAACCAATTTTCTACCATTTGTTTCAGAGGTGTCTTTGATTAAATGAAACTGCCTATCCACTTATCCTCTAACTGCCTGAGAGGTGACTCGAATGCATTACATTTCTGGATCTGCCTGAAATGCGTTGGCTGAATTGGTGCCTAAAATGTGTAACTAACTGATTCGCGTGCCCCTTTGACTGCCATATCTTCATTTTAAACTTTTGATAATGCATTAGGCTACCAACTATACCCTGTTCTTATCCATGAGTTGCTCAAAATAAGGAAACAGTTTCCAGCAGTGCCATGATTTTATGCTCAAACTGTGGAGAGATGTTTCCAACTGTTGTTGAATCAAACAAATAAATAAATTCAGGTGACCTTGCATTCAAATTATGAAAAATTAATCCCAGTGCCTCATGCAGCTGCACTGTAACAGGTTCCAAGCACTTTGTGATGCTTAGCACAATATGTGTAGCATCCTCCACTAAAAAAATTGTAGATGGTGGACACATAGCCACTTCTCGTTGAAATGTATGGTACCCTACCATGATCAACAATGCATCAATATTGCATGGATATTTAAAATCAGTCCCAAGTTTTATTTTACTCCAATTTTGTCTTAGATCTGAAACTTATTGAGCAACAGATCCCATTCTCACAAAAAAAGTGTCTTTCAAATTCTCCAAGCTTTGATGGAGCCCATCTTGTTTTGAAGTAACTACTTGTGAAGACTGCAAGAAAGGAATTTTCACTTTCTGATCTCTACAAGCTTAGTGCTTAATGCTTCTAAGGCACATAATATCTGACTAGAAGAACCATATACTTCTCTATTGGATGATATAGGTTTGCATATTCTTTCTGTTGGTTTCTTAACTTTTATATCTCAGAATACCTTCTATTTTCAGGATCGGTACTTGGGTGCAAGTATCCATTCTGCTTTACAGTGGATGTCCTTCATCCTCCAGCTATTTGTTCAACCTCTGCTAATCTATTTGAATGTGAATTTGAAGATCAGTCAGGAGGGAATGCCATATCTCGTAAAATTTAGGCTACAAGAATTAGGGACGTGTGGTTGATATCATGGGGTGTAAATTCCACGGGCCTTGGGGAACGCTTGGGAGGAGACCAAAATGGTGCACCTCTGTTTATGGTTGCATTCTCAGGGCGTTTGAAAGTAAGTTTTTTCAAACGATTTGAAAAATATTCCTCAAACTTATTCTAACCCAAGAAATGTGACCTTCAAATGTTAAGCATCTCTCTGAAACCAAACAATCCACAATAGTTTCTAGAAGTTTTCGGGCCTGAGTATCCCCTGCAGACAGTGGTGAATATTCTGTGGAAATGAGTGAATCGTGCACATGGGTGTTTTCTTTTCCGAGGGATCTCTTGATGCTTACATAATTCCATTCCTTATTTGCTCCCCGGAACATGTAAAATGAAAATAGTTGTTCTCTTGGATGATGCCCCAACACCAACAAAAATATAAAGATATGCAACTGATGCATGGCTTCTATAGACAAGAAAGGTTTATTTCCCTCCACGGTATTATCTTTCAGAACCCCTGGATGATAGTAGTCGTATGCTATGGGATCCAAGAAATAAAATTTTTCTTTTAGAATGGATCGCGGCCTCAGAAGAAGTGTTTTGACACCTATAGCAGATCTGAACACCAAAAATTTGGCATCTCCACAATTATACAACCAAGAATAGAACCAAGGAATACGCAGCACAAAAAAAAAATAACCACAATTCATTCATCATTTGACTGTGGCTTGTGTGTTTTAGCTCCAGAACTGAGAGTGGAAAAACCGACCAAGGATGGTGAGGATGAGCTAGCACCAAAACCCATGTGATTGCTCTTAGCATCTATCAATAAAAATATGGGTCAGCTTGATATCTATGAAAAATTATGACAACTGGTATTGAATTTACTACGTTTTTGTTTTGTTTCACAGTTAGGCAATATCCCACATGCACCGGGTTAAAGTACTTATAAGTGTTTATATCCGCCAATTTTCACATGATATTGACGAAGCGAGCCTAAGGGCACACACTTGTGTTTGGATGGTGTTGGCTTGTCTATTTTTTCGTGACTTGTGGTCGAATGATGTTGTGTGATAAACAAGCTCGGGGGCTCGAAGCTAGACCTGTGGGCTATAATTTTTAATGAAAATTTGTAGAGATTTTCAAAAATCCCTACAAAGGCCTAAGAAAGCCAATTTTGCTTTAAAAGGCCAAATTTGACTAAATTTTTTTCCATATATAACCTTTTCCATGCAAAGCCTCTCATTATACCTTTTTGCCCAAAATGCATAACATTTTGTTTTTTTGTCCCAAAGCACCTTCACATTTTCACTATGCGCCACAAGCAATCTGCATTATGCCCAAAATAGATATCAATCAAAATATTGATTTCCCTATAAATTATAGGGTCCTAACATAGGCTCCACCTAGGGATGGCAGCTTAGCATGAGGTGTCAAGAATCTTAGTAACTCTGAGTGTGCAGACTTGTTGTCTCCATTGGGTTGTTCCCGAACTACAACCTGAAACCTGTGACCGTTTCTTGTACCTGTTCCAAACCGGAGGGATACCAACCAAACTGGAAATAAAACTATGCAAAAACTGAATTGAAAGAAGTGCTCATCCTGTTGAGCTTATTGGCACACTCCTACCTCCTCTAATCTACTCACAATTTTGATGTTCTAAATGATACAATAATGCCAGTGCAACCAATCAAGCAACTACTTATATATATTATTGACTTCTTGACTGTTTCTTAAAAACATTAGAGAAACAACTTGACCTTCTGTCCCGAAAACCCAAGGTGTACAATGTAATGGTGACTGTATATGGATGTGTACAATGGAAATGGAAATATTCTTCATATAATTAGCTACATGATCTATAAATTCATAACTTATTGATATACCTTTTAAGTTCTCAATGACAAGTTGATCCTGGATGACTTTTTTTATTTCTTCATCAAGGCTGATCCTTAATTCCAGCTCTTCACTCTCAGGCTCATAACCATACTCTTCCTCTATCTGCAAGTCAAATGGTATAACAATTTCCTCTATTTTTGGAGGAGGGATACTTTCCAAGAACTGTTTAGGATCTTGGAAATCATATGATTCAATTTGAACATCAAAACCATTTTATAATCTTTCGAAAACTAAACCAAGAAAACAAATTTTACCTTCAAGTGTGAGTCGGATGGATTTCAAACAAAGAAATACCGACGTTGAGAAATTCTCATCAATCTAAAATTCTGCTAACTCATCCCTCAAAGTTTGTAACATTTCACCAAATAAAGGGTTTTCCACATGCCCTGTCATCTTGGATCACCATCAATGCTCTGAAATCTGGATTCTTTGGCAGTGAAGTTGCTCTAAAATTTGAAGCTCAGGATCTTGAACAATGGAGTCACTAGGTGAATGGTACAACCTTCTTGTGTTTGGCTTATGTTCACCATCAAAAGTCAAATCTGAACTTGATATAATTTCCCGGAAAACCTGAAAACTCGTTCCCCAGTGGAGTCGTCACTCTGTTATCACTCTGTAATTTCCCCAAGCCTGTGGAGGTAGTCACAGAGGTAACATCAAAACCACTTCGAGTCAAGGATATAGCCCTCCAAGACTCCAAGAGGGATCTCTCTGTATTATTTATCTTTGTTTGGGTTGGATATTAGGCTAGTTATGATAGATTTGGGTTTGGTTTTTAAATGTTTGGTTGGAACAACATGGGAAAGACATTGGGCAATGGAGTCAAAGAGACCAAGGTGATAAATTTGCAGAAGTATCAATCTAAAGTGAAACAGGGCAAGGTAGGCATACTACTGGATCCGGTAAATTTGAATGAAGTGAAATAGAGGAAAAGAGAAAGGATCAATTTAGGAACAAAGAAATGAAGAATTCTTCCCCTAAATATAAGAAGAAAACATGTATATTATCCACAGTAGGAATCAGAGTGTATCTTTCAACAAATTATGTTCTTAAAACTTCTGCAAAATAATAATGAAAGGAAAAACATATGGAAACAAAGAAAACAAATTACAGAAGAAACACTTCACCAATAGCTATGGCACGTGAATCCTGAAACAACTGATCTTCTACCCCTGCAGATTTGAAAGAAAAGAGGCTCTGTGAGCTCATTACAATAATGGGAAAGTATTCCTTCAACATGTTCCAACCCCTAACCTCTTACAAGTCATGACTTAAATATGCCAATAAACCTCACTAACTATCCTAGCTTTAGGAAATAAAACCTTATCATGCATTACAAATTAAAGATAGCATTGAAAACTACTACATAAAATAACTCGCGTGATTAAAACAAATTGCTTGACAAGGGTTGCCAATCTAATCTTCCATATATCCTTTACTGCTAGGTGTTTCCCACTTGGTTGAAATGTGTCTTGAGCTACTTGAAAGTTGCTGAAGATTTATTTCAAACAAATCTAGAATTTCTCTTTTCATTGACTAACTGCCACCTAGTTGTCATTTCCTCTTTGAACTCTCCATTTTCTGCCTTGATATCTACAAGAAATTTGGTGATATAAAACCAATTCTATGCCAACTGTGCCAAAGGTGTCTTTGATTAAATGAAACTATATGTCCACTTATCCTCTAACTGCCTGAGAGGTGCCTCAAATGCATTACATTTCTGGATTTGCCTGAAATGCTCTGGTTGAATTGGTGCCTAAAATGTGTAACTAATTGATTCACATGCCCCTTTGACTGCCATCTCTTCATTTTCAACTTTTGATAATGCATTAAGCTGCCAATTATACCCTGTTCCTATCCTCGAGTTGCTTAAAATAAGGAAAACGTTTCCAACAGTGCCATGATTTTACGCTCAAACTATGGAGAGATATTTCCAACTGTTGTTGAATCAAACAAAGAAATAAATCCAGGTGACCTTGCATTCAAATTAATGAAAACTTAATCCTAGTGCCTCATGCAGCTACAATGTAATAGGTTCCAAGCACTTTGTGATGCTTAGCACAATATGTGTAGCTTCCTCCACTTAAAACATTGTAGATGGTGGACACATATCCACTTCTCGTTGAAATGTATGGTACCTTGCCATGATCAACAGTGCATCAATATTGCATAGAAATTTAAAATCAATCCCAAGTTTTATTTTACTCCAATTTTGTCTTAGATCTAAAACTTATTGAGCAACAGATCCCATTCTCACAAATAAAGTGTCTCTCAGATTCTCCAAGATTTGATGGAGCTCATCCTGTTTTGAAGTAACTGCTTGTGAAGACTGCAAGAAAGGAATTTGCACTTTCTGATCTCTACAAGCTTAGTGCTTAATGATTCTAAGGTGCTTAATATCTGACTAGAAGCACCATATACTTCTCTATTGGATGATATAGGTTTGCAAATTATTTCTATTGGTTTCTTAACTTTTCTATCTCAGAATACTTTCTATTTTCACGATCGGGACTTGGGTGCAAGTATCCTTTCTGCTTTACAGTGGATGTCCTTCATCTTCCAGCTATTTGTTCAACCTCTGCTAATCTCTTTGAATGTGAATTTGAAGCTCAGTCATGAGGGAATGACATAGCTCGTAAAATTTAGGCTACAAGAATTAGGGAGGTGTGGTTGGTATCATGGGATGTAAATTCCACGGGCCTTGGGGAATGCTTGGGAGGAGACCAAAATGGTGCACCTTTTTTTATGGTTGCATTCTCAGGGAGGTTGAAAGTAAGTTGTTTCACATGATTTGAAAAATATTCCTCAAACTTATTCTAGCCCAAGAAATGAAACCTTCAAATGCTAAGCATCTCTCTGAAACCAAACAATCTACAATAGATTCCAAAAGTTGTCGGACATGAGTATCCCCTGCAGATAGTGGTGAATATTATGTGGAAATGAGTAAAGCGTGCACATGGGTTCTTGATTTTCTGAGGGATCTCTTGATGCTTACATAATTCCATTCCTTATTTTCTCCCTGGACCATGCAGAATGAAAATAGTTGTGCTCTTGGATGATGCCCCAATATCAGCAAAAATATAAAGATATGCAACTAATGCATGGATTTTGTAGACAAGAAAGGTTTATTTCCCTCCCACGGTAGTATCTTTCAGAACCCCCGGATGATAGTAGTCGTATGTTATGGGATCCAAGAAATAAAAAATTTCTTTTAGAATGGATCGCGACCTCAAAAGAAGTTTTTCGACACCTATAGCAGATTTGAACACCAAAAATTTGGCATTTCCACAATTACACAAACAAGAATAGAACCAAGGAATAGGCAGCACGAAAACAAAAAAGAACCACAAGACATTCATCATTTGACTGTGGCTTGTGCGTTTTATCTCCAGAACTGAGAGTGGAAAAACCGACCAAGGATGGTGAGGATGAGCTAGCACCAAAACCTGTGCGATCGCTCTTAGCATCTGTCAATAAAAATATGGGTAAGCTTGACATCTGTGCAAAATTCTGATAGCTGGTATTGAATTTACTGTGTTTTTGTTTTGTTTCACAGTCATGCAATATCCCACATGCACCAGGTTAAAGTGGTTATAAGTGTTTATATGCCTCGATGTTCACATAACATATTGACGAAGTGAGTCCAAGGATACACACTTGTGTTTAAATCTGCCGCTTGGAAGTTGGCTTGTATGTTGTTTCTTGATTTGTGGTCGAATGATGTAGTATGCTAAACAAGGTCGGGGGCTCGGATATAGGCCTGCGAGCTATAGGTTTTAATGAAAATTTGTAGAGATTTAAATCTCTACAAAGGCCCGAGAAAGCCAAATTTGACTAAAAATTTTGCCATATATAACCTTTTCCATGCAAATCCTCTCATTATACCTTTTTCTCCAAAATGCATAACATTTTTTTTTATAGCCCCAAAGCACCTTCACATTTTCACTATGCACCACGAGAAATCTGCATTATGCTCGAAATAGATATCAGTCATAATATTGATTTCCCTATAAATTATAGGGTCTTAATAGACTTCACATAGCGAGCGCATATACTCTTGATGATTCCATTGGAGGCATTGAGGCCGAGAATGCCAGAATGAAGGACTGGTTCAAGGAATTGGAAGAAGCTTCGATTCATATGCCATTGCTTGCCAATCCTTTGGCAATAGCCATTCCTGCCACCCCTGCAGTCAAGTTAAAAGGATCCTCCAGCCTCCTCGCATCGTGTAGAGGATATGTGGATAATAATATCAAGAAAAGAATGGAACTGATTACTGAGGCGTGGGAAACATCACAAACCATGACTTCCCTTGGAACGAGGGAACATAATTTTCTCGAACATTTGCAGGAGGAGTTAAAAGATGAAGAACATTTCTGTTTAGACACGGTCCTTCATTTTGGCACCATTGTCAACAACATGATAGAAACGAGAAGAAGACAACAAGATCTCCCATCCAAAAACCAGATCGGTCAATTAAATGCATGCTGGAAAGAAAAAGTGAAGAACCTGCATCTCATTGTCCATTCATGTGAACAAGCCATATCAAAGAAATAAAAATTATTCACAAAGCTGACCAGAATAAACTTAGCTGGAAGGACCAACGACTTCCAAGACCCCAACTTAATCGTCAAATCCTTGCCCTTAACTAAGAAAGCCTTCGATAAACAAGTTGGTATTTTTAAGTCTTTGTCTTTGGAAAAGTTTTACAGCATCCTAGAATATGGTCAAGAGGACGTTGACAACTGGCTAGTCGACTATTCGGTACAGAATGAGGAAATTGACCAGGCTCTGTGTAATCTTTCTATCGACTTTAGGGAATTAGAAAATGAACTTTTCAACATAAAAATCTGGAATGAGATCAACGTCGCCCCAATGAGAAGCTACATTGAAGAATGGCTCGAAAGGGAATTGAAGCAGGTCGTCGACGAAAGGAAACAGGCAGTTACCACGACTCCAGTAGTTGTCGACGACATCAATGAAAATGAATCAGCAAGCAAATAGCAAAATGGGTCATATGTACCATCATTGTAAGTCTATACTGATCACATCCTGCTTTCTTTATCAACCCAGTTATTCCACTTTTTTAAATAGAAATGTCTAGATAAAGATTGATACCTTTCAATTTATTATTTTCAGGTGTTACACTCTATCGTCGCCCACTTCTTCTTTCTACAGTCTTATTTCTTGTACATATTTCTCTTATGGTCCGCGGCAACTCCAATCCCAGTCTATATGACAAATGCATTTAAATTTCTAGGAATATGTAACAAACAATATTATTTTCTGATATATTTCAAATAAAACTGTTTTTTTTTATCTCCTTTTATATTTATGTCCTCATAAATTTTTATCTTCCACTATGTTTATGGTCCGCGAGAGCCCCAATCCCAGTCTATATAACAAATGCATTTAAATTTCCAGGAATATGTAACTTTTTTGATATATTTCAAATTTAACTATTTTTTATCTCCTTTTATATTTATATCATCATAAATTTTTATCTTCTACTATGTTGAATGTCGAGAAATTGTATTTTCTTAATTTGAATATAACTTTTTTTTGTCCTGCCACATATAGAGACAAAATAGATAGAATTTTTCAACATAGAAAAATAGATTATATACTTTCAAAAAATAAATGGAACTCTAGAGGCCACGTGTCATTTATTGTATGGATACCACCTGTGCTTCATGTTGCTTGACACATCTCTGTTGAAGTTTCCATCTGCCTCCGCTACAGTTTCCCATCCCTGTGCATTTATTCCCAATTCAACCCGACAGGGACTACGCTGCCACGTAGCACGTGCTACTTTACACTTCATAAAATCAAGATCTGAAGAAGAAAAAACCATCAACCTACAGGCGGAAAAATACACCAATGTTTGTCTGTCAACCAATGATTCAACCTGTATAGCATATTAGGTATTCAAATATAAGCGATAAGTCTTGGTTTTATTTATTCTCGTCCATTAGGTTCTAATTATTGTTGTTGAAAACATGCTAAGAAAGAAAGTAAAGTATGTCCAACCTGCCAAGTGTTACTAGTCTTATGACTCCTCTACTTTGCATAATTCTCTTTCTGATTTTTCTAAGGTGTATGCTAGACAATTTGAATTTAGAGACCTTTTATGTGATTTATTTAACCTTGTGACCACCAATGAGAAACCAAATGCCATAAAAATAGTCTTAATATTGGTAAAGGTAATAGACGACCTTGGGAGGAAATTTTGGCCAAGGTCATGGTGCACCTTGTTTTCCTTCTTGCTAAATTTATTGATTTATATGAAAAGACTTATGATCTTGACTCTAGGTCTGTCATTTGTTTAGTCACTTTTAGAATGCCATTTTCATCTCCACCTCAATGATTCGGAAATTATTTCGTCTTCTGTCATCCTCCAACAAAAAAAATCAACACATACGACCTAAAGTGGAAAAGGGGATTATTTCCTTGTTTCATAACTAAAAAAAGGAATATCTTGACTACCAAACCCCCCTATTCTTCTAAGGTTTTTAACAAATTGGGGAAGGATCTCATCACTATTATATTAATATTTTTGGGAAAGGACAATGATTTGCATGCCTTCATGCACACCTTGTTCGTCATGGATATGATGTTGTCTACCCAAGGGTTGTCCATTATTTTGAAATATACCAAATTTCTCTTTGAGGCCATGCATGAGAAATTACCCAATGTTCATCTTCAAGAAATTTTAGGTATCAATCATACCTCTTGTACTTGTTAAGAATTGGTCAACACACATATTTTCAACACTTGAAGTTGGACAAATGGGGATACGATGGAAAGGAGAAAATGATAATTGAATGGCCACATCTAGTTCATAAGTCAGACATGAAAGGATATAAGATTTTATTGATAAATTGATGTAATCAACTTTTAGGGTCATTATAAGACAGGATCCCCTAAGGATCTTGGAAGAATGCAAAGAAAATATGAGATTAACCCCACAAGTCAAATTGGGGATTGGTATCTTTATGAAGACCACACTATGTTGATGACATATGGATTTGAGGGTATCCCTTTCAAATTTCATGTGTTAATGGGCCCTCATATTTTTTTTATAGAATATTTACCATCGATGTCTATTGTGGATGAGTCGGACTTTTTCCAAAATAAGCAAAGAGCATATATTGCACCACCAATTTCCTTTGCTAATTATTCATTTGTGACTAGAGGAGGGTATTCCTCAGCAAATTTAATTCTATATTTTTATGGTTTTGCTAAGAATAATCCCTAGAGATATGGCCCCTATCATATCATTCAAAAATAAACACAAAGGTTACACATGGGAATGCATAGTATTATAATGAAGAGAGGCTCAAAACTCAAAAGTTGGCCAATTTGGAATTGTGTGCTCAAGTGTGGCACAAAGTTTTCTATTTTTGTTGGAGGAGGCACAAGAAAAGAGTAAGAGAATAGAAAAGGTTATACCTATAGGTGATAATGTGACGTTTTCCTAATATTGCATTTCTTACAAAAGTAAAGGATATTTCCCTCCAAACCTTGCTCAGGTGTTGCCTATGCTCCCCGCCAAAAAGAAAGACAACAGATTGGAGAGGTTGGGTGTTTTCTTATCATAATGCCAAGTATTAGTGGGATATGTGGATGTCCTTGGGGAAACTAGTAGAATCCTATGATAGAATTTTGAAAGATGAAAATCTTGTGAAATTATATGATAAATATCATGGGATTGAAGAATATAGTAATATCATTATTTATACATTGGATGAAGTGACTATTAGATATTCCCCATCTCTTCTCAAAGAGGGCACAACGACTGAATGTGTGACTCAATCATCAAATAAAACAAAGATGCCAGACCCCTTTTCTATCTCCAAGGCTGAGAAAGAGGCCACTTTTGGGAAGGGATTTGAAATGGCCCAAAGGATGGGATAATTCAAGTGTCGGGAGTATTGGAAAACTTGATCAAGAACCATGGATAGAATTGGAAGTAGAAAAGGGACCTAAGGTTCTAGTTCTAGGTGTTAATTTGAAAATATCTTCTCTGTGCCTTAAGATTTATCCTCTCATTTCATGGTCATTCCTACCTCTCAACCAGATAGTTATATATTTTCTACAATGGCAAGGACAAATGATAGAATCAGGAGGTAATGTTAATGGTAATAGTAATGGTAGTTCTACTAGTGAGAAACATTCAAAGCTGCAATCAAAGGAGGGTGATAGACAACAAGAGTTTGGTTCTATTTATGCCCCCAATAAATGTGAATGCCAACAAGAAGATTCCATAGTTGATGGTGATCCTCCCTTGTCTAGGGAAGGTGATGGTGACAAGGAAAGAGATAAGGGTAATACAAAATAATGTGAAGAGAGAAAATATAATTATCCCTCTGAAGAAGAGCCTAATCAAAATAAGTCTCATGTTGAAAAAAAAATTGAGACTAGCTCAAAGGTTCCTACAGTCCCTATAATTGTAGATACTCAATGTTCATCTACTTTAATTGATTATTTATACTTGTCTCATATTCTTTCTTACTCCTCCTCCACTAAAGATACATCCCAATTGGCTCACTCTTCTTCCTCTGTAAATCCATAATCTTCCAATATTCCTATTGTACAAATAGCCCATTATTGTTTTCTTCCTTGGATTTTATTTATTTAGGCAAGGGAAAAGAGACATTTCTCATGCACCAACTACTATTTTGTAGATGGGGATGCCCACATTTCCTGCTCTGCAATTTGCTTTAGACAAATTTTCTACATTTTTTTTCAATTAGAGTTTATATCAACAATGGAAGAACAAGAACTTATCCACTATAAATCTAGATACTTAGGATTCCACCATGACATTGTCTAACATGAGTATGAGATTAATTGACTCTCCATATCCACTCTCACTCTTAAGGTGGATAAAAAAGAATTTGAAATGTTAATTAAGGATTTTGATGTAAACAAAATTAATTTTGATATGCCCACTATTAGACCCAAGGATGGAATTATGTTTGTTAATGAAGGAGTGAAGAATGTATATATTGGATATCTTAGAGCCACTTGATATTTGAGTAGAGAAAAAAAGAAGGTTCTCAATTTCAATGAGTTGAGTATCATAAGGTTGTGAATAAAGCATGAGAAAAGCAAATAAAAACCTTGTGGGGCCAATTGGTGGAAGCTTCTACAATGCGTAGTCCTAAGATAATTTAGGATTTATCAAATTTCAAAGATAAAGAAATAAAATGGCTCAAGGCTAAGGTGGCTTACAAGCAAAATAGTGGTGGTCCAATAAAACACCCTGATGTTATTCATTTGATTTCTTTAAGGGATGTTTTTTACAAGGAGAATTATAAAATGGTTGATGAATTGGAAAGGTTGAAAGCCTAATTGGAAAAATTTAAAGTAAAACAAAGTTCCTCAACCTCCAAAATCCAAATAATGAGGTTGCCAACTCGAAGGAACATATCTGGGACATGCAGTGGAATTTAAGAGAGGCCCATAATATAATTGGTTCCTCCAGTCCTATCCAAATAATAAAAACTTCTACTAGAGAATATATCGAGGCCCTTTTAGAGATTAAAGCCCAAATTTTGAAGATAAACAAGCATATTGAATAATCCAAGAGCATATTTGTGGAAAAGAGTGAGAAAATCAACACTCTAGAGGCTACAAATAGGGAGTTGGAAGCAGATATGGAGGTTCTCTGGAAGAAACATGATTAAATCTATAAATAATGGGCATCCCTTAAGATTGCAAGTATCCATGTAGAAGATTAATTAGGCATAGAATACCCAGCTGTTGTTGGACATAAAAGGTTCATTTCTATAAGGGACTCTATATGTAAAAGGATCGTTGATAAAAATTTTCATATAAGGAGGCATATGAAATTCTATTTAGATTACTATGACAAGTAAAAAGAGTTCAAAAACTTGGTAGATAGTTGGATCTTAGTCATCGTAGCACTAGCGTAGATGGATAACACCTTCTTAGAAAGAATACATACAATGGATACCAATGTCTTAACATACATAGGCATCAATGACATGACGTATGTAAAATGTTATTGTAGGACACTACAAAATAGGACTATTAATTTGAACAAACTATGACCTCTGATAATGTCATATTGGGAAGAGGTGAACATGTTTATTACTAGATTTGAGGACATGATAGAGCTAGTGTTTCCTTCGCCTCATAATAGAGAGGTAGCATTGATATCAGAGGATGATCATGTTACCCCTCATATTTGCATGAGTGGTAATTGTGTAATTTCATTACATGACATATTTTCAAGGGTGACTTGCAGGGATGATGATGATCTTGAGATGTTGTTGATCAGAAAGAAAATTTTATGGTCTTTGAGTCAACCTCACAAGGCTAAATCCCCATGTGTTTTTAAAGAGGTGGTACTTCTCTTTTTCAATTAACATACAAGAACAAATAAGATTCCTAAGAAAGGACCAGACTTACTCTTGAAATAAATATTCGCATGAAAATAATCCTTGAAAAAGGACCATGTGTCTTGTAGAAAGTAAATATTTACAATATTTTACAAGATTATAAACCAAAAGAGTATGTAGTAAAATAAGACAAAATTTCCATCACAACATTCATCAAAGTAGAACACATTATTCAATGAAAGGGAAAATAAAATATGGACCGTATATGGCAAAGAACTTTAAATGATCATTTCATTAAACACCTATAAGATTTTGATAGACATACATCTAAAATCTCGTGCTTAAATTTAAATTCTCGAGATATAAATGATGTTATGTCCCAAATTAGTTCTCTAGGAACCTCAAAAAATAATATATGTCTTTTAATAAATAAAGAGGATTGTATTGGATTACAAATAAATGATTGTGTTTGTCCTTCAAAGACGATTGGGTTGGGGCTCCCACAGACCATGAAATGAAAAAGACCTGGAAGACAAAAGAAAAACAACCAAGGGTAAGCCTTAGGTTTCATAGATTACTAGGAATAGAAATGAAATATAACAAATGACTGTAGAAGAAAAGATGGCAAGGATGTGAATAGAGTTGCTACTTGACTCACTATGATGGAAATCTTTTGAACCCTTTGAATGCCTCTTACATCTTCTTTTATAGTCTTCTTTTCATATTCTTGGAACTTCTTTTTCAGTTAGGGTTTTATGTGTCCTTTTTTTAATTTTAACTTTTTTATTTGTGCCACCATCTGGGACCCATCTTAGAAGTTTATAAATTTCTTTACATAAATGATTTTTCCAAAAATAACTAGTTTCCAAACCCAAAACTAGTCCCTACTATAATTTATTTTTTATGGCTTTATAACTAATATTTCATACATTAAAACCACTTCCAATGTTTTATTCATCTCTTTACCTTTCCAACAAGCTCTCATTTTCTCAAATCCGATGTCGAGATCAAACGTTATGAGCTTCGGAAGATGGAGACTCAACCACCATTTATCTATCCTCGTAAAATATGGGTCTTTGATTTGCAAATTCAAATTTATTTATCCCACATGCATTGTGGGAGGGTTCTCTTGACATATTTATAAATAAATTTCATCTCCATGTTATTTGTGAATGAAGTAGAGAGAGTCATAGAATTTTGTGTAGCTTGTGCACAAAGTATCTTTTGACCACGTCATCACCCAGTCATCATGCCAAGTCATTGTCCAGTCATATTTGTCCATCCATGTGTCACCTGGGGATAGGTCCACTTCACTAGCACGTGTCACCTACGGATAGGTCCATGTTACTGCCACATGGCCCAATATGGTAGGTCCACATCATTGCCATGTGTCCCAATATGGTAGGTCCACGCTACTACCATGTATCCACATATAATAGGTCTTCACTGCCATGTGTCATTGGGAGGTGTGTCAAAAATAAAGAGAAGTAAACTTAGGATAGGAAATCGTATTTAAATGAAATAATGTTAAAAAATGGTAGAGTTACAAGAATGCGGAAATAGAGGAAGTAGGTGAGGAACTCGATAAAAATGACTAAGTAGCGGAATTAGGGGAAGTGGGAGATAACACTAGGTAAAAATGACTAAGTATGAGGTAAAAAAAGGGAAATGGAGAGTGCAATATGGTGAAGGAGGGATTGCGGGATGCAAGACACCAGACATGGGAAATAAAAAAGGTAAGAATGGATGATTCCCACATCTACAATGAGAAAACAAACTAAGTGTAAAAATGAGTAAAAATAAGATAAGTCATGTGGGTGATAATTCATGGGAAAAGTCATGTAGGTGATAAGTCATCTTTGAGACCATGTTCACTCACGATTTCCATTTATTTTTAATAATATTGATCATGCAATTAAGAAAGGGTTTTCATCTGGACAAAGTATCCATTTTACTAGCACATAAGATTGATTGGTTGTTGGGTTTGGCATCCATCTCAAAAAAAACGTTTGCAAAGGGAGAGTTTTATTATTCCACAATAGTTATCTGTATTGGTAAAATGGATTGGCCATAGGCCCACCATTTACGTATCACCTCATGAAGAGTGATAGGTACAAGTACCCAACTTGAAAATTCTTCCAAGTCATTGTGATCAACTCAAAAGATGAGTCTATTAAGGCTCAAAATCCTAAGTGAAAAGGAGGAGCTCCAATCATTTTTTCCCTTTTCAAGTGATGAAGACAAAAAGGTATGTGGAAGTTGTTTCTTTCCTAATAGCTTGTTACCTTGTTTCTTTACTTGTAAGGAAGACAAACGCTTAGTGAATCAAAAGCGAATTTTGGTCTTACCTTAGGAGCAAAATGTGGTTTCAACCTAGATAGTGTCCGCAAAAAATTCACTCCCCCTTTTGGTCACTGTTGGGGCTACCTCCAATGGGGTTATGTGCTTCCAATTAGGTCACATAATTTATAATAATATCTATCCTTCATCCCATATATAAAACCCATAGTTGCACGGGAACCGCTCCCAACATCTCCAACATCTTTGAAACTTGTTCTCAACATTTCAGGAGCTTTGGAATAGGTACAAAACATCCCCAATTGGCTGGGAACAATTTTGGAAACTTGGGAGCCTCGACATCAAGGAAATGGGAGCTTGGGAATGAGTTTCAGAAAAGAGAGCTTTAAATTAAAATTATATTTTTGGTCTTAATAAGTACCAATTTTCGATATTGTTAAATTAAAATGTAAATATTTATATTCCATTATTACAAATATTTTTATTATATTTATTCAAAATATCATTATAAAACAAAGACTAAACTACAAGTAAATATTATTTCAAAAAATATTTAAATAAAAAAAAATTAATTATACTCACGTTATAGTTGTGGATATGAAATTTTTTTAATGCATGCATGTTTGCCTTCAAGCCCAGAGTAAACATGAAAGTCGAATAAATCAATACCCTATCCATGGTAAGAATTTGTTCTACTCTGTTGTTGCTATCAACCAACCATATCATTGAATTTTATTGTATTTTATATAACAAGAGTAGTATTATTTAGCTTTTTCCAATGAGAACAAGAATAATGCTTCAAATTTACAAAGATGTTTGAAGTTTATATATGTAAAGTTTAATTTTAGAAAGATGTTAAAATTGTATATATGTATTTTGTTTCTCATTTTCTAATCGAATCTTTATGGATATTAAATTTTGAGTATTGTGTTAAATATATTCGTATAATTATTAGCACAAATCAAATTAGTAATTTAGATATTGTAGTTGTTCCAGTAGGAGTAATGTTGTCCTAGATTGAGCTTCAAATATTATTTCTCCCAACTTGATGTTTCCTACAAATTTGGGGGAAACTTCTACTCACTCGTATCCATGTTCCCACATTTCAGAAACTCGTGCAACATAGATAATACCCAATGTCAATTTAATTTTTTATCCAAAAAGCATCAAAGATACATGTTAAAAAGAAAAGAGCTAACAAATAAATAAAATCAATATTTTTTTTATTTTTGGCTATTGCACTGAAAATAGCTAGGTGATCGACAACCCAATATGGAGGACGCACCGTGTAAAACTTGACATGGAATGAAATAATAAAAAAACAATTACACCTTAAGAAATTGGATCCCTCTCAATGCTTGATATATCCGGGTTTAAGATAAATCTACTCTAATTATTTTTTTTAAGTTCGAAAAACATTCTTAAAATAAAGTATTATGAGATAGAATTGAACCTTCCATCAAAATTTACAAATTAAAATAATTTCACTTACTTAATTACTTTGTGATCAAGGAGATATTTGTACGTTGGACCTAACCATTAAGTTGGAGTTGAAGAGGAAGTAAACGTGTTATATCTCTTCATTTGTTTTCGACATGCACCCACGAATAAACCTTCGATCGAGGTGATTTTACATGGAAATTCCAAAAACGAGTGTCCCAACCACCCCCCCAAAAAAGAGGTTATGAGGTGGATTTTATACAAATAACCTTAAAATGAAAATTAGTCTTGCCAAACTATAACGTGGAAAGGTTAACATTGTTCTACCTATATTTTTATGTTAGTCAAGTCAAGCTCAACACGACAGAAAGTTTGTGTGGGTTGCTAGAGTCCATTTTTTTCCACCTCTCCTTCCACTCTACTTCATTTTATTTCTTCCTCTCTTTTCGTCTTCTTCTTATTTAACCAACAAACCATGTCATTTCACGTGCCATCATTTTTAGTCTATGGTAATTGAGTCTCTCGGCCATAGGTTTCTTTGCTTTATGACAACCCATTTTACAAGTGGCATTGTTATTTGCTAATGTAATTTTATCGTCACATTGTGCATTGTATTCATCTTGGTGTGTGTTCAGTACATGTCCAGGAAGAAATACATTGTCCCACATAGTTTTTCTCAATGCCAACATTGTATCTCTAGTGTGTGTTGACGATTAAATTCACAACGAATATTGGCCCGCAAAGTTTTGCTAAAGCCTATTATTATAAAAGCTAAATAATACTAGTAGGTGGGACCCCCTCGTAGATTGGAGATCAACTCTGGTGTTTATTCGATGTTATGTTACTGTTCGACACTACTTTCATGGTTGACGATATCTTGATTTATTGGATAATGGATCAGGCATATTATACATGGCTCCCTTGTTGTTCCAAGATCAAGTTTATACCGAAGTTTTTCATGGTTATCATTGCTGACTATTCTTGGATCTATTACTTGTGACACCTGCAACAGACACATGTTAGTAAAAACAAAGGAAAAGAAATTAAAAGAAGAAATTGTTCTATGCTAACATGCTATACTATATGCATTGAAACGATTGTGGCAAATCCTATCCAACATAGGATATCCATGCGAGTTATCGAGGTTGTATATAGCATAGTTGGCATGCATTTCTGTATAGTGGAGATGGTAATATGTGATACGGGTGGCGCTCTTGGAAATTAAAGGTTGTTGGTTCAAAGTGGATGATTTGTTTGATTAGTAGCTGGCGCGTACTAAGAATTGAATGAACTTGAAGTAGGTAAGTGATGTGCATTTACTGCACATTGCCTTTACTCATGTCGTTGGACGCCACCCTAGTCAGGTTCTTGTTCAAACATTGTTGCTGTGGTTATGCTATGATTTCTCAGCAGGGAGGAATCGCTCGGCCAATTCGCGTTTAAGGCGTTTGATTACAGGTATGTTCTTTTTTTTGGCCCTTCATGAGTCTGCTCTAGTTATGAAATGGATGTTGGATCAGGTGTATTGGTTTGTGCCTTCCTTAAGTTTTGCGACTGTGTGAAATGGTGATTGTGAATGAAATGTTGATGATTCTCTTTGAAATGATGTTGAAGTCTTAGCATTACTGGTTATCCTGGGCGTTACCAGTCATAAAAGTTCTTTGTTATCCCTATTGGTTTAATTAGGGTATCCTTGTTGGTCTTGATGGGCTATCTTCACGCTTTCATATTGTTGAATCCAATTTGTGGGTTTTTATGGGGTTTAATGATTAAAGCGTTTGGGTCACCACGCATTGTACATTTGGGAATTGGGTTGTTTTTCACTACCAAGGGTTGTGCAGTGAGTTATGTGGTTCCTTCTAGGCCCGGTATTCACCTCATCATTGTGGTCATTTGAATGAGGAGTCACGAGGGTTATACCCCGCCTGTGTCAGATATCATTACCAGGCCGAGTTAGAGCCTCTCCCTTCTGTCATGGATTCTCCTGTCACAGGTTTTCATCACCTTTTCCACGGGGTAAGTTGTGGTTTTCTTAGTGTATGTGCCATTAGTCTCGGAGGTTTTACCATTGAAAGGAGTCGACTCTAGTGCTAGCTCGGAAGCAAACCCTTAACTCCTCCAGTCTTAGGGTTTTATAGAGAAGATGGTTGGGCTTGTCAGGTTTACTATGGGTTATTGTGGATTGAAATGTATTCTCGATTAATTTAAATGCAGGCTCACCCAATTGGTTACATGACAACCATGTGGATTTTGGTATCTATTCATTGCTTATGCTATTGGGATGGGAACTCTTCACTGATAGTTGGACAGTTCGAAATAACACAGTCACCCTCTTATGGTTGATAACCTAGTATTGTCTTTTGAGGAAGTTGTAGCCTCGTCTCACGTCAATGCGTGAGTATGTGTGGTTTCCACAGTTTGATAGGTCTATCGAGTTTTACGACGGTGGTGAATTAGTTGGTTGATACACAGTCACTGGTATATTTTCACTAATGATTATTGGGATGTTTAGCTGGCATTGGTGATGTTGCTCACGCATACCGTGTTGTGTGTGTGGTTCTACAAAATGAAATAATGGTTATTGCAAGCAAGATGACTATATGAACTACATCCACTGCATGATTATGATTGTTCGATTGTGTAAACCGAGTTTTGCACAGCATAGTTGATTACAATATGACTAAATCGAATAAATATTGTATTAAATCGATGGCTCGACACGATGGTTGAGTTTTGTTGTGACTGTGTGTTTGTTTTTTTTTAATGGAAAGATTGCATCGTGGTGTTTTGTTGGTTGGGCACTGTGTATAACATGGATGGCTTGGGTTTCACACTCAGGGATACCCGTAGGGTTTTAAGCATGTTTTGTTCTAGCCCGATCATTTGTTGAAACATGCTTTTTGTTAATACCTCGTCATGTTGGATGGGTGGCCCAGCTTTTAGAGTCACATTAAATTGGGTTTGCACAGTGATGGAGTTACACTTGCATGATTGAATTAATCGTTGCATATATTGTGTCAGAATGGTGGTTGTTGTCTATTTAATTGTCAATTCGGGTTTTGTCAATTTGATCTTTATTATTTGGTTACTGCCTAAATATGTTTAACGAATATCATTGCATTTAAAATGACAGACCTGATTGCAGTGATAATGTGACTTCATTGTTAATTTTGGAAACATGAATTTGATTATATTTGTTGATTTAAGTAATGTATGGGAAGTGATTAATTTTGATGGTTAAACAGAGTGGAATGGTTACTGTTTGGAAATTGATATAAGATGAAAAGAAAGGAAAAAAATCCTCTTTACAGGTTGTGTGAAATGCTTATTGTCTTGTGATGTAACTGTATTGGATATTTGATTATGAACAATGGACTAGTTAAGTACACAATAATTGATATTTGGTCACAATGATTGTTGGTTAGTGCATCTCTTTTCGCAGAATGTTTTATGGATCACTTAATTAATTTCATGAACAATAATCATTCTTATTCCCTTCCATTATCTCATTTTCCACTAATTACAACTCCCACCACCTTCCCCTTTTCATTTTTCACTCCCTGTTCTGAGATTGATTACAGTCAAGAGAATTTTGGTGTTAAATCAGTTGAAAGTGGCAGTGTCTTGTTTGGATCACAGTGGTGTTTTATTGGTTTACTTTACAGTTGATTATTGTTTTCATTGAGAAATAACCATGTTCTTTCCCTCTCATTATATCATGTTTCGCTCAATACAAACCCCTCACATATCCCAAAACCCTTTTTCACCCCCTACTCATTGATAAACAGTTTGTATGGATTGGATTGCATGAGTTTGATATATTGTTGAGCCAAAATCCATTTCATATTTTAAAAGAGTTGTCATGTATGGTTAATTAAAAGATCATTTGCTAATAAATCATGCATGCAGGGATGTGCCATTCAAATAAAAGGTTAAAAACAGAGGCCTATTACTCCTCTGTCAAAGAGAAATAATAAAATATGATAGCATCAACAAAAGAAAATATGAATTTTGAGTTTTATTTTATCTATTATTGGTGACAGTTGACTTCAGGAATGATTAGGCAGTATGTTTTATTGTGGAATTATGAGTAATAATTTTTTTTTTAAATAATTCAAAATATCATGAGCTAAATGAACGAATGTGAATATATGGATGGGAGTCACAAGGAGGTGTGATTTGCTTAAATAATAGTTATGTTATGATTATCATAAGCTAATGGGAGTCACAAGGGGTCCCACCTACTAGTTAATATTTATTTATGACCCTTAATATAATTATGACTTTTCCCCCTAACTAAAGTTAGTTGAGTCTTTTAATTAACTTGACTAATGAGTTGGTTCAACTACTTCAACCAATTCTAATGTGTTTAAAAGAAAAGGAAGGGGATGAACAAGTGGAGGATAGAAGCAGAAGCATGATAAGTTTTTCTCTTTGAGTTTATGTTGAGATAGTTCAGTTTTCATTCATTCATATTCATCACAAGCCTAATTCTCTTTTATGATAGCATGGTCTTATTGTAGACAACAATATTCAGGGTTGAATCAAATCATTCAGACACTTGTTTTTCAGAGGTGTTGATCTATCTTTGATAGTCTGTGTAGACTTGTCTATTTGTGAATTAGTTTTCATCACTGATAAAGGCTATTGTGCAGATTTGAGTGGGCAACAATCTATGGCAAGTTGATCCAACTTTTAGAGTTCAATTTTGGTTTTCTGTCAGAGGTCCTTTTGTATGTTCCATCAGGGATGTCTAAGTTTGACTTTGGTCCAAGATTTTTGTATGAGATTTTGTGAAGAAAATTACTCTTTGGTGAATTGGAATGAAATAAAGGATTGTTTTATGTCTCATCTATCTTGATTATCATATTGGTGTCTTTACTTCTTTTATTACATTTATTTCAGCAACTGTTATATTCAGAAAATTACATAAAAAGTGAATTTCTAGCAAGCTTTTTGTTGATAAAAGACTAGCCTAAGAACTCGTAATTAATACTTGTGAGTTAGGATGTTATTGTTGTTGGCTATAAACATAGGGTGATATTCCCATCTACTTTTATTTAGCCAAGTAAAGTCTGAAAATGATTGAGTAAGATCATTTCATATCTTTTCCTCAACATTTATTTGGCGACCATACTGGGGAGATCTTCGATATCTCTTCGGTTAATTTTTATATTAGATTTTCATCGATACATATTTCTTTTATGAATTTGATTCTTTGATTGTTTCACTATTAATGACTATTCATGTTGCAAGGCAACCCAATCTTGAGCCCGGTCTCCAAGACCATACCAGCATTGCTTTGAACCTGTTTAACACCATTCTAGATACTGCCAATACACGTGCCGAACTTAACCATTCTTGGGCAGCAATTGAACGAGATATTAGTGATCAAGAACAATTGGAGGCTAGACATAGACAACCTATAAATCAGCAGTAACCCTTTTTTTCTTCAATTTTTGGCCTTTCTTTTATGTCCTTAGACTCTCGTGCTTCTAGAAGAAGAAGAGGCTTGTCACCTGAAATCAATCCTATTGTTGAAATAGGAAGAAGAAACATTGTGTTATCTGTCCAACAAAGTGCTCTAAGGAGGAATTTATCTGATTCGTCCAGCTCGTCTTTCTTTCCCTCACCTATCACCCACAAGATGACATCTAGTGGAGGCTCTAGTGGGACTGAAAGTGCTCCATCTTTTCAATATTCATCGTCATAAGTGATTGGTAGTTTATATAGCCACCATATCCCTGTCCAATCTACCACAAACCCCACCAAAGTCATCAAAAAGTATGGACTTTTTCAATTCGAAGAAAACGCCACAACTACACCGTGGCATGTGTCCTCCCCTCTTAAGCTAGCACCTGCTACTCGCCCACTTCCAAAGTTTAAAGAGCACCTGCCTAAGTTTTCAGGAAATAACACTGTCAGTACAAAAAAACACCTGGTGACATTTTCTAATGCTTGTCATAACATAGGGGCCAACGACAACGACACTTGCATGTGCTTGTTTTTCAATTCCTTGGAAGGGAAGGTTGCGACCGACTTCTTTGACCTTCTTCCTAAGATTCTCTCTACTTGGGAGGAGTTAATATACTAGTTCAAATCCACTTATGGGCAATCCAAAAGCCCAGTCAAGAAGTTAAGGGAATACAATAATGTTACCTACAATGAGGGTGAGACCATCAAGTCTTTCAACTTGCATTTCACCAAGTTGTACAATCAAATCCCCGAAATTATTCGCCCTCAGAACCAAGCCACTTTCATGCATTATTACAATGCATTACCTTCCCCCTACCATCATAGGCTTGAAGAAAAGGCCATTGATAATCTCGGTTCCACTCTGCATACTTGCTCAGAGTATGAAGAACAACTTGAACGAAATAGTCTTCCCTAGGGAGAATCAGTTGGACAGACATATATGTCCGCTCTCTTACAACTAGTACAATATATGAACAATCGTATGATAGCATTTGAGAAGAAGGGTATTTTCTACCCTCTCACCCCTGGAGCTTCATCCTCTTCTGCACCCCGCTTTAGAAATCTGGTTGAAAACAATTTTTATCCTAAGACTATCCTGCCTCAGAGTTGGTGTAACTTTTGCGAGGAACACCATGAAGAAACCACATGTGAGGTAAAGAAGAGTGTCAAAGATAAGATCTTTGGTAAAATACCAAAAGCTACTATCGTTGTCCTAGATTTCACAGAGCCAGAAGATGTCATGGTCATCAATACTAGAAACAAAGCATATGTGCCCAAGGGAAAATTTGATTCTCCCTGCACTTCTTCTACCCCGAGCTCATCCTTGCTCGCTGCAACTATCCAAGTTCCTAAGGTTCCTGAGAGTCAAGGAATTACTCCCCCTCCCCCCTCTTCTAGATACAATATCTTGAATCAGTTGGCCAACATCAAAGAAGATGCAACCCTTCTAGACATGGTTGTCATCCCTAAACAACATATGCATCTGAAATGATTCATGGAAGGAAAATATTTCGTTGTAGCCAACCTTTCTAAAGAGGTAAACAAAGAGGATTCTTCTGTAAATAAAATAGGTGTACATAACTTTAGATACCCTGTAAAAAATCCCCCTTTTTACATTTATGTAAAGATCATGGACAAAATTGCCCATTGTTTCCTCATTGATGGTGGTCCGGGCCCATGTGTGATGTCGAAGATTATTATGGAAGAGATAGTCTTGTCTTGTACAGATGAAAATGCCATAAGCATGCTTTCTTATAATAGTCTACAACAAAGGACCATAGGTGAGATTAAAGATGTGACCTAAGTTTTGTGCGCTCATCCTAAGATAAGGACGACCCTAAATATTCAGGTAATCGATATGTCAGTAAGTAAATACTCAATCATCTTAGGAAGATATTGGCAAGCCTCAACGGGTGGGTACCTCTCACTCGACGGAACACATTTATCTGCTCCTCGGAACGAAAAAAATATTATAGTCCTTAGAGAAGGAAGGATATCACCCTACATAGAGAGTGTCCCACAGCCTAACGTAAACTATATCGAAGAGGACTTAGGATTGTATTCCATATTTGTCGATGAAGATAACATTTCCATGGAACAAATCAATTTAGATGATGGCATGTGGCACATGAACTTTGATGGTTCATGCTCAAACGAAGGTAACGGAGTTGGAATTATCTTGATTTCTCCTATAGGAAAAATCCATAACTTTTCTTATCGGTTGGAGTTCGCTTGCACTAACAAGGTCACTGAATTTTAAGCCTTGTTATTAGGCATTGAAAACACTTATAATATTGGTTGTGGTCACCTTTCATTTTTTGGGGATTCTGATCTTGTTGTGAATCTTGTGCGTAAAATTTACTCTCATAGCAACACGTTTATGAAACGATACACCCAAACCATTTGGGCGCTTATCTCGAACCTTTTATCTTTCAACATCACCCATGTTAAAAGGGAGTTAAACTCAATGGTCGATCATTTAACAGTTTTTGCAGCCTCTCCTAATCGAAAACTTCTGCCACATAGACCTGATTGTACCTTTCAATCCCTATATCGTCTGCATATTCCCGACAATAAAGAATCTTGGCAGGTCTTCCCTAATGATGAGATCATTTGTGATTTTATTCAAAATGAACCTTTTAAACCTAAGGAAATTATATCCATAGAAAATAACAAGATTCCTAAAGGCTTGACTCCTCTGGAGAGTTCATTTTCATCGAGTGATGTAGGAAACAAGGAGAAACAAAAGGAAGAAGAGTTGAAAAGGAAGGTGGGTGAAACCATCTCCTTGAACATTGGGACACGCGAGAATCCAAAGAACGTCAAAATAGGTGCCAAATGTTTAGATGAAGAGAAGGAGAAGTTTTCCAAGTTGCTTGGTGAATTTCAAGATGTTTTTGCTTGGTCTTATGAGGATCTTCGTGGTTTTAATCCTGGCCTTATACAACATGCCATCCCCATTCAGGAAGGCGTAAAACCAGTTAGGAAAAAACGAAGACCTACCAACCCTGTGCTAGAAGAAACTATTCGAAAGGAGTTGCAAAAACTTTTGAAGGATGGAATCATCTTTCTAGTCAAATATTTTGAATCTCAAATCTAGTCCCCGTTCAGAGAACCACTGTTCAGATCAGATTGTGCATCAATTTTCATGCACTAAACCGAGCTAGCATAAAAGACCACTTCCCTCTCCATAACATGGAAATGATTTTTCAACAAGTTGCAGGGTCACAAATGATCTCCTTACTTGAGGGTTTTTTAGGTTACAATCAAATCAAGGTAAAAAGGGCAGATAAATATAAAACCACCTTTATTACTCGTTGGGGTACCTTTGCTTATGAACGTATGTCTTTTGGTTTATCTAATGCAAGTGCCACCTTTCAAAGATCTATGCAATTAGCTTTTGACGATTTGATCGGTAAGATGATTCATATCTACCTTGAGGACTTAACAATATACTCTAAAATCCAATCAGATCATTTTGGTCATTTGAGAAAATTTCTCATGCGATGTAGGAAATTTGGCATTTCTCTAAACCCTTCCAAGTCCATTTTTGGTGTTATCGAGGGCAAACTCCTGGGACACGTCGTCTTCGATTCAAGCATAAGCATTGATCTTGAAAGGATTGTTGCTATCCTTAACCTTCCTACTCCCACTTTCAAGAAAGAAGTTCAATCTTTTATGGGGGTTATTAACTTTGTCCGTAGATTTGTCCCAGATTTTGATGTGATGGTCAAACCAATTCATAATCTGCTTAAGCAAGATCATCCTTTTTCTTGGACAGACAATGTCGAAAATGCTTTTGAAGGGATTAAGAAAGAAATCAGTTCCACACCAGTTTTGGCGAAGACGGACTTTAAGAAGGAATTCACGATATATACTAATGCTACTGAGGAGGCAGTTTCTTTTGTCCTCATGCAAAATGATGACCAAGGAAAGAAAAACCGGTGGTTTACATGAGTCAAAGTTTGTCTGATGATGAATTTAAATATTCTTTTATTGAGAAACATGCTTTCTCTCTTGTTAAGGCCATTGAAAAGTTTCTCCACTACATCTTAGGTAAGCATACGTTGGTAAAGGTCCCTTTACCTGTTTTTAAGTTTTTTCTCTCACAAACTTATCTTTCAGGAAAACTTGCACATGCTTGCCAAGATCCAGGAGCATGATTTGAATATCGTGACTTCTACCACTATCAAGGGACGTGACCTAGCCCTTCACTTGGCTCAGCATGCTGAGAATGGTGAAGAAGATAGTTCCCTTTCAACCCTCTTTTATATTGATGATCAGATCCTCCCTGTGTCTGAACATCCTTAGTACAAGAATTTGGTTTATTATTTACAGAACCAAAGATGTTCAGACAACTTAGACACTCATCAAAGGAGAAGACTTTGTCTTGAATATGCAAGATATGTCATTATAGGAGGATTTTTATTTCAAAGATCTGTTAATGGTGTGTTTCTTCGTTGTGTAAACAATGAAGACGCACAAAAATTGTTGCAAGAAGCTCACAGCTCTTCAATCTCTGTCATTCATGTAGGAGGTTATTTTTATGCAAAAACCACTGCTTTCAAGATTATTAGAAAAGGATATTATTGGCCTTCGATCTTTCATGACTCTTATGTTTTTTCGAGGTCTTGTGACAAGTGCCACAAATTTGCTAGGAAAGAACGCCTTTCAGCCCTACCATTACAACCTGTCCTGCTAGATTTTCCCTTTTCAAAGTGGGGATTGGATTTTATTGGTCCTATTAATCCTCCTTCTTCAGCTGGGCAAGTTTTATTCTGACAACCACAAACTATTTTACAAAATGGGCTGAAGTTGTCCCACTTAAGCATTCCACAGACGATCAGGTAATTTCTTTCCTTGAAAATAATCTTTTTTCCAGATTTGGTCTTCCATTGGAAATTATTACAGGCAATGGTCCCGCTTTCATTTCTGCTAAGATGACTCAGTTTTTATCCCAGTTGGGGGTTAAAAATTTCACCTCCTCATCTTACTATCCCCAAGGACACGGGCAAGACAAGTCTACCAAAACAAATCTGGTAAGAATCGTCAAAAGGCTCATCGAAGATAAGCCTCATCAGTGGCACACTCTCCTCACTTATGCCCTCTGGGAAGATCGAACTACCGCCAAAGTAAGCATCGGTTGTACACCTTTTCAACTGGTTTATGGTCAAGAATCCCTCTTTCCAACTGAGCTAGAACTTTCTTCCTTAAGTTTGATGCTACAGATCGAAGAATTAAGTTCTTCAAATATTTCACAAAGGGTAAATGCACTACTAGCTTTGGAAGAACAAAGGATGTTTGCTTTGGATAATATTAAAAGGAGACATCAAACCGTTAATAAATATTTCAACAAGAGTGTCAAAACTGTCAAGTTTAAGGTCAATGAAAAAGTTCTGCTATGGGATTTGGCTCAGGCTGATAGGGGAAGACATTCAAAATTTCAGAAATTATGGTTGGGTCCTTTCAAAATCACTTTTGTCTTAGGTACAAATTATTATATTCTGAAATATTTGCAGGAGCGATTGTTTTCCTACAACACTAACGGTTCTCACTTAAATCATTACGTGGAACCAACTTGAAAATCTCTAACATTGTCTGAATTTCCTATATTTTAGTAGTCTAGCTCTGTTTTCAGGTTTTCGTTATTATTTCTACTTACAGTAGTTGTTTTCTATTTTAAGCATTTCCTAATGATTTTACTTTTTTTGTCACTTTATTTATGTTATTTTAATCTTTTTGCAATTTTATTATGTTGGACTTTGTATTTGGTCATCTTTTAGTTTCAGTAGAGAATAAGATGTTGGATCATATTTGCCACAGTGACACTTCTGCAAAGCATTGTTAGTCAATAACAATCAAGCTTACACAATTGTTATGATGTCTTCTCTGAAGGGCCCTTGAAATTTTTATATATTTCCACTGATGTCTTATAAATAATTTCTTATCTCCCGCTTCTTCTCGCCATTTCTTCACCCATTGATATTTTAAGAGAAAATTTGGAAATTTTTCTCCTTAAAAGTTAAAGAGAATATTTCGGTCGATGGATTATGCATACAGTGGTAAAACCCCTCATACTTAACATTTTTCATGAGTTATTCACAAATTCCCGGTCATCTTTCCATTAAATCCGCTGACTTCCCCTGTTGCATAATATTCCTGGTTATATTTTCTTGACCTGCTGCTCTTAGTCTGTGAAACCATGAGTTCTAAGTTCTAAATCTGTTGAAAACAAATTTTCCTGTGGAGTCGTCAGTTTTTTGATGATTAAATTCGCAACAAAAATTGGCCCGCAAAGTGTTGCTAAATCCTAATATTATAAAAGCTAGATAATACTAGTAGGTGGGACCCCCTCATAGATTGGAGATCAAGTCTGGTGTTTATTCAATGTTATGTTACTGTTCGACACTACTTTCATGGTTGACGATATCTTTCTTTATTGGATAATGGATCAGGCATATTATACATGGCTTCCTTGGTGTTCCAAGCTCAAGTTTATACCGAAGTTTTTCATGGTTATCATTGCTGACTATTCTTGGATCTATTACTTGTGACACTTGCAACAGACACATGTTAGTAACAAAAATTGAAAAGAAATTAAAAGAAGAAATTGTCCTATGCTAACATGCTATATTATATGCATTGAAAATATTGTGGCAAATCCTAGCCAACATAGGATAGCCATGCGAGTTATCGAGGTTGTATATAGCATAGTTGGCATGCATTTCTATATAGTGTGTTAACACATAAGATTGTATGGGTCAAACAAATTCACCTTAGTTTTTTTCTTTGAGTCATAAAAAGTTTCAAAAAGGTTTTTTTTCAATAATAGACCAAGGAACGAAAACCTCCTTTAGTTTATGCACATGTGTTATAATTTCAGATAAATTCCCAAAATACAATTGCTATAGGAGGGTTCTTGCACTTTTGAAAAACTTTTCTTCAAGTTTTTTTTTCAGGGATTTTGACAAGGAGTTTGTAGTTCTTGATGACTCCATTGTGTAGAAGACATCATAAGCTTTCCAACCATACCAATTGCAGCCCAAAATCCTCTAGGAAGGCCTCCAAACACCATCTCAAAGACCACATTGCATTTCTACTGAGAGCACGTTGCGCTTCTGCAATTTTTAAGTGACTAACTTCAAACTTGGATTCTGAACAAATTAGAAAGTATTTTTGAAACTCGGAGGAGTTTTTTGTTCATCACATAACAAATAAAAAAAAACCTCTCTCAGTTTTTCAAAAAGTGTTATGGTTAAAGAGAGATTTATCTACCTTTGAGCCCTATGTTTGCAGAAACGTTTGAGAATTTTGGTCAAATTTTGGTATTTTGGCAATTTCATGATGCACATAAATGCAACGAGCTCACACTACACTTTTTCTAAAAGGCTCCAATGGAGGTCAGCCTTGCATGGATGGATGAATTTTGATGTGTACATCCCAGATATGTCTTTGGTTTCCATGAAAGTTCCTAATTTTGGAGGAAAACTCAGAAAACACCCCAAATTTCATGTTTTTGCCATTGTTTTTCAACCCAGGCTACGCTTCTGGAGTAAGCTTGGGGAAATGAACTTTTGAGTGTCTTACAGGTGGGTTTTTGCAAGTTTCAAGGTTTAGTTGGTTAGAGGACATCCAGGGATACCTTATCCAACCTTCAGATCAGCAAAAATATGTATTAAATCTATCTCAAAATATCCTCCAAGTGCACGCTACGCTTCTATCAAAATGCGCTACGGAATGTGCTGTAGAAACTTTGTTCTAAGACTGTTGAACTGGTATTTTTGACCAGTTGAATTCCAGGAGGATTTTTGGGTGAAACGGGATGAATTTTCAAAATCCAAATGAGGTTTTTGTCAAGCACAGACCCAAGAACATTAACCTCTTTCATTTTTCGCACAGGTGTCACAGATTGGGAGATTCAAAATAATCTTTGAGCCCTATTTTTCAGTTTTCGTGATTTCTTATTTGAGACATGTTTTTGTGACACCTATTGCGGCCAACTAGAAATGAATTTAACGAAAATGAGAGAATTTTTTATTCATAACGAGATTATCTACAAAAAAATTTCTCATATTTTACACAGGTATTATGGTTTGATAATTAAAAGTGGTGTTTTGAATCCTATTTTTCAGAATTTCGCTTCCTGGAAAGCAGGAAAACGTGTCATTTTATGTTTGTAGTTATTTCTATTTTGGAAAAGGGGATGGAGTTAGAATGGGTGAGTTTGAAAGGACCTATATGGCTATATATTCATTGTACAAGAGGGTAGGGGGGTTGGATTCATAAGCCAAGAGAGATGAGAAAATTGTAGGAGGCACTTTGCCTATGATCATTATAACCCTGAGGGGCTTATGTTTTTGTAAACATTTTTGTTATTGAAGGTTCATGATATCTGTGTTATCAGATTGTATCTCTTGTTTTCTTTTCCAATTTGTCTTCTTTCTTGAATGAATTGTACACCTCGAGGATCATGGTTTCCTTTGATTAATGGATTCTTGAGCATATGGGGATCTGATGTATTTTTCCTATTAGTCATTTTTTACATTCAAGTACCTTGAATTCATTTATGCGGAGAGGATATATGCCTTATGGATGTTCTTATTTGTGTTATTTTTTTCTTCCTCTATTCAATAAACCTTTATCTGATATGCATATTGATTGCATTTAATGAGTAGTGTGTTTGCTTGACTCTATAGCCCAATGGTCCATCATTAATTTACAGTATCTCACTGTCCTTCCCCTTCCTTGTTTTCTTTTTCTTAATCCACAAAACCAATCAAGTATTTTTATTTCTATGTTGCCAAGCTTACTCTGATTTTCAGTCTGGGAGTGACTCTTGGAGTGATAACATAAATGGCGTCGTTGTCGGGGATGGATTTGAGCAGATTGAAGAGCTCCCTGGGAAGAACGACATAGATCCAACTCTTGATGGTAGACAAGAGAGGGATACAGAAAATTGGTTGTAATCATCTACCTAGAGACTCCACAATCAAATACTCCACTGGGGAGGATCTGATTGACAGAAAGATGAAGGGGCCGAATTCTAAATCCAGATGATCATCATCCTTCTTTTATACATCCGTCTCTAGAAAAAAATGAAATATTTCAGCCTTATGTTGTTGATGTTGATCCTATATCCTCATCACAATCTGTTTCTAAAGATGAGTTATGCATTCCAAATCCTCCTGAATCTGATCATTCTTATGACTTTGTGGAGGTTGAAATTGATTCAAAACCTACTCAGACTTCAACACCTTTTGCCTTAATTTCTGAGCCTTGTCATAAACTTGTTATTCCTCGTAATCAACCCACTGATTTTCAAACTAAAATCAGAATGAAGATGTTCAAGCCTTTGAGGTTTCCCTATCTCCTTCATCCTTATCCTCTTGACTGCCTTGAGTATCTTCCTCAGTTTTCTAGAGAGGATCATGTCACAGCTGAGAGTCATCTGGGGGCCTTTGAGAATTTTGTTGATCAATTTGAGATTGTTCATGATGATGTGATCATGAGATTGTTCTCTAAGTCTTTGTTCAAATATGATTCTATTTGGTTTAAGGGTCTAAGAGCTTATTCCATTGGCTCTTGGATAGAGTTATCAAATGCTTTTTCGAAGCATTGGGGTGAGAACAAATATCTTGATTTGTATCTTGTTGATTTGTATGCCTTGAAAAGAGAGGAGGATGAGGCTTTTCTTGTCTTCAATCGAAGGTTCTACAACACTTATCATGATATGGTTTTAGAGATCCGGCCTACATATATTGCTACCATGGTATATTATGTTATGGGTGTGCATTTAGATATTTCCCTTCTCTTGTTAGAAAGGAAGTATTCATCCTTAAAACAATTGTTTGAAGATGCAAAAGAAGTGGAGGAGAACATTCGTGCTTCCAGGAGGATCCATGATAGAGATTGTTTTGAAAATATGCATGCACATGAGCAAGAAAAATGTCAGTACAGTTCATATTTTGAGAAATAAGTTAATGAATGTGAAGCATATTTGGAACAGCAGCAAGCATGTGAGCTTATTTCAGATTCAGATCTGAACTCTTCAACATTTGTAGAGTATTCTAGAGACAGGTATGCATGTGAATTTTATAATCAATTTGCAAACCATGTTGAGCATGTGGTAACCGATGATTGCATAGGAAACTACATGTTCCTATATGATCATAATCCTTGTCATTTAAACACTTCTCTATCATCATCTTATGATCATGATTCTGAAGAGAGGTAGATTTCCATTTTTGATGATCACAAGTTGCTCTCAAGAGAACAAGAAATTCATCAGTCTTCTAGCAAAGAGGTTGTCATGGTTGAGAAAGTGTTTTCCTTGGATCAACATGTTTATGATCTCAGTTTCAATGATCCAGTGGAAGCCTTCATGGAATCATACATTTCAGAGAACTTGAAATTTTCAAATTTCCTTAGCTCACCAATGTTTCTGGGTGAGTATGGTTTCCTGAACAAGTTTTTATCACTGCGACTATATTTCAGATATCATCTATTGATCGGTGTTATGGACAAAATTATTCCAGTCATGAAGTTGCTTGAATGGTTATTGTGGAAATTTTCCTTTACATGAGCAAGTTTCTGATCTGGTTAGGGTAGGGTAGCATAGGTAATAAGCTCGCCTCTCGAGCATTTGCTTTCCTTCAATTTGTAGCAGGTTTATCAGTCAATGTGCTTAAATAAATGGCATATTTTGGAAGTGTTTCATAGGTTCATTGCATATATGACTCCATATCCCAATGGATAAGGCAACTGGAACTGCATGTTCTTGGCAGCTCATTGGGAGCATGCCATCCCCTGTGGAGCCAGATGTTAACACATAAGATTGTATGGGTCAAACAAATTCACCTTAGTTTTGTTCTTTGAGTCATAAAAAGTTTCAAAACGTTTTTTATTCAATAATAGACCAAGGAAGGAAAACCTCCTTCAGTTTATGCACATGTGTTATAATTTCAGATAAATTCCCAAAATACAATTGCTATAGGAGGGTACTTGCACTTTTGAACAACTCGTCTTCAAATCCATTTTTCAGGGGTTTTGACAAGGCGTTTGTAGTTCTTGATGACTCCATTGTGTAGAAGACATCATAAGATTTCCAACCATACCACTTGCAGCCCAAAAATCCTCTAGGAAGGCCTCCAAACACCATCTCAAAGACCACGTGTTTCTGCTAAGAGCACGCTGCGCTTCTGATATTTTTAAGTGACTAACTTCAAAATTGGATTCTGAACAAATTAGAAAGTATTTTTGAAACTCGGAGGAGGATTTTTTTCATCACATACCAAATAACAAAAACCTCTCTCAGTTTTTCAAAACGTTTTATGGTTAGAGAGATATTTCTCTACCTTTAAGCCCTATGTTTGCAGAAAAGTTTGAGAATTTTGGTCAAATTTTGGTATTTTGGCAATTTCATGTTGCACATAAATGCAGTGAGCTCACGCTACGCTTTTTCTCAGAGGCTCCAATGGAGGTCAGACCTGCATGTATAGATGAATTTTGATGTGTACATCCCAGATATGTCTTTGGCTTTCCATGAAAGTTCCTAATTTTGGAGGAAAACTCAGAAAACACCCCAAATTTCATGTTTCTGCCATTGTTTTTCAACCCACGCTACGCTTCTGGAGTAAGCTTGGGGAAATGAAATTTTGAGTGTATTACAAGTGGGTTTTTGCAAGTTTCAAGGTTTAGTTGGTTAGAGGACATCCAGAGATACCTTATCCAACCTTCAGATCAACAAAAATATGTATAAAATCTATCCCAAAAGTTCCTCCAAGTGCACGCTATGCTTCTATCAAAATGCGGTACGGAATGTGCTACAGAAAATCTTTTCTAAGACTGTTGAACTGGTATTTTTGACCAGTTGAATTTCGGGAGGATTTCCAAGTGAAAGAGGATGAATTTTCAAAATCCAAGTTGTTGTAAGATTGGTTGTTGTCATTGATGTATGGGTTTTGGACCACAAGATTGATGAAGGTATTTGGACATGAAGGACAATGCACATGCAGATACAACACCCATGGATGGATAGTATACATCATGTTGTTTCCAGTGGTATGTGGCACGTCACGTGGATCCTCATGGTTGAGGAGAAATGAATTTTTGAAGATGACAAAGTGAATTGAAGAAGGAAGTACATGTAGGCCCTGAAGATAATTAAAGAAAAGAATTACAAAATAAGAAAGTGTCAGGTCGGCCCTAATGTTAAAAGGAAGTTAAATAAATGTCATTATACATTCATTTTATAAACAAGTCGAATTTCAGAGGAAATCAGAAGTAAAGAAGGCCAGATTTCAAGGGAGGATGAAGTCTTTTGGTGATGTGTTCTAAGGTATGCTATTTTCAGGTCATCTTACCATTTTCGCTATAACTTTTTTTCTATAACGATTCAGATGGTGAAACTTCTATGGTATTGAGAAGACATATCAAGGTACCTGTGGTAAAATTTTCAGCTCTTGATTCCCTATAATTATGGAGATACACTCTATGGAAGATAGGGTTTTTGACCAGTCCTGAAGCTAGTCAATAAACAAGTGTTCCAGGTAAAAAAGTCATAACTTCTTCATAGAGAATCCAAATAAAGTGGGACAAATTGCATTGGAAATAGTACGGACTTTATTTTCTTGTGTGCGAGTTTCAGAATCAGATGTTAAATATTGAGTGCAGGAAATTATGTACAAGTTTGGTCTCCTGAATAAACCAGAATTGAACAAGGTCTACCATTCTCTCTATAACTTATTTTTGGGTGGAAGGAAGGGAAAAGGATGGAGAGTTAAACTCTCTATTGATATTGGAGGATTGTCTCTTCCTCTTGGAGTTTTATCCCTCCCTTTACATTTGGAAGTTGTAGCTACCTTTGGAAGTCATTACTTCCCTTGAACAATAACTATTGATTATTTCTCATATATTGTGCATGGTGTATTTTGGTGTATTGGTGTAACTCTTATACTATTGTTCA